>JBBBDQ010000754.1:1282500-1685000 GCA_037127315.1 Ascarosepion bandense | reverse complement strand
TTTTAGTAATGCTTATTAAACCCCACTTCAGAGATAATCATTAAAGGTTTACGTTGTTGAAGATTCTATGAGTAAGCAAGTATAACTATAGCTTCAGTTCAAAAGACAAACTTGAATAATATTACTATATTGTAACACTATGCTAGCCTGGCTGGTACGAAATAAATTATATTAGTTTGTGTTATTAATTTTTATAGATCGAAAAGAACCAACTGGAAAAAAATATTCTGTTCCTATATGAAGAGAGGAAAAAACGAACTAAAAATAAATATGAATTAAAAGATTACAGGTGTAATTGTTTTACCCAGAATCAACCAGCCGGGCCAAAACGAGGTGTCGGATCGGGCGGCCATTTTTGACAGCGGAAACAGGAAACTGAGAGAGTTTCAATTGCTATTCTCAGTGACACAGCTGATAAAACAAAAATGTTATTGTTTTCTGTATTTGTCTAAAAAACTCATGCGGAATAAAACTAAAATAATGGAAAGCTAAACACAGCTGTGGAATGTCAGAAAAGATTGTCACAAACGACGAGAAGGGAATTTGGCGCATTCAGGGGTCTTTGACAAGTGCAAATGTTGAATTGATGAATTATGAGAAATGACTAAATTGAGATTTCCCCGACAAAGATATTGGGAGGCGTAAAGGCCCTGCCCAAAATGGCTACAGAGAAAAAGCCCTCATTGGTTAAAGAAAGGTAAAGAAAACAGAAAGAAGTGACGTCATAAAAATGGCGTTACTCAATTGGCGACGTTAAAAGAAAGAAAACAGAGAAAGAGAAGAAATTGTGATTTCACTGGCCGCAAGGGCCAAAAAGTACATTTGCATAGACACCCAGTGTCCGTCGTGACCAGCACCAGTAAAGCAGGGACAAACATTAAAACAGAGCCCGGGGGTGCCAAAACCAAGTTGAAACCTAGCTCGGATTGAAGAGTCAGTCCGAAGTACCAACGGAGCAGAAGACGTCTTACCGCCGTTGCCAGCCTTGCCCACTACACTCAATTCTTGGGCAGTTTCCATAAAGCTTCGGTGTGAATTTATATTGCCAACCAGAGACTTGAATTAATGATAAGAAGAAAAACGCTTCGCAAATTACAACTTAGAGAAACTGGTCGAAACTTCCGTTCCGTTGCCAGTTTGATAGGAACAGAGTTTAGGAAGAAGACGATTGGTGATTGTTTTACTCTATTTTCATTTTGTATTTAAAGACTTTTCTACAACTTATTCAGGCGCCATTCTATTTATTTTTGGTGCCATTTCTTTTACCCAACTGTGCGCATCCAGCTTGCTTTGGCGTGGTGGAGAGACATCTAGCGAGAATTCCAGGTGACTTCCCTGAGATTAAATTTCACAACGTGGGCAAGGAAGATCACCGTTTGAAGGGTCAGCTCGAATACCAGCTACTCATCAGCAACCAGCAGCGTCGAGGTGTCACAATATAATAAAATACCGGAGACATAAATATGTATAACTCGCTTCTTTGTTTCCAGCGCAATTTTCCTATCTCTCAATACCCTACTCAGCTTCTGGAATACGTCTCCGGATCACAGAAATGCACCATTCGATCTCTGTTAGTAGACCTACCAGGTATTTAAATTTCTGTACCTGCTTGTTTTTTAGTTTCCACTGCTTAGATTTGTTATTGTGGGATAGACTTTTACTGAATACCATGTAGATTTATTGAAGTTTGTATCTAGTTTTCTTTCCACTAATTCTTGTAAACGAATGACAAATCACGGCAGGAATCCTAGTACTCTCAGAAATGTTTTTCTGTACAGATTGAAAACATCTGGTGATAATTCACATCCTTGTTTTACACTCCTTTCTATCTTTGTATATTTGCTGAACATGTTTCCTGTACGTATGCAGGTAGGTTGTTGACAGTACAGGTTCTTGATTACTATAATATCATTCCGGATTATACTGAGTTTTTCTAGCGTCTCTATCAGGTCTATGTGGCGTATTTTCTGAAATACTGTTGTGTAGTCTACGAAACACGGATACACGTTCTGCATTTGTATTGCACCTTCTGACATCATTCTAAACATAAATATCGAGTTCTGTGTTCCAGTGTCCTTGACGAAACCACAATGTTCTTGTTTTCTTCCTGGTTTTACACTGCAACGCGCTCTATTCATCAGAATACGGAGGACAGTTTTGTTAGGTGACTCATTAATCTGATTGTTCAGTAGCGTTCTCATTCCTATGCACCTGGCCTTTTAGGTCAGTCAGTTAAGTGCCATACGTGACACACGCTTAGGGGATCACGTCTCGGAAGAGACATGACTCAGCAAAAGATTTTCTATCCTTTTAGTTAAAGCATAGCTGAAAAGAGAAGAGACGGATTGTATTAATAATTAGTAATAAGTGGGGGATCAGTTTATTACTTCATAACAATGGAAAACCGATCCCCCACTTTATGCCCAGTAGAAGCTTTACTTATGTTTCCAAATGTTATCTTCATCCAGTCAGTTAAGTGCCATACGTGATACACGCTTTGGGTGATCATGTCTCGAAAGAGACATGGCTGACTGGGCAGAAGATTATCCCGCAGTAGAGTGCCATTGCTTTCTGCACTAGACTGGTTACCAGCCAAGGCTATAGATCTCAATCTGTCCTGTTATTTAATCCATAGCTGGAGGGAAGAGACGGATTAATACCTTTTCCAAAGGTATTTCTGCGTAAGTGAATGTGTGTCCAAGCCGCATACACTCTAGGTGGTTTGAGCCAGCTTCCTCCCCGACGGAGAAAGTTTAATTGGGATTTGTTAAAGGGCAGGGTCCCAAGTCCTATCCTGTTATTTAACCCATAACTGTTTTGGGACGGATTAATACCTTTGCCAAGGGTACTAGAGCGTAACTGAATCTAACTGGAATTCGAAACCGATTTGTCGTTCCGAGTCGATATCCACTTCACCACAACGCACATCCGATCAATTTTTGTTAACAACGCAGTTTTGTTAGGTGACCCATTATTCTGAATGTTCAGCGTTCTCATTTTTTTGGCACCTGGATTCTTAGGGAGTTCTATGAAAATTGATCTGCTTAGGTTTCAGGGATGTGGATGTTGCTGAAATTGTAGATTTCGTTTAATTATTTCTGTGATTTTTGTCTACGCCGAAATTATCTAAAGTTGCTAGCATCTCTATTACAATGCAGTCTGTTCCTGCTGCTGTGTTTCTATTAATTGTAGCTTCTGTATCAGATTTTAATATTGCTACCGATCGGTGTTTCTTGTTATTCTTGGTTACTCTCGCTTGTCGTGGAATAGATCTCATATATATTCTTCTCACCACTGAAGTAGTTCCTCTTCCTTTAATATGAGCTTTCTATCCTTGGATTTGGTACATGCTATTGAAGGATGATTATTTTTTCGTTAATAAATTACCAAAAAACGTACAATAATTTCAACGTAATTTAAAATCATAAGATAGAAACATTAGATCAGTTTTTGACTGAAAGAGTGTATCACTCTAATATTTGTAGTATAGATGATCCGTCCTGAAATATGAATATTGAATTTGTTTTACCTATGGTCAAACACAAACCCCACCCTTTTACAATAAAAAATTCATTTTCTATTTGAGAATAATCGATACTTCTAAAGACATGATAGTAAAAATCCATCCAAACGAAAGATAGAAATATAATGTTTCATTAACAATAATTCAAATTAATGTTTAATTGCAGTCTAAATCCCACTTAAAAGAATGTCTGCCTAACAAATCCTTATGGTGCAGGGGATATCGGATCAGAACGAGAAATCGGCGAGCCGAGTTCAAATTTCAGTTGATTTCCTTGCATTGGCTTATGCGCAAATACCCTTAGGAAAGCTATTAATCCGTTTCTTCCCTCTATCTATGGGTTAAATAACAGTACAGATTAGGTTTTATAGCCTTGGCTGGCAACCAGTCAACCGCAGAAAGTAATGACAACCAATTTCCAAACGGCGATAGCGATAGAGTAGGTGACAATGGGATAAGAGAGCAATGGATAGCGGCTCGGATTCAGAAATCGGAATGCGAAGTTCGATTTCTAGTCGAATTCATTGCATTTACTTACGTTCTAATATCCTTGGGAAAGGTATGAATCTATATATCGTCCCCATTTTTTATTGGAAACTATCAGGACAGCCTTGGTTGGCACATGATCTAGAAGAAAGAGATTCTGGATTCAAAGTGGAGAGGGTTAATAGATTTTGTTATATAGCTTTGAGTCACAACCACTATATCACGACATATCTTCGGAAAAAATTTCAAAGTGTTTTCTTTCAAAATGTCTTTAGCCACCATAGAAGAGTAGGCTCAAAAACTTAGCATAGGAATAATATATCATTTTGATACGCCATTTGCAACAACGCGGAATAAGCAACAGGTGATGAGGACTCTCCTTGAAATGTATGTTTCTGCGGAAGTGTCACTGTGAAATAAAGAATAAAACATTCTTGATAATAGTATGATTCATTTTACTTTATCAAGGTTAGAAAGTGCAGATTGAGTGAATCACTTAAGTGCCATACGTGATACACGCCTTGTATTAATAATCAGTAATTAGTGGGGGATCATTTTATTACTTTATAACAAAAGCAAACCGATCACCCACTTTATGTTTAGTAGAAACTTTACTTATGTTTCCAACTATTACCTTCATTCAGTCAGTTAAGTGCCATACGTGATACACGCTTTGGGCGATCATGTCTCTTTCGAAACATGACTGACTGGGCAGAAAATGTTCTATCCTGCTATTTAAAGTATAGCTGAAGGAAGAAGAGACGGATTGTATTAATAATTAATAATTAATGGGGGATCAGTTGATTACTTCTTAAGAATAGAAAATCGATCCCCCACTTTATGCCCAGTAGAAGATTTACTTATGTTTTCAACTATTATCTTCATTCAGGCAGTTAACTGCCATACGTGATCCACGCTTTGGACGATCATGTCCGTTTCGAGACATGTCTGACTGGGCAAAAGTTTATCCTACAGTAGAGTGCCATTGCATTCTGCGGTAGACTGGTTGCCAGTCAAGGCTATAGAAACTATCATATTATTTAACCAATAACTAGAGGGATAAACGGATTAGTACCTTTTGCATGGGTATTTGTGCGTAAGTGAATGCAAGGAATTCAACTGGAATTCGAACTCGGCAACCCGATTTATCGTTCCGAGTTGTTATCCACTGCACAACACCGTGAATTGAGTACCTCTCTCAAATATATTTCTGTTTGTTCTATCTTACTGTTGCAAATATATGGTATATAGCAGAAGAAACTAATTTCTAAAGATTGAAATGCTGGTTACCAGCAACTTATGAAAATCTGAAATAAGACACTGACGTGACCCCGGAAAAGAAGGAAATATGCAATATTAACTGTGTACCTTGTATCTATCTGCGTGTGCATTTCACACGGAAATGGAAAAATTGATGGCAGGTCAAATGTTATATCAGAATATATCGATCAAGTGTTGGTGATCAATTACCAGGAGATGCTTCTATTAGGTCTGTAGACGTCGTTGCTTCCAGCGAATCAAGTTCGATGAAACAACGTCAGTTGCAGATTGGGAATAAAAAACGGGGAAGAAGAACATTCAGTACAGTTGCTTCTGTGTTTCGGGTCAATGTAGGTAAACTTTTGCTCCTAGGAAAGCAAACCAAATCAACTTTTGGAGCCTTGTCATGATAACTAGCAGGACTGAAAATCCACTTATACAATTCTTTCTAGAATTTAGTTAATAGATTAGATTTCTTTTAGATTGAAGATGAAATTAACATCTCATTATTTACCTGTAGATAAAGACGCCGTTCAAAAACTAACCAGATTAGTGAGATCGGGAAAATCTCATTATTTTTATAATCATATCGCCTCAAGCAAGTGGCATGTTATAGGGGGAGTCAGGAAGTGGGTAAGAGAAGGATGAGAATACTGATGAGAGTTGAGTAAACAGAGGAAGGAGCATGAGAGGGGGGATACAGGTTAATGATTTAGGAGAAGACTACTGACTTTACATTTAAATTCTTGGAGATTGTAGCTGTCAGGCTATCTATCTATCTATCTATCTATCTATCTATCTATCTATCTATCTATCTATCTTTTTTATATAATTATATCACCCCAAGCAAGGCATTTTACTGCCACTGGTTTGCAGGGGGTTACATAGGAAGAAAGTTATGAAAAAGAGTGACAGGTTATAGGGGTGTCAGGAAGTGGGTAAGAGAAGGATGAGAATACTGATGAGAGTTGAGTAAACAGAGGAAGGAGCATGAGAGGGAAGATACTGGTTAGTGAATCTGTTTTGCAGGGGGTTACATAGGAGGAAAGTTATGAGAAAGAGTGGCAGGTTATAAGGGGGTGTCAGGAAGTTGGTAAGAGAAGAATGAGAATAGTGGAGTGGATGGAGAAAGGAGTATGAGAGAGAGAGGGTGCAGGTTACTGAGATAGGTGATGATTATTGACTTTACATTTAAATTCTTGGAGATTGTAGCTGTCTGGAAAGCAAGTAAATGGAAGGGAATTCCACAGGCAGTAAGTGCGAGAAAAGAAGCTGGTGGAGTAGAATTTTCATTTACAATTTATTGGTTTCACAGTAAAAGGGTGGGACTTAGTTGCTAATTTTGTAGCTTGAGTAAATTTATATATAGGAGGCACCAGTTAGCTGAATTCATCAGAGCAAAAACCGTGAAACTATTTGTAGAAGTGACACAGGGAAGCCACATTGCGCCGGTGAGAATGTGACTGTCTCCGAGCCGCCAAGTTGGGACCTATCACATTACAGATTCTCTGTTGGATTTTGCCAAGGACAGCCAGGTGGATAGCAGGAGAACCCGACCAGATATGGCAGCAGTATTCAATGCACGGGCGTATAAGGACCCATAGGTGGATAGCAGGACAACCCGACCAGATATGGCAGCAGTATTCAATACACGGGCGTATAAGGACCCATAGGTGGATAGCAGGACAACCCGACCAGATATGGCAGCAGTATTCAATGCACGGGCGTATAAGGACCCATAGGTGGATAGCAGGAGAACCCGTCCAGATATGGAAGCAGTATTCAATGCACGAGCGGATGGTAGATTTATATATATATATATATGCAGGATTGTTTCAGGCGGAAACAAAAAAAAAAGAGATTGTTGAATTACTATGTGATATCTGTCCTTCTGCATGGCAGTGAATGTTGGACTATCTCCGCAAGGATGAAGGTGAGGCTTGACGCAGTAGGGACATGTTTTTACAGGAGGATGCTGATTATAACATGGACTGAGCACGTGAGCAACGATGAAATGTTAGAGAAGATGCAAACATGAAGAAAATGCATAGTTAACATCAGGAACAGACACATGAAGTTTCTGGTACACATCATGAGGAAGGAGGGTTTGGAATATTTAATGCTCACAGGATGGACTGAAGGAAAGACAGACAGGGGATATCAGCGCGAGACATACGTGACAGGCTTGAGTAAATGGATGGCGCAGCGGGGTCGGGAGTGATACCAAGAAAAGAATATTTAGAGCGACAAGAGACAAAGCAAAGCAGAAGTGCATGATAGCCTACATCTTGAATAGACACGGCATTTCAAGAAGAAAAAGTACATTGTTTGTGCATGTGTGTGTGTGTGTGTGTGTGTGTGTGTATTCGTGGGTGTGTGTGCGTGGGTGTGTGTTTATGATTCCATGTGTTCAAGCATGAAATAGGTTATCATTAATCAATACTGACTACAGTGTTATCAGCCTTGAATGAAAAAATTGAACCAGAATCCTGTCGAATATATATTGCCCCTCCCCGATCATCGCAGATCCTCCTCCATGTTTCACAGAAGGAAGAAGGCAGTCTGGTTCATGTGCTTCTTTAGGCTGCCTCCAGACGTAAACTCGGCCGGTGGTCGGAAATAAAGTGAATGATGATTCATCAGAGAATATCACATTTTCCACTGCTACATAGACCAGTTCTGATGGTTTTTACACCACTCTAAACGCTTTGCAACGTTTGTTGTTGAGAGCAAACATTTCCTGATTGCGACCCTCCCATGAAAACCTGATCTGTGAAGCTCTCGTTGGACGGATTTTGTAGAGACTGTAAGCTCGAGATGGTCATTAAGTTCGACAGTCACTTTAAGGGCTGTTGGTTTGTGGTCGTTCCTGAATAATTCGCGTCAGAGTCCGACGGGCCCTGTCAGATAGCTTTGATTTTGTACCGGAAATCTTTTATTTCTTTTGTCGACTACGATGTTTTGCCGTGTTTTACATATGCAATCATTACGTTAGAGACTGTAGCTCTTGAAACGTCCAGCATTCGGGCTGTTTCAGTCACGCTTACGCCTGCCATACAATTTGACCTCTTTGGAAATCTGATAGGTCTGACACCTCAACGGATTTCTGTAGTTTCTGATCATTATACTGAAAAAATATTAGAAATATTGATATGTAGCAACAGAAATGCATTGAAAAGGTAGAAATCTAAACGTCTTTGACGGTGTTACAATGGTGTTTACATTATTTTGTCCAACACACACACACACACACACACACACACACACACACACACACACATATATATATATATATATATATATATATATATATATATATATAGTCATCCGCAGACAGATCTATTTCGCTGTATCACAGCTTATCAGTACGATTAGACATCCGATTGCTTTTTACCCAAGATTGAAACTCGACCGAATTCATATATATATCAAAAGGCAAAAAAAAAAACCAAACAAAAAAACAACCAATCTGCAAATCTGTATAGGACAACATTTTTAAATTATGAAAATATGGCAAACGAAAAAAAAAATTGAAACTCCTCTTTGAGAATCTCTATTCAAAATAGCCATGCAATCATATTGCTAACGATAAAAGCCAGGTTCCTTCGTGTTTACGAAGACGGCAACATTAATATATTGAAACAATTATAGAAAAGAATCAAAAGTAAAGACTGAAGCCTTATCAGTTATGATTTTAAATGAACATAACAATCTAAACTTATTTTATAAATATAGTGTGTGTGTGTGTGTGTGTGTGTGTGTGTGTGTCCGTTATCTATAGACTCCGAAACGGCTGGACCGATTTTCTTGATAATTCACACAGTTGTACTATGAGTGTCTGCGAGTGCTTTTAGTTCGTTTTTGTTTCGAGGTACCCCCGATAAATATCGAAAATCGATAATTGAACAAAATCGGGTTATAGAATGAGTGGTCCGATTTTAATCATATTTGATACACTCATAGACAAAAACATAAGGAACGATACTCAGAAGTTTCAAGATTGCAGTTCTTACAATAGTGCAGAAAATCGATAATATATATATATATATATATATATATATATATATATATATAGAAGGCAAGATGTTTGTGTGTGTGTCTGTTTATCTGCCTGTACGTCTGCATTCTTTTCAGCCCTGTAATTTTAGTTTTTGCTTCGGGTTTGACTCTAAGTATGTATAATTGTAGTTCTTAGTCTCAGCCATGATACCATTTACTCAGACTTGTAAGACTTGAAAAAACCTGGCGGTCCAGTGTGAAATTCAAAAGGACATACAAATGCGTATATCATGGACCATAAGAGCAACAACGAAGTTTTGGAAAGGAGGGAAATAAAAAGAAAATTAATTCTGAGTATGAGGAAGAGACAACTAAAGTTTCTGGGACACGAAATGAGGAAGGAGGGATTGGAGAATCTGACACTAACAGGCCAGATAGACGGAGAAAGAGACAAGGGAAAGCAGCGAATAACATATTCGAAGGGCCTGAGCAGATGGATAACAGAACCGGGGTTGCATGATATTACAGGAGAAAGTGTGTTAAAGAGCGACCAGGGATAGGGAGACGTGGACGGCCATGATCGTCTCCGTCCTGAAGAACAAGGCACATAGCAGAAGAAGATATGTAACGCTTTAATAACAAAACCGCTTTACTTTTTTGAGGATCTCTTTATATCTGTGCGGTAAAGCATAGTGGTGAATTCTTTTACAAACCCGGGGGAACCTGGGTACGATTCCGGCCACAGAGCATATTTACGTTATTAAGATTTTTTCAATATGCAGGCCTTGAAAGTAATCGACATAGTCTGAAATAAAATAACGTAACGTCTATACACGAAAGACAACTATACATAACGTACTCTGCAAAAGTATTAGGACAAGAACTATTTTATCTTTTATAAGGTATAATGACAGGAAATAATTTAATTAAAGTAATTTTATTTGCTTTACTCAACAATATGCTTTAACATGAAAAAAATACTTGTTACAAAATAAATTTAAAATATAGTATAATAGCCTTTTGCTTTGATCACAGCTTTCATTCTGTCAGGCACTGACATCACAAGCTTCTTCAATGTTTTTAATGGTATCTCCTGCCAAGCAGCTTGTATTTGTTCCCAAAATGTATCTTGCAAGGTAACATTAGATTTATCAATTCGAGAGAGGGGAATAAGAAAAAAGTCAGTCATATTCAAGGATAATGGAATAATGAGTAGTTTCAAAATAACTTGTTTAATAGAAAATAGGAAAAATTAAATATAACTTCTTTTTAATACATTTATTTTTACACTTAGTTTTAAATAATCAATATTTATTAGCAATTTACTTGGCTTTTCACATTCTATTTGAATTTCAGTGAGGTTTTTTGAGAAAATGACCCCTGTCCTAATACTTTTGCACACTATCGGTAGTGGGCAAAGGTTTTAGGACAGGGGTGATTTTAAACATTATTTTGATGCCTGATAAAAGATGAAATAGTTCTTGTCCTAATACTTTTGCACAGTACGGCATATTTAAAAATACATTAATATTAATATATTTTGCATGATTTCAAGTAAAATGTTAAACGCTTTAATAAGAAGAGCGCTTTAGTTTTTTGAGGATCTCTTTATATCCGTGCAGTAAAGCATAGTGGTGGATTCTTTTACAAACCCGGGGGAGCGTGGGTACGATTCCGGGCACAGAGCATATTTTCGTTATTAAGATTTTTTGAATATGCAGGCCGTGAAATTAATCGCCATAGTCTGCAATAAAATAATGCAACGCCTATACACGAAAGAAAACTATACAATCAGTACTGTGCAAAAGTATTAGGACAAGAACTATTTTATCGTTTAATGAGGCATATTGACAGAACATAAACAATTTAATTAAAGTAATTTTATTTGATTTACCCAACAAATGCTTTAACAAAAACAAATAATTGTTACAAAACAAATTTAATATTTAGTATAATAGACTTTTGCTTGGAAATAATAAAATAACTGCGACAATTTACCAATCGCAACTAGTAGCCACACTAGTGTGTACGCATCGCTCATTCGGTAAAAATGAATTGGAGCACTCTAGCTGGTGGGCGCGTAATATGATATGCCTTCTTCCACCGAACGCCCCGTAGCCCAGGCTTAGAGTCGCCGACTGACGCCAAATCGGTCGGGTTTCGAGCCTGGGTTATGTAGCAATCGAAGTATAACCGTACTGATGAGCTGTGAAACAGATCTGTCTGCGGATGACAACAATATATATATATATATATATATATATATATATATATATATATATATAATGTGCAAAAGTATTAAGACAATAACTATTTTATCTTTTATGAGGCATATCGACAGAAAATAATTTAAGTAACTTTATTAGATTTACTCAACAAATGCTTTAACAAGGAAAAATATACTTGTTACAAAATAAACCCAATCTGTCATGTTATTTAACCCATAACTGGAAGGAAGAGACAGATTAATACATTTCCCAAGGGTATTTTTGCGTAAGCAACTGCAAGGAATTCAACTGGAATTCGAACTCAGCACCCCCATTTGTCGTTCCGAGTCAATATCCATTGCACCACAATGAAGAGGGAAAGGTATTAATCCGTCTCTTTATCCTCCGACTATGGGTTAAATAACAGGACAGATTAGGTTCCATCGCATTGGTTGACAACCAGTCCACCGTAGAAAGTAATGGCAACCTATTTCTTTTATTTACTAATAGTGTGGCCCCAAGCAAGGCATTTTACTGCCACTGTTTTGCAGGGGGTTACGTAAAAGGAAAGTTATGCGAAAGGTGTCAGGAAGAGAGTAGGAGAAGGAAGAGAATACTGATGAGAGTGGGGTGGACGGAGAAAAAAGCATGAGAGAGAGAGAGGATGTAAGTTATTGAGACAGGAGATGAGTATTGACTTTATATTTAAATTCATGGAGATTATTACTGTCTGGAAGGCAAGTACGCGGAAGGGAATTCCACAGGCGGGAAGTTCGAGAAAAGAAGCGACTGAAGTATAATTTGCGTTTACAAATTATCGGTTTCACAGTAAAAGGGTGGGACCCAGTTGCTAATCTTGTGGCTCGAGTAAATTCATATATAGGTGGTACCAGTGAGCTAAGTTCATCAGAGCAAAAGCCGTGAAAGTATTTGTAGAAGAGACATAGGGAAGCCACACTGCGTCGGTGAGAAAGCGAGTGTATCCTAGCTGCCAAGTCGAGATCGATCACATTAAGGATTCTCCGTTGGATTTGGTCGAGAACACCGAGATGTATAGCAGGAGCAACGATTAGATATGGCAGCAATATTCAATGCACGGGCGGATGGTAGATTTGTATATGTGCAGGATTGTTTCTAAAAGGAAAATTTTCCTGGCCTTACACAGAGAACCGACTTTCTTAGCAGCGGATTTAGCTATGGATTCTATATAGTTATTACACTTGAAGTCTGATGTGAGAGTTAATCCGAGGAGGCGACACTGTTTTGCTTTCAGCGAGAGAAGCCTGATCCATGTTACTTTTCGGGAGGAACGATTACTTCAGGAAAATCTTCTAGCTTCTGTCTTTTTAGAGACATGATCGACCAATCGCGTATCACGTATAAAGCTTAAATGACTGCAAACTAGTTATATTACCTACATGTTTAATTATGTGTAAATTGGAAAGATATATTCTGTGTGATCTAAGTTTATTTCATGTCAGTGTTTGCATGTTTTTATGTTTGCAGAAAATAGTTTAACAGATGGAAAGTCATTTTTCCCTGATTCTAATCCAGGATTCTATTTTTGCTGACTCTTTCAGTGTGACCTATCACGGTGTATCGGATGTCAAATTGAAATCATCAATCACTGTCATTTCAGCGCGCATTCTGATATTCCCCTCAAACAGGCCGCGGGCTGCGTTTAGCGTTCATCTACTGATGTAAGACAGAGTGAACTAATTTTTCAAGATAATGACATGACATTAAGAATATGTTTTCGCTTTTGCCCCCGGATATTCCTGTTTGAATTAATTACAATGTTCCCTAATTCAAAACCTGAGCGTGTAATCGTCAAAAATTAGTTCGATCTTTGGAAGAATTTGAGAAATATATTTTTTTTTATAATTTTGTTTGTTTAACATTTTTAACTTTACATTTTTTACCGCTTAAAGATCATTAAAAAGAAAGAAAACAAGCGAAATAAATACGAATTACGAAGAATTTAATTGTGATAATACTGAACTCAAGGAAGACGTTGTATCACGCTCGTCATTTACAATAAATGGATAATTCAACGTTAATTATATTTAACTGTACAGAAGAAATGTGGAAATGTGGCTTCATTGAACCAGTACCTAGTGTCGGGGTCACTGCTTGCAAATATTTATAGAAGCGATAGGCAAAAAACAAAACAAACACAATATATATATATATATATATATATATATATATATATATATATATATATAGTATATCGAGGCAGCAATCATTTTCTAAACATATGCTATTAAATATAAGAGACAATGAATGTCTATTATGTTTAATCATGAGCCGTTCTAAACGTCGTATTTTTGCTTTAATTTCAGTTGAAAATAAAGACAAAAATTCTCCAACATTTGGATAATTATTTATTGGTTTTCTTCTAAGCTTTCAGCTCACATGAACCATCTTCAGAGAGGTTGTTTAAACTGAAATATTATAAAATCCACCATCACCGACGATTTTATTTTGTGTTGACATAAAACTCCGCTTGGCAACGGCAATAGTTACCAAAAATAATAAACGCAGTTCTTAAGTTTGCGATGCGGTTTTATGACGTCACACCGCGGGATAGCGCGAAATGACAACAAAACCATGTAGTCAAATGCAATGTAATATGTTAATTCCTGTTTGGCTTTGTGCATTTGACGTTTTATTACGGTTGCCAAGCGGAGTTTTATGTCAACACAAAGCTCATGATTAAACATAATAGACATTCATTGTCTCTTATATTTAATAGCATATGTTTAGAATATATATATATATATATATATATATATATATATATATATATATATGTATGTATGTATATATAAATATATATATATATATTGGATAAAGAAATAGTATTGTTCCAACGAGAGAAATTGGTATAGAATAAAAAGAGTGAGAAGGCGTGAACGTTTTCTTTAAAGTGTATATTTATTTTCAATCTATCATCTCCATAATAGGGAACGAAAACTACCTTAATAAACGGCGTTCAAGAGAGCCCTCAATAAATGCATATCTTATATTTTTAAGATTCTAGCATATAAGAAGAATAAATCTCTCCACGATTTCTAATTCTCATACAATCGCCTCGCTGCAGAGGTTGAATTATCCCTGGGAGAAGACACGCCCATGTCTTACACCCCTTTCTATTTTCATATGTTTGCTAAACTTATTTTTTTATACGCATGCAGCCGGATTCCTGCCAGTAACCCCGGTGACAATAACTTCCGATGAAAATAACCCTCGCTGACAGTTCACGCAGTCATTCTCGCCCTCTCTGATTAAAAAAACAGCGTAGTGTACTAGAGACCATTGGGGGCGCATGGTATCAATTTTATAGAAGAAATATTACAAATTCAGTGAAGAGGGAAAATGGACCACACTTTTAAAAGAAATTGAATGTGTTGAGCAACATGGTGGCTACAATCATGACGGCATTAGAATATCTGCATTTTTTCGTTTTTTATTCGTCAAGCTATTTCTATGTACTTCAAAAATATACCTTTTTTCAGGTCTATGTACATCATTTCATATATATCTATCAATATCAGCATGTCCTCTTTTCTTAACTATCTAGCTGAGAGAGTTCTTATATCTTGATCTACCTATGTTATAGAGTTGTTATCTATCTATCTATCTATCTATCTCGGTTTTTCTATATCTATCTATCTATCTATCTATCTATCTATCTATCTATCTATCTATCCTGTGAAATTACCTCATGATCTATTTATTTATCTTGTAATGTTATTTAACTCAGCATATATCTATCGTCTGAAGTTGTTTACCTCTGAAGTTATTTAGCTCTCAAGATGAATCATCTATCATGTAAAGTTATTAACATTATTTCTCTACCTCAATATCTTTTCATCTATATATCTAATAAATTTCTGTAATTCATTATCTATCTACGCGCCTTATTTTCAATCTATCAACTCCATGTTTGGCCTCTTCTGGCGGTTTGCATCAGGCTGGAATGAGATGGAAGCCCTTATGTGTGAAAATATGAGAACGAGATAGTAATGATCATAATCACCTGCCCTTGTACAGAATCTCGTTAACGTCTGCAGGATTTGAACATTATCTCATTTCGAAAAGACATGTACTTTTATCTCTTACTTTAAACGAGATATTAAAGGATACATGTATTTGAGCGGAGATCTGTGTTTTCAAAACAGTGTAAACGTTTTCCGATCAGATAGGCGGTGAATCTTTTCTCCCTCATCGGGAAAGGAAACTACCTTAATGACCGGCGTTCAAGAGAGCCCTCAATAAATGCATATATTATATTTTTAAGATTCTAGCAGATAATAATAATAAATATCTGCAGGATTTCTAATTCTCTTACAATACGCCTCGCTGCAGAGGTTGAATTCCCCCTGGGAGAAGACACACCCATGTCTTACACACCTTTCTATTTTGATATCTTTGCTAAACTTATTTTTTATACGCATGCAGCCGGATTCCTGCCAGTAACCCCGCTGATAATAACCCCCGATGGCAATAACCCTCGCTGACAGTACACGCAGTCATTCTCACCCTCTCTGATTAAAAAAAAACAGCGTAGTGTACTAGAGACCATTGGGGGCGCATGATATCGATTTTTATAGAAAAAATATTACAAATTCAGTGAAGAGGGAAAATGGTCCACACTTTTAAAAGAAATTGAATGTGTTGAGCAACATAGTGGCTAAAACCTTGACGGCATTAGAATATCTGATGTTTTTCGTTTTTTATTCGTCAAGATATTTCTATGTGCTTCAAACATATCCCTTCTTTCAGGTCTATGTACATCATTTCATATATATCTATCAATATCAGCATGTCCTCTTTTCTTAACTATCTAGCCGAGAGAGTTCTTATATCTTGATCTACCTATGTTATAGAGTTGCTATCTATCTATCTATCTATCTATCTATCTATCTATCCTCTGAAATTATCTCATGATCTATCTATTTATCCTGTAATGTTATTTAACTCAGGACCTATCTATCGTCTGATATAATTTACCTCATGTTATTTCGCACTCAGGATGCATCATCTATCATGTGACGTTATTAACTCCGTATTCCTCTAACTCAATATCTTTTCATGTATATATCTATATATATAATAAATTTCTTTATTCATTATCTGGCTCAGTGGCTTTATTTCAATCCATCGACTCCATGTTTCGCGTCTTATAGTAGTTGGCATCAGGCTGGACTGAAATGTAAACCCATATTTCTGAGAATGAGAACAAGAGAGCTTTTTTTGTTTTTTTAATCATTTCATCCCAATCAAGGCGGTACCGCCACTCATCTGAAGGGGGCTACATAAGAGATTTAAAGTTTTAAACAAGAAAAGAGTGAAAACAAAGACGAACCAGTTACAGGGGGAGCAAGATAAAAGGCAAGAGAAGGGTGTGAACACACGAATGAAGACATTTACGAAGGTAGAGAGAAAGGAAAACAATATGATACATGTGGTGATATAGAACGTGCTGGAGTTAACTGGATAAGCGATGGGAATTGATTTTGCATTTAAATTATTTGAGGTTATAACCATCAGGAAAGCAAGTATACGAAAGGGAGTTCCACAGGTAGAAACCGCAAGAAAAGAAGCTGATGGAGTAGACTTTTTGCCTGCATTTGTCGATTTATATGTAAAAGTGTGGGACTTTGATGCCAGTCTGGTAAACCAAGTAAATTTTTGTGGAGTGGGCACTAGTTACTTAAGTTCTTTGGAGAAGAAGCCATGAACATATTTGTAGAAGAGACAGGGGTAAGCCACATCCCGCTGATGAGAAAGTGGCTGGGGTCGAGCTGCTATTTCGGGACTAATCACATTACAGATCATCCTTTGGAGCCTATCGAGAACACTGAGACGAAGAGCAGTAACGCCTGACTAGAGATGACAACAGCGTTCCATGTACGGTCGAATGATTGATTTGTATATATGCAAGATGGATTCAGGCGGAAAAAAAAAACTTCCTGGGCCGACACAGTGAACCAACATTCCTTGCAGTGGATTTAGCTATTAATTCAATGTCATGATTCCACTTGAGGTCGGAAGAAAGGGTAAAGCCTAGGAGGAGAAGTGTATTGCTTTCGGGGATACTTGTTTGGTCCATGCTTATGGGTGGCAGGCGTGATTGCCTGTGATAGTTGACATATAAGAATTAATGATCATTTTCACCTGCCGTTGTACTGAACCTCGTTATCGTCTGCGGGATTTCAACGTTAGCTCATTTCAAAAAGATATGTATATTTATCTCTTACTTCAAACGAGATAGTAACGGATACACTTATTTGAGGGGACATCTGTGTCTTTGAAACAGTGTAAAAATTTTCCGATTCGACAGGGTGTGGATCTACATCCTCTAATTGAGAACGAAAATTACCTTAATGACCGGTGTCCTAGAGAGAGCTCAATCACGAAAAGCTTAGTCACGCAAAGTTCATTTGCCATGTTTAAGTGATGCCTATTCCTTGTACTGATACTACAAAGACCATACTGGCTATCTATATGTTCGAATCTGAAATGTAATCCTAGAAATTTCTAAGAAATTAATCATTTGTATTTTTAATTCCACCTTATTCCCCTATTTCTTTTAACGATATATATATATATATATAGTATACTAAATCTAAAAATGAGTCAACACATAAAAAACAAAAAATGAGTCAACACATAAAAAACAAAATATATTGTTTAAAGAAGGATTTCATTTCTGAACTCTGTAATATAGTCACTCAGTCAAACGCCAGGAATGTACACTAACGGCCATAATTATTAGGCCACCCCAGATTTTTGTAAGAAATGATGAATTTCATACTACTTTTAGTATTTATTGTAAAGTGGCTAATTCTAAAAGAAAATAGAATGGTTCTTTTGTTAAAACTGCACAATAATATGTGTTGAACAGGTGTTGGCTCATTTTTAGATTTAGTATACTGTATTTTTGCTCAACTTGCGTACTTTCGTTTAGAGCACTTTTCTGTTAAGGTTTTCGTCTTGGGTTTTTTTTTTCTTTCAAACAAGCTCTTGATACATTGTTCTTGTGCTTGGTTTCTTTCTTTTTTTCTGCCCCTTTATTTAACCTACGAGGTAGTCCCCGTTGGGCTATTGACGATTTAATTTTAATTTAATTACTGATAGGTTAGAATTGGTATTTCGGACATTAGTCTTTAATAATTAGTGCTGCTTTATTAATTAATTACGTATATATATATATATATATATATATATATATATATATATATACTTGAGAGAGCGCCGTTTTGCTAAACAGTTCAAATGTACGCCTACTGTTATGTCGATTTGAATCTTAATAAAAAGAAAATTTGACTTTGGGCAGCATCAGCTTTGTAGGAATAAAATTTTGACCGCTCAGTCGCTTGAAGATCTCTGTCCAGGTAAAGTAAAATTACCAGCCGAGAGTCCTATTTCTTTATTAAGACTTTTGGATACACAGACTGTTAGACATTAATTTACAGTGTTGCAAATATTCTTACCGGCTGTATCTGGGGATACCATTTATTGATGGGACATATTAGCGAATTAACAGGCAGATGAAGAAAGCCGCATGACACAGAAACCTAGTAGTTGTGATCAAAATAACAAAGATGCGGATATTCGTTTGATTGTGGATAGACTAAATAAAGATAGCTTTTCGTTTCTGTGACATTCACCGAGTCTTCTAAAACAAGGCTGACAAAATACAGTCTACGGACGGCAAGCGATCGACATGTGGGTCGCGTGACCACGTGATATTTTATTTGCGGTCCTTTTTTTATGTGTTACTGGAATAAATAAGGCAATTAATTAGGTTTGTATAATCTCTCTCTTCTATTTTTTATATTCCTTCAAGACTTTGGAGATCCTGGTTCGCCACACATTACTATGCTTTTCCCTCTTCATGAATTTTGTATTTATCTTATTTCTAAGCATTGTTATGGCATCAATTTCCTCAAACTCGCTAGATAGGCTATGCGTTCGTTTTCATCTGTCCCCTTTGTCTTCGATCTCTCATGCGAGTATCAGATTTTCTAAGCCCTCTTTCCTCCTTATGTGCCCAAGTAATCTTAACTGTTTCGTACTGATTTTAAATATATGTGCTCTTTTCGTTTTCATTTTCTCATCTAATCGTAAAGTCATATAAGAAGCCAACGCTAAGGAAACCTATGACAAAACCAATGATAATTTATCAGTGACAAATCTTTCTAAACTAAAAGCAAAAAAATAGAATCGGACGACGTCAGCTCATTTATTCTGAAAACCAGATTCAGTTATTTAGCTTTAGACATGATTCGTTTGGAATGCATTAATGAATTTGACATTTTTCCATTCATAAATTATATTGAAAATATATATTTCTTGCTTCCAGCTGTTAACTTTCTGCGAAAAAAGTGTTCCTTCTTATTTTTAGTTGGTATGTTGACTTCGTGCGGAAAACAACTCAAAAAACGATTGTCCTGAACCTTGAAGCGAAGTTGAGAATGGTCAAGTAGTTATTTGCCTTACATCGCGTATGGTAGTAACGTCGTTCAAATAGCAGTCACTTCTGGTAAATAATCTGGATGATCAATAAAGTATACGTTTAAAGAAGGATTTCCTTTCTGAACTCTGTAATATAGTAACTCTACCGGCCATAATTATTAGGCCACCCTAGATGTTTTTAAGAAATGATGAATTTCATACTATTTTTAGTATTTATTGCCAAGTGGATAATTCTAAAAGAAAATAGAATGGTTCCTTTGTTAATACTGCACAATAACATGTGCATCAAATGGAACTGTTCTGGTGTCCAGTCTTTTTGTTCTCTTCCAACATACTAGTCTCTTCTTCTTATTGGCTGGCCGAAGCAAAGGCTACCTTGTAAAATTTTGATAAGTAATAATAACAAAATAATCATTCCATTTTCATTTACTTGGCAATAAATATTAATATATATATATATATATATATATATATATATATATATATATACTACCGGTCATAATTATTAGGCCACCCCAGGTTTTCTTTAAAGAAATGATGTATTACATACTATTTTTAGTATTTATTGCCAAGTGGATAATTTTAAATGAAAATAGAATGGTTCTTTTGTTATTATTACTTTGCAAATGTTTACAAGGCAAGGAAGGAAAGATGAACTCGTCCGAATCACTCTAAATGTTTTTCATACTTTCATCGATGAAACAACATTGTTGATAATTATTAGATATTTATAAATTTATTTGATGCACATGTTATTTTGCAATATTAACAAAAGAACCATTCTGTTTTCTTTTACAATTATTCATTTAGCAATAAATACTAAAACATTGTATGGAATACATCATTTTTTAAACACTGGGGTGGCCTAATAATTATGGCCGGTAGTGTACAAATTCATTAGCATACAACACGATAAAACATGACATTATCAAAACGGAAACCAGGACATTGAAAAAAGTTCGGAACAAAACTAAATATTCGATATTTATTAAAAGTCTTCACAAGAGGGAGAATAGACTCAAAAGAATAGTTTGCACGTTTTAGCCTAGTGTGTTGTAGTCGAAAGAACACATCTGTTTTACAAGAGTTTCTGAATTTTGGTAAAATTAATGTACAATTTGAAGTATATAAATTTATTTAATGATTAAACTAATCCAAATTATTTGTAAAAACATTTAGCAAAGTATCATCACATATGAATGACACAAATCTAATCAGACAAATAAAATGTTTATTGGTTGGTTGTCTTTCTTTAACGGTATATCAGAATTTATAAGTTATTTAATAACAAAATTGTTCGTTGTAATGCAATAAATATCGGCTCGGAACGAGAAATTAGAAGGCCGGGTTCGAATTCTAGTTGAATTCTTTGCATTCTATTTCGCGCAAATACCTCTGCGAATGGTATCACTCCATCGCCTCTTTCTCCAGCTATGGGCTAACAGGATATATTTAGTCCAGTAGCTTTAGTTGGCAACCAGTCTGTAAGGGGGAGTTACGGCTCAACAAATGAAATATCAACATCACACATGATGTAATGTCTTTCTGTCCTCTTCCTTTCGATTACATCATCTATTTTTCTGGGCTTTGAATCTGTTCCCAGGAATAATTTTGAGGATTTAACCTTACCTTACCTCATCAAGGTTTATGACAAGCTTGAAACAATATTTCGGCTAAAGCTTACTTTTTTATTTTAATAGAAGGCAAAACTTCCGCTTTATTGTACAGGTGTAGAGGCTCATCCCTTGTTCCCTGTTTAGGATGTGGTTTCCGGCTTTCTCTTTTCCAATTTTTTCACTTTTCTTTTTCTTATTTTTTATTTATTCATTTTTTCAATTGGAGTAGATAGACTAAACTATTGCCCGGTTCACACTCCACCCACGTCTATTGTACAGGTGTAGAGGCTCATCCCTTGTTCCCTGTTTAGGATGTGGTTTCCGGCTTTCTCTTTTCCACTCTTTTCACTTTTCTTTTTCTTATTTTTTTCTTTTTTTTTTTTCAATTGGAGTAGACAGACTAAACTATCGACCGGTTCACACTCCACCCACGTCTATTGTACAGGTGTAGAGGCTCATCCCTTGTTCCCTGTTTAGGATGTGGTTTCCGGCTTTCTCTTTTCCAAATCTTTTCACTCTTGCGTAGCCCCTGCACATCAGTGGCGTTAAAAAAAATATCACACAATGGCGGGTGATATGATGACCTCCATTTTGATCTGCAAGCACCTGCAAAAGTGTTTTGATCAATTCACTAGTAAGTTTCCAAGATTTTAAAAAATATAAATTTGCTATATACATTTCTTTTTTAACATTTCATATTGCGATCAACAATAAACAATTTTTATCATCTGTTATTCTTATTTTTCTCTCTACTCATATCCCAATCTGAAAATTTAACAATATCTCTAGTGACAATTTCCTTTACTCCGTTGTATCAAACCAATATATTTATATATATATATATATATCCACGTTGAAATAGGGTTACATAATAGCAACCTAGTATCTTTTGTCCAGTCAGTTAAATAAAATGGTGAGTCGTGGTTATTAATGGTTTTAATGACACAGGTCTTACTAATTAACCCATAGATTGGGGTAAAGTAGTGAATTCATACCATTCTCAAAGATATTTGCGTGTAAATGAATAAAACGGAACAAATTAGAATTGGATTACGGTTTTCCGATTAATTAATAAAACGTCACGCTCTCCGACATCCCAGATTACAGAATCAGGTGTCCCCATGGGTTAACCCATGTCATTACTAACTAAACTTGTATTTTATGGAACAGCTGTTTCAATGTCATGTTGCCGTATGCTTACAACTGTTAGTCACAACCCAAAATCATTATCGGGCTATATGGTGTATCTAAGTTTTTTTGTTTTCTTTTTTCATTTTGCAAAAAAACATTTTGTAAAAGATCATGTTAACCAGTGAAAGATTTCATGCAAGTATTTTTTGTCATCAGCAAAAAGAGCAGTCCAAGGTGCCAAATCCACGTTAGTGATATTAGAATCAAGCCGAAACGAAAATTTCAATATCTGGAAAGTGTTCTAACTGAAAACGGAAAATGCGACACAGAGATCCAAAAGCGAATTGGCATGGCGAAGGACGCGTTCCAGAAGCTGAGAAAAAGTATTAAGAAACAGGAAACTTTCACTACAAACAAAGAAGAGAGTACTGGATGAAAGGAAAAAGATGAAGGAAAAACTTGAAGCAACTGAAATGTGGTTCTACCGAAGGATGCTGCGAATATCATGGATCGAGCTTGTGAGCACTGACGAGGTTTTGGAAAGAATGGAAACGAAAAGGAAATTAATATTTAGCATTCGTAAGAGACAAATGAAGTTCCTGGGACATGCAATGAGGAATCAGGGCTTGGTGAACCTGATACTGACAGGCCAGATAAAGGGTAAAAGAGTCAGAGCAAAGCAGCGGATAACATATTAGAACGGCCTGAGTAAGTGGATGACGGAACGGTGGTTGCTTGGTGTAACAGGAAAAAACACACTAAGAGTCACCAGAGATAGAGAGGCCATGATCACCTATATCCTGAAAGGACAAGGCACAAAGAAAGAAAGAAAGAAAGAAAGAAAGAAAGAAAGAAAGAAGAAGAATTTTTTGAGAAAATGAACCCACATCTGAAGCCATATCACAAACTTGTTGGGGCGGCTACTTTCTTATTTTTAAATTATTTTTTTTTATTTAGGATTTTCCAAATGATATTTTATATACCTCATTTTCGAACAATTATGTGCGTCATGGCAAATGCAGAAACATCACGTGCAATAAATAAAATATGCATTTTTTAAATATTTACAGCATATGAGAAAAAAAGTTTGCAAATATTACTAATACTGCAAGTGAATGAATATTTTTCTTTGAGCTTTTATTTTATTCCAAGTATAGATTTACAAAACATTCAAGTAAAAGTTCCGAGAAGCAGAGAGCCATAAGAATCTTTACGAAATTTCAGAGGAAATTTTGACGATCAATCTGCAAGCCTGCGGTGTTGTTTCGCTCAGTGAGCAAGAAATGACGGGGATTGTAGCAAGAGAAATATTGGATGGTTCACCATAAAAATGTACCTGCCCACAATGCTTTGAACATTCGGTAGTTCATGTCCGAAAAGAACATCACCCTACTGTAACAACCTTCTTATTCACCTGATCTTACTCTAGGTGATATTTTTCTTTCTCCTAGCTCAGGGAAATGACCAACGGGCTACATTCTAAAAGTGTGGAGGCCACCAAGAGGGCAGTAACGACGGAGATGAGGGGTATCCAAGATGTATCCTTGCAGCAGTGCACAGAATCATGACAGTGAAAAGTGGAAAAGTGAAGGATTAATTTGAAAAGTAACTGTAGAGCTTGTTATTTATAATTTAAATAAATTGTTTGTGGCACCTGTTTGATTATATTTTACACACACATCACTCTGAAGACACAGCGTAAATGGCAATGTCATGTCATCAGTTTATGGTTACGTGACAGTCATTGTGTTAATAACTATTTCCAAAGAGTCAACGAATAAAAAGTAACATGAGAATAATACTAATGATATTAGCACTTTTATTTAGAAAC
Source organism: Ascarosepion bandense (assembly GCA_037127315.1). Taxonomy (NCBI): domain Eukaryota; kingdom Metazoa; phylum Mollusca; class Cephalopoda; order Sepiida; family Sepiidae; genus Ascarosepion; species Ascarosepion bandense. The sequence continues at coordinate 1,660,457 of JBBBDQ010000754.1, read as the reverse complement.
AAATACCCTAATGAAAGCGGTATTCTGAATATAAGGATAGATTAAAATATATAGAGTTGATCATTTAGTTACAAAGTCATGAACTCAGCCGTTTCAAAGTAATGCGATAGAAGAGAATAACCGGTGAGGCGGAGTACTGAAAGACAATCACTGAATTAAAAATGGTTTTAAAAATTAATTTTCAAAAATAAATATGATTTAAAAATTTATAATTTTATTTGCGAATATTTACAATTATGTCTATGAGTTGCACTATAATTAGTTTTAATAATTATTGACAGATTTTATCATTGTTATATTTTTGCATTGTATCAAGAATTAAGAATATAGTAACTAGAGTCTGCAAATTGGAGGAGAGATTTATCAATGACAATTCTGAGTTAGAATTTGCAAGTATCTCTTTTAAAACTGTCACTGGATTTTTTTTTTGTTCCGTTTCACGAGACTTCGTTTTTCACATATGTCTTCCTACATGTACATTTTATCATAGAAAATTTGGTGAGGCATAAGCAAATTTTATCTTCGGAAACAACTGTTGCGAAACCACGGAATCTTAATTGTCTGGTAAACTGTTTCTTCTGTTCGTATGAGGCAATTTGAAAGGATGCGAATATTATTGAACTTTTCATGTCCCACTTCCGTTGGTGCCGCCTTGTCACGGAGTCCAAAAGTAAATTTGGTAAACAGAAACATCTTTACCTGAGGATGAATTCTTTCCCCGAAATGTGTATTAATTAAAGTAAGTTTATCCTTGTTTTTCATACTTCCATAATTAAAGCAATATAACGGTTTTAAAGTATTTGAGAACCAAACACTGTAATAATGAATGCTGAAGACAAACAAAAGTATCATCAACTGATTTTATAGCAACTAGATGAATTCCAATCATAAATAAAACGAAAAAACCATCAATAATATAATTTTCATGTACTTATCGTTTAATGATAGTAATAAATAGCACATGAAGAAGATACTTGAAACAGCATATATATTTGATTCTACAGATGTATCCTGAAAATACAACAGACCAAAATGTGAAAAGATAGTTAAAATTTACATAGCACATAATGAAGAAAGACGACTTGTAAAATATAATACTCACATGTCAGGGTGAAAACAAGGAGAGAGAAAACAATGCATAACCTACATAGTGAGCTTGAGTAAATGGATTGCAGAGCAAGCTTTAAGATAGACTAGCATCATAGCCCGGCGTAACTCGTGCAAATCAGAAATTTTTTTTAATTAGATGATTAATGCAGCGTGTTGCGATTTCCGAGCGCTTGTAGTCACTTTAAAACTCGGTTAAAAAAATAATTATATAAGAAATTGTTGTTTAAATATTCTATTAAAAAAATCTATTTTCTTTTGTTTTGCGTAAACGTGAGTTGATGTTTTGTGTGACATTGTAAACAACATTGCGTTTGTTTTGGTTTTAAAATTACAAAGAAAAATATTTACTATTTTTGATGACTACATGAATTTCATAAATTGTAGAATAATATTAAAAATGTAGACATGGTAAATTTTCGTTTTAGAAAGGTCGGTTTCTTCAATATCTAATTACGGATTTAAGTTCAGCATATACATTTGAACGGAAATAAGTCTATCTTGGAATTACTTGAAGGGATATTAGCCTTCGCATCCTAAAACGAAAATTTACCATTTTTTTTTACATATGTTGTTTTTTTTTGTGATGTTTTTTAAAAAAACATTTTTTTCTTTTTAAATGTTTCTTATGTTTCAACATTACGGGGAATAATTTTCACATTTCTTTTTGACCCAATGAATTTGTAAAAGGTCGGAATAAAAATTACATATAAAGGCTCATTTTTTTTAGTAGCAAAACAGAAATCAAATCAAGTGTGTCAAAACACACACTTGATTTGATTTCTGTGACGTAATCTAGCAACCATCTTAGATCTTAAATGTTTTACGGAGAAAATTTAAACAATCGGCTCCGTTGGCCAAAAAGTGCGAAAAGTAAAAATTGCTGAACTTAAACATAAAAGTATGTATCGACCTGGCTTCCCTGTAGATATGTGCCCCTAGAAAATTTGAATGGCGTAGCTTAAAAAATGTAGGCCTGCATAGGGAACAGTCACACACAGACTCACAGATTGCCTTATATATATATATATATATATATATATATGTATGTATATATATATATATGTATGTATATATATATATATATGTATGTATATATGTATATATATATATATGTATATATATATATATGTATATATATATATGTATATATATGTGTATATATATATATGTATATATATATATATATATATATATATATATAAAAGCGATATTTAAGATCCGCTAAAATGGCAGAAAAATGTTGAGTGAACATGATCACAAAGAGTTTAGTGATATAAATAGCAGAAGAATAAATTTTAATATTGACGAGTTTAGTGTTTGTAATAAAATCGTGTTGGTCCACAATTAAAATGAGAGTGAAGACGGAAAGAAAAAAAAACTAAAAGAGAATGTGAATAATAAAAGCACATTGTGACTATATTTCTCTATACTTCTGAAATGATCTAGTATTATCAGAAGTATTTTTTTCATCTTTGCTGCTATGGTTAGGCCGCTTACACGAATAGAGATAGAGTAATCTGGCGTAGCTGACAACATATATAAAAAGAAAGGGGATCACCGCCTCTTATGGGATATAATTGAAATAATATATGTAGAATGCCACTAGAAACTACGTAATTCTAACGAATCAGCGCATATGTTAGGCTACAAAAATCTCCAAATAGACCAAGCATAGAAATGAGTACTATATGAGAACCATTAACACGGACTGCGGGAGAAAATCATTATCATCAAAAGATTTCAATATGAATTCTGGTAAAAAATGAGACATTAGGTTTATAATACCCAGAAATTCCCATGCAGTTGTTATCTAGAACACATGGACCAGTGGATACAGTGTTTGGTTAGTTCCAGTGACACGACCCAAAGAGTTGTGAGTACAATAACTGGTTACAGCCATGGTGATCAAATAGTTTAAAAGACTTAAGTTAAAGGGAAATTAACTCATGGTTACCAAAATTGGCGTGGAATGAAAATGTTGCGCATCAATGATCGAAATTGTCTGGACCTGAAGAAGGCAGGTGCGAAAAACGGCGGAAACGTTGTAAACATGACAGGAAAGTTGTAGACAATGGTCCATATGTATAAATTGTAAGTGGTCAATAATACGGCAACAACATATGTTAACCTGTAAAAGAAATCCATAGACATTTTTTAATATATTTTTCCAAAGTCTTTAATTTTTCTTCGAAATATTAAAGTACAAGAAAAGGATTTATTGTTCCTTTAACTTTGTCAATCGAATGCAAAATAGATTATCTCCTGTTGAATCTTATTTTCTGTTTTCGCTGGAGTGGAGTTTTATCATGGCCAAATGGGCTGATATTTTCTGAAGCTTTCGATATTTTTTTATAATAGCAACCAAGATAAGGATACAATCTTAAATAATGTTATTACTCTAAATAATCAACAATCTTATCTCATTTTGCTTCTATCTTGACATTATATCATGATCTATCAATATATGTCCATTTTCTCATCTTACACACACTTACACACACACACACACACACACACACACACACACACACATATATATATATATATATATATATATATATATATATATATATATATATTGGATAAAGAAATAGGGTTGTTCCAACGAGAGAAACTGGTATAGAATACCAATTTCTTCATCTGTGGAGTCAGTCAGTTAAGTGCCATACGTGATACACGCTTGGGCGATCATGTCTCGAAAGTGACCTGACTGACTGGGCAATCCTGCAATAGGTTGTCATTGCTTTCTGCGGTAGACTGGTTGCCGACCAAGGCTACAGAACCCAATCCGTCCTATTATTTAACCCATAACTGGAGGGAAGAGACGGATTAATACCTTTCCCAAGGGTATTTGCGCGTAAGTGAATGCAAGGAATACGAGTGGAATTACGTTTTATGAATTATGAGTCTTCGATTTCATCTCCCAGCATTTTAAATTTTTTAAATATTATTTTAAATTTTAATTTAATTCAGAATTTTTCATTTCGACATTTTATCAGCATGTCGTCTTTAAATATTTATATTTTTACCCTTGTTAGTAAAAAAGTAGGAACTTCACTTTATAATATTTAATCCCATGAATATCGAGGAAACTTAAATTTAAATCTATTAAATTTTCATTTTGAAAAAAGGCTGCTGATGCTTGCATAAGGCATGAAACTCTAAGTCCTGCCATGAACGTAGGACAATATATATATATATATATATACACACACTACCGGCCATAATTATTAGGCCACTGCGGTTTTAAAAAATAATGTATTTCATAATATTTTAATATTTATTGCCAAGTGAGTAATTGTAAATGAAAATAAAATGGTTCTTTGTTAGCACTGCACAGTAACATGTGCATCATCTAACTGTTCTGATGTCCTGTTTTTCTCTCTTCCCTATGCTAATCTCTTTTTATCATTGGCTGACCGAAGCAAAAGCTTCCTGGCTGCCTTGTAAAATTTTTCAAGGTAATAATAACAATGGAAACATTCTATTTCATTTAGAATTATCCAATAGGCAATAAATACCAAAAATAGTATAAAATACATTACTTTTTTTAAAAAACTGGGGTCGCCTAATAATCATGGCTGGTAGTCTCTCTCTCTCTCTCTCTCTCTCTTTATATATATATATATATATATATATGTATATATATATATATATATATATATATATATATATATATATATATAGTTTATAAAGGAAAACTCAACATGTCATATCAGTTATAAACTATAGCTCATTTCAATGAGTTTAATTAGCTCATATCATGAAATCTTACAATATTTCCTCCATCTGGTACAAAAATTTATTTTCGTAAAAATATTTATCGTAAATAATCAGTCCAGTAGAAATTAATATATATACTGTTTGATTATAAAACTGAATATCTGCTTAAATACGAGTATCGATCAAAAATAATGTTAAAAGAAATCATATCCCGACTAGAAGCAAAATGGATGTGTCTAGCCACACTGATGGGGTTGTATGTGGAGTACATATATCGTATGAAATTTGTTTCTCCAGCTCTATCTATATGCGATAAATGTTATACTATTCCGAAAGAACAGTTTTGTGAACTCGTTGTCTACATTGGTTTCATCAAAATGAAAATATTAGTCTAAATGAAAATAACGTGACTAATGATAACAACTCCTCTCACAAATTTAGACAGAAATTAAAGATTTTCTGTATTGCACATAATTCTGATCTTTAGTTTTGTTACTTAGCAGTTTTAAATCTTTGGAATTATTCAGCAGACAGAGGCCTAAAAATCTGAACTTTTATCCATAGTCAACAATTTGAAATACTTCAAATAATATATATATATATATATATATATATATATATATATATATATATCTAGTTCCACGTTTTTATAATCAACCAAAAATAAATGTTCGAATTACTGCATTCCAGTCTGCTATTTGATCTTTGGACAATGGAAGAATTTTCATGGTGTCCAGATGGGTTGAACCATCTGTTAAAAAGAACAAAAATAAATTCTTGAAGAAATGTATGTTTAACATTCCTGTCTTTGTTTTAGGAAAACATTTATCAAGTTGTATCAGACAAGAGGAATACAGGATGAAGTTTAGTTTTACGCAGCTGTCTACAGTAATGTGTACTCAACTATTTAGCAGGTTGCAAAGAAAGAAAAAGAAGAAGAAAGAATGAGATGATAGGAAAACGTAAATAGTATAGAAAAGAGAAGAGTAAGAAAATAAGAAAAAAAAATGAAAATGAACCCAAGAAAGAAACATGGAATTAAAGAAGAGATATAAGGAATGTTGAAAGAAAGAAAGAAATGAACAACGTGAAAACGTACGAAGCATGAATGAAAATATGAAAGAAAGAAATTCATAACGGAAGGAAAACGCGAGACAAGTAGAAAAAGACAAAGGTAAATGGAAAAAGGAGACAAATAATCTAAACTTATTTATAAATGGAACTTATAGACTCTGAAACGGCTGAACCAGTTTTCTTGAAAATTTACACAGTTGTACTATAAGCGTCTGCGAGTGTCCTTAGTTAGGTTTTGTCGAGGTACCCCCGATAAATATCGAAAACCGATAACCGAAAAAATCGGGTTATAGAAGGAGTGGTCCGATTTTATTCAAATTCGATACACTCATAGACAAAGACATAAGAAACAAGATTCAGAATTTTCAAGGTTGCAGTTATTACAATAGTGCAGAAAATCGATAATATATATATATATATATATATATATATATATATATATATAATCAGTAAGAAACCCGTCTTGGCGGACAAAGATAATCTCGCTTATGACCTTGAACGGGATCTACACTCTGTGGTGAATTGGGGCAAGAAGTGGCTTGTCAATTTCAATGCGTCTAAGACCAAGCTGTTGTCGGTCAATCACCACAGTCAACCACTCCTGCCTCCCATAAGCATGGACCAAGCGATTCTCCCTGAGAGCAATACACTGCGCCTACTCGGCCTTAACCTTTCTTCTGATATCAAATGGAACAACTACATAGAGTCCACAGCTAAATCCACTGCTAAGAAGGTTGGGTCACTGTGTCAGGCCAGGATGTGTTTTCCGCCTGAATCCATCCTGCATATATACAAGTCAACCATTCGTCCGTGCATGGAGCACCGCTGCCATATATGGTCAGGCGCCCCTGCCGTTCACCTCAGTGTTCTCGACAGGCTCCAAAGGAGAATCAGTAATGTTATAGGTACTGACTTGGCGGCTCGACATACAGCCACTTCCCCACCGACGAAATGTGGCCTCCCTTTGTCTGTTCTATAAATACTTTCATGGCTTCTGCTCGGACGAACTTAAGTCACTGGTGCCTCCTCAACAGATTGGCAACTGGGTCCCACCCATTCTCAGTTAGGTTAGCCAAATGCAGACGACAATTCTACTCCTGCAGCTTCTTCTCTCGGACTTCCCGCCTGTGGAACTCGCTTCCTTATTCTTGCTTTCCTGACGGCTACAACCGATAGGAATTTAAATGCAATGTCAATACTCATCTATTATGCACTTGACTCTAGTTTTTCCCCACCGCGTATATCCTTTCCTTTCTCTCCACCTTTGAAACTGTCATTACATCTGCATTCTCATCTTTTTATTGCGCCTTTCTAAGTGGTTCGTCTTCCTCCTCACTCTCTTCTAATTAATCTTTTTACACTTATGTAGCCCCCTGCATATCAGTGGCATTACCGCCTTTCTCAGGGTGAAAGGATTATATATATATATATATATAAAAGGCAAGATGTTTGTGTGTGTGGTTGCTTATTTGCCTGTATGTCTGTATTTTTTCAGGCCTTTTATTTTAGTTTTTACTTCTGGTTTTTCTCTAAGTAGGTATAACTGTAGTTCTTAGTATAAGACATGATACCATTTACTCAGAGGACTGATTTAGCCTTCTAAATTCAGTTTACGACGAAAAATCTTATTTGATATCGATACCAGGAAATCAAAATTTCACTTACATCCATTCATTTTTCTTTCAGTCTACGGTATCTCTTTAACTGGAATCAACTATTGCTTTTTAGTCTTTCTTGCGAACGTCGAAAGAGTCTGAGCTCCAGGACCATGGATTAGTTTTAAAGCTTTCGTTACACCCGAGCAACGCCGGGCTATACTGCTAGTTAGATTAATAAAGAGAGAAGGAAATAAACATATTAAAAAGTGAAAACAAGAATGAGACATTTCAGAAGATATAATGTTGAAAACGAATGAAGATAAAAAGAAAACAACGATAAAATGAGTTTCATAAGTGAATGGATGTGGAACAATCGTGAAAATAAAAATAAAAATAAAGAAACCTTTGAAACCGAAAAAACCAAAAGAGAAAATAGAAAGAAATGAGAAAATAAGAGATGAAAAAGAAAAATGATTTTGTCCAAAACGAATCAGTAGTACTAAAAACAAATACAAAAGAGAGCTGATGAAGTAATCCTTCAAACAAAGAGAGAGCGTGTGTGTATAACAACACATCAAAGAATATATCGTTAAAACTGCCACTAGAAGTGATTCTAATTCTGTGGAAGCGAAAAAGAGAGAAAATAAAAAGGATTTCTCTGAATTTGAACTGATGCATTGGCAAATGATATAAAGATCCTCTCAAATCAGACAAGTCACACTATGCGAAAATCAGCAAGAAAAATTCGATAAGAATTAGTTTCTCCGACGTTTACTAGGGTGTCAGTGTTCTTCACTTTAAAACACACATACATCATACAACATACATACAGCACATACATACAACATACATACACATATAACATCCAACATACATACAGCACATACATACAACATACATATAGCACATACATACAACATACATACAGCACATACATACAACATACAACATACATACAGCATATACATACAACATACATGCACATACAACATACAACATACATACAGCACATGCATACAACATACAACATTCATACAGCACATACATACAACCTACATACACATACAACATACAATATACATACAGCACATACATACAACATACATACACATACAACATACAACATTCATACAGCACATACATACAACATACATACGCATAAACATACAGCATACAAACAGCACATACATACAACATACAACATTCATACAGCACATACATACAACCTACATACGCATAAACATACAGCATACATACAGCACATGCATACAACATACAACATTCATACAGCACATACATACAACATACATACGCATAAACATACAGCATACATACAGCACAAGCATACAACATACAACATTCATACAGCACATACATACAACCTACATACACATACAACATACAACATACATACAGCACATACATACAACATACATACACATACAACATACAATATTCATACAGCACATACATACAACCTACATACACATACAACATACAACATACATATAGCACATACATACAACATACATACGCATACAACATGCAACATATATACAGCACATACATACAACACACATGCACATACAACATACAACATACATATATCACATACATACAACATACATACACATACAACATACAACATACATATAGCACATACATACAACACACATGCACATACAACATACAACATACATACAGCATATACATACAACATACATACACATACACCATACAACATACATACAGCACATACATACAACATAGATATAGCACATACATACAACCTACATACAGCACATACATACAACATGCATACACGTAAACATACAACATACATACAGCACATACATACAACCTACATACACATACAACATACAACATACCTACAGCATATACATACAACATACATACACATACATCATACAACACATACACATACAACAGTAACACTGAAGACGAAAAAGATTTATGAAGAATTTTAAAGAACGATTTCATAATAGCAATTTCTTCTAAAACGTTATAAATTTAAAACCTGGTGTTAAAATGGACACTATAAAAAGATGGACTTCTTCATTTCTTTAAAGAAGGCATTTTGCTTATGGGGTCTTTTCACAGCATGAGTTATATAAAAATTTCAAACCATATGCCATCTTCTATCTTCTACATCTTTCTCTAATCTTTTTTTAAATACCGTTTTCTTTTTCTTTTTCTTTTTTTAATTTTCTCCTACTGTAACACACTGTTCACCTGCATTGCTTTGGATGAAAAGATTATAAATATATATCATCTAGTTGTTAATTTAGTTATAAACTGTGTTGTAATGCTCAGGTTTAGTGATAAGCTTCTGGTCCGATGAACTTAGCTCACTGGTGTCCCCTATATACGAATTTCCTCGAGCCAAAAGATTAGCAACTAGGTTTTACTGTGAAACCAATAAAATGTAACCACAAATCCTACTCCATCAGCTTCTTTCCTCGCACTTACCGTTTGTGGAATTCCCTTCCGTTTACTTGCTTTCTCGACAGCTGCAATCCCCAAGAATTTAAATGTAAAGTCAATAGTCATCCCCTATCTCACTAATTTGCATCCTCTCTCTCACGCTCTCATCTCATCTCATCAGTATTTTCAATCATTCTCCTACTCACTTCCTGACACACCTGTATTCTGTCATTCCTTCTCATAATTTTCCTCCTATGTAAACCCCTGCACAACAGTGGTAATATAATGCATTGCTTGAGGCGATACTATTATGAAAAAAAAAGTCATTGATTCGGAACGAAAAATCTGTGAACTAGGTTCGAATGCCAGTCAAATAAAATATATTCGTTTTCCATACAAAAACATTTGAAAAAAAAAGAATGAATTCGTTTCCCTCCCCTTCAATTTGTTAAATAGTAGCATAGGCTCGAAGTGGTTTTCAAACCAGTCTAGGATAAAGGTAACTCTGAAACGTAATTTTTTTTAAGCATTTCACCCCGAGCAAGGCATTCCACTGCCACTGTTGCGCAGGGCATTACATAGGATAGGGGAATTGATGGGAAAAGCATGGTCTGATATAGGAAATGTCAGAAGGAGGGTGATAGATGGGTAAGGGTACCGAGAATGAGGGTTGGTTAGATGGTGAGAGTGTTTGAGAGAATAGATGCAAGTTAGCATGTTAGGAGGTGTCTATTGACCTTACATTTAAACTCCTGGATATTGTAGCCGTCGGGGAAGCAGGCATGTGGAAGGGAATTCCACAGGCGGGAAGCGAAAGATAAGAAGCTGTTGGAGCAGAAATTACGGTTACATCTTATCTGTTTCACTGTAAAAGGGTGGGACCTAGTTGCTAATCTAGTATCTCGTGTAAATTCGTAACTAGGCGGCTCCAATGACCTAAGTTCATCGGAGCAGAAGCCGTGAAAGTACTTGTAGAAGGGGCACAGGGAAGCCACGTCACGCCGGTTAGAAAGTGGTTGCAGCCGGTCCGCCAAGACAGGATTCTATGTCGTTATGGCGTAGCATATACTATGAATCAAACAAAAGTTCATTACGATTTTATAAGCAGAGCTGAACAATACAGAATGTATGCGACACTTAGTAAGGATCGAACTCACTTCTTCTTTTATGTGGCATGTCCTTTCAGGAGGTAGTCAATCATGGCTTACCACATCTCCCTATCTCCGGTGGCTTTTACCACGCTTTCTCCTGTTACACCATGCAACCCTCGTTCCGTCATCTACTAGCTGAAGCCCATAATTCTAGAATATAATTGTATAGAAAATAGCATGGCCACAAAATGAGGGATCAGTTTATATACTGATTATAATATAGAATCGAGCCCCCATTTTATACCCACATTATAATTTCTTATAAACAGTTTGTATATATATATACTCTTCTTCGATGTTCTCTGTCCTTTCAGGAGGTAGGCGATCATGGCTTTCCACATCTCCCTGTCTCTGGTGACTCTTAGCACACTTTCTCCTATTGCACCATGCAACCCTCGTTCCGTCATTATCTGATCAGGTCTTTCAAATATGTTCTTTTGGGTAGTTAGGACTAACTTTAAGAAATCATTCGTTTCATTCATGTACATTTTGTTGTTTCGACTTCAGATTATTATTATTTTCTATTTCTGTAGATGAATGTTTAATTTTTATTAAAAATGTATGTTTATTTATTTATTTAAAAGTAAATATTACGTAGCGTTTTAGTTAACCCACCCGATTTCTTTGCGTTTCTCATGGAAGTTCTCTAACAAAAACAGAAAAAAATTTTGTCTTTGAGAAATTAAGGCAAGTTGAACTCCCTACTCAGTCTTAATTGTTCTAGCATAACTACCTTAGACCATTTTGTGGTGCACTCGCGATTTTTATTTTATTTTATTTTATAGATTTAACTATCGCCCGGTTCACACTCCACCCACATCTATTGAACAGGTGAAGAGGCTCACCTCTTGTTTCCTGGTTCTTGTTCTTAGGATGTGGTTCCCGGCTTTTCTTTTCTTTTTTCTTTTTTCCCCAATCTTATTTCACTTTGTTTTCTTTTCTCTTTTTCTGTTCTCAGTTGGAGTAGATAGACTAAACTATCGCCCGGTTCACACTCCACCCGCATCTTTTGAACAGGTGAAGAGGCTCATCCCTTGTTTCCTGTTTAGGATGTGGTTCCCGGCTTTCTTTTTTTCCAATCATTCTACTCTTAAGTAGCCCCATGCGCATCAGTGGCGTCACCGCCTTGCTTGGGGTGATATGATTTAAAAAAAAACAAAAAAAATCTAAGTTACAATTCCCGTTGTATTCGCCATATACGCAGATATACCTGGAAAAGTTATGAATTCACCAATTCTCACTCCAGCCATGGAATAAGTAGTAAGGCTTTTATTATTATTTCAAAAAGATTTATAACAATCTAAAATTATTTCTTGGCTTAAAATAACCTACGAAGGTTTGATAAACCAATAAAAACACACACCATTGAAAAAAAGTAAAACTATTTGCTTATAAATTATTGGTTCCTCAAAGAAAGGCTGTTCCATCAACTTAGCAAAGGTAGGTGATAATATAACGTGAGTTCTATTGCAATTAATTAAAATCTCTATACTAAATGAATCAGTTAGTACTGTTGAGTGAGAAACACCTCAGATTCGAGAAATGGCCAAATTTAAATTATTTCATTAATTAAAGCTATAGCATTTCCGGAAGTTGCCTGAATAAGTTTTTATTAAATACATATCATTCTATCAATAAACATGTTACTTAAGTCTGATGAAGTCTAATTAAGGTGTGGAAGCGTTACGTAAAATTTTATCATTTAATTAACCAGCATATGTGTGTACGTATGTGTATATACATGCATATTTGTATATTTTGTGTGTGATTGCGCATGTGTATATTTTGTGCGTAGGTATGTATATATATATATATATATATATATATATATATATATATATAGCCTGTCAATGGTCGGCGTTCAATATATATATATATATATATATATATATTGTGTGTGTGTGTGTGTACCTTTGTGCATATTTTTTCGTGTGTGCGTACGTTTTATGTGTGCTTGTGTTTACTTGCTTGCATAGAATTTCCTAAGATGGAGAGTGAAAAAACCTTTCATCTGTTCAATCAAGGAGTGCGTCCGGAATGTTTTTAAGTTCAGATTTGATCTTTTTGGCCAGATATTGGCCAAACGTGGGTGATTTTCGGCGAAAGTGACAGTTGGTAATCCCAGCTGATTGACTGATGGAAGGACGAACGAGACAATTTACAGTATATATTTAGACAGCAAAAAGTTTAAAGTGAGACAGAACGCCGACCATTGACAGGCTACCATTCGGAGTGAGCTACATTCTTCTCCGGTAAAATGCGACTGTATTAGTGATCACGCCTTAAACACAGAATTTTTCCTTGTTTCCGTTTCAACAACTTTCTCATTCAGGGGAAAATTTCCCTAGAGACAAAGAAGACAGTATCAGATTGCTATGTGATGTCAGTTCTTCAATTCGGAATTGAATGCTGGACAGTATCATCAAAAATGAGGAAAAAAATTGAAGCAGCGGAAATGTGGTTTTACAGAAGGATGCTGCGGATATCATGGACCGAACATGCGAGCAGGAATGGCAACGAAAAGAAAATTAATACTGAGCATCAGGAAGAGACAACTGAAGTTCCTGCAACATGCAATGAGAAAGGAGGGCTTGGAGAACCTGATACTAACTGGCCAGAGAGAAAAGAAAAGAGACAGAAGAAGGCAGCAGATAATATATTTGAAATGCCTGATCAGGTGGATGACGGAACGGGTGTTTCATGGAGTAACAGGAGAAAACATATTAAGAGCCACCAGGGATAGGAAGACGTGGAAGGACATGATCGCCTACGTCCTGAAACGATAGGGCACATAAAAGAAGAAGATTTCTCATTGACATTAAAAATAAAGCAAAAATAAAAAATATTTTGTACAAGTTGTGAAACGAAAAAGGAATAACCTTATATTTATTATTTAAAAATAATTGCAATACTTTTGGTAGAAGGATGGAGGGAAAGTGATGAAAGTTTCGTCATCACTTTTTGTCTTTGTCCTAGTTAATCCGATTCACGACCTGAACACACGTTACAATTTTGCCCACCTACCACAAGAGCCTATCCATCATCTTCCTATCCCACAAATACCATAATACCACATATTTAGACGGGACCTAATAAAAGCAAACAATCATGACACAAATAAAAAGATTTACAAATACAATTCCTTGGAGATATATCTGAACATCTAATGAGTCTGGGAGGAGATGAACACAAAACCAAACAATAATAAAACAAAACATTCAAACTAAAGGTAGCATATTTAAGTAAGACCCGTCTACCCAATAAAAATAAGAGTGGCCGCTGTATTCTGCCAATAAACAAAATCAAGAAGCACACTCAATGGTGAATGGGCACAGGATAAAATAAATATGGGAAAGGGAACCAAAGACTGACTCCATAGAAAATAAAAGAGGCCGAATAATATAAGTGGTTGGGAATCTTGACGTTGATCATAAAAAAAAAGAATAACGGGCCCAAGCGAGGAGCAACACCTACATTAATTAGAAAAACAAAAAGTGTCTATCTCACCCATATAAAGGTTTCACAGGAAAGGGGATTTAAACCGGAAAAAAATAACATGACAGCAAAAAATATTTTATCCTTAATATGACCTTGATTCAGATTAAAACCCAGTCTCGTCCTCACCTAAGCAATCGGTCTTGTAGCAGTGACTTGGTCGTTAAATTAAGATGTACCAGAAACCAACTTCCGACATTCTACGAGTGCAACCTTTTATATTAAACATCTTCACACAGCAGCCTTTGTAAGATTTCTAATTAGTTTTCTAGATGTTTATACATTACAGTAATCTACTGAAGAGAAAATATTCGAAAACCAACTCTAACTCAGTTCACTGTTGCCCCTTAGTTATGAATTACACGAGCTACTAGATTATCAATTAGGTCCCACCCTTTTACAGTGAAACCGATAAAATGTAAGCGCACTTTCTACTCTAATAGTTCTTTTCTCGCATTTTCTGCCTGTGGAATTCCCTTCCATTTAATTGATTCCCGACAGCTACAATCGCCAGGAATTTAAATGTAAGGTCAATAAACATCTCCTATCTCACTAACTCGAATCCATTCTTTAAAGCTCTTTTCTCCATCCACTCCACCCGCATTACACCGGGATTCTCATCCGTCAATAAACCCCTATTTCTCATTTCTATTTATATAATACTAGCATCGTAACCCGGCGTTGCCCTTGCAACTCAGAACATTTTAGTAGTAGAAGATGCCATTTTTTTTGTTACATATTTTGTTTTTGTTTATGTAACTTCAAATAAATGTAATAATTATCTTCAAACATCGCAGACGAGATCACTGTAATTGTAAACTTTATGATCCTTCCATTAGTTGCATTTGGTTGTTTCACCGGAGCTAGATAAGCTTTTTATGTTCGGATTTGATCTTTCCCTAGACTGGTTGCCACCCAAGGCAGATAAGCCCTGTCTGCTATACTGTTTACCTATATTTGGTGGTTTTGAATTCATACGCCCTTTCACTTGGCCGGTTACCACTCAAGGCTATAAGACTGAGTCAGTCCTGCTATTTTACTAATAATGATAATATATATAGTAAAGAACATAATAATAGTTTCAATTTATATTAAACTAGCAGTATAGCCCGGCGTTGCTCGGGTGTAATGAAAGCTTTAAAACTAATCCATGGTCCTGGAGCTCAGACTCATTGAACGTTGGCAGGAAAGACAAAAAAGCAATCGTTGTTTCCGGTCAAAGCGAAACCGTAGACTGAAAGAAAAATGAATGGATGTAAGTCAAATTTTGATTTCCTGGTATCGATATCAAATAAGTTTTTTTCGTCGTAAACTGAATTTTGAAGGCTAAATCAGTCCTCTGAGTAAATGGCATCATGGCTGAGACTAAAAACTACAATTATACTTATTTAGAGCCAAACTCGAAACAACAACTAAAATAAAAGGGCTGAAAAAAATACAAACATACAGGCAAATAAACAACCACACACACAAACATCTTGCCTTATATATATATATATATATATATATATATAATGGATTTTCGGCACTGTTGTAAGAACTGCAACCATGAAACTTCTGAATATCGTTTCTTATGTCTTTGTCTATGAGTGTCTCAAATTTGATTAAAATCGGACAACTCCTTCTATATCCCGATTTTATCGATTATCAATTTTCGATATTTATCGGGGGTACCTCGACACAAAACCTAGCTAAGAACACTCTCAGACGCTTATAGTACAACTGTGTAAATTTTCAAGAAAATTGGTTCAGCCGTTTCGGAGTCTATATGTAATGGATACACACACACACACAGACACACACACTGTTTGAGCGCCTGTTTATCTGTTTGTATGTCCTTTATAAAATCCACAATTTTTATCCGATTCTCAGCAAAATTCACACAATTATTCTTTAGGCTGAGTCTGAGCTCCAGGACCATGGATTAGCTTTAAAGCTTTCATTACACCCGAGCAACCCCGGGCTATACTGCAAGTAAAAGATAAAATAATTCTTGTCGTAATAACTTACATATATATATATATATATATATATATATATATATATATATATATATGGTGTATGAGTATGTGTTTGAATGCTATCACAATGCGTATAGAAAAATCAAGGAATGTATGGAATGTGTTGGGTTTCACCTATTTATTATTCATTAATATTTCGCCACCAGCGCCCATGTAATAAACCATAAATTAAAGCAGACATATCACCAAATGGTAAAACGGCCCCCACTATCACTTTAATAAAGATGCGAATAAGCCAAATCCTCTCATCGCGCACATTTATATAAACCATAAACACACATATATACATGCACTAACACACTTACAGACACGCACTCACACATAAAACAATTAATGACAGCAGTAGCAGCAAAAGAAGATCATTCGTATAAAGGGACGTTCAACCAGATCTCGAAATATTAATGAATAATAAAAGGTAATTTTAACAACTTCTTTACCTTCCTTTAATTTACTAAAAGCATTGTGATAGCCTTCGAACACCTCCCCATACACCTTATATACATAATTCTTCAAGTAAATAACAAAACGCTCATATATATATATATATATATATATATATATATATATATATATATATTATATTTAAATCCTTATTTAGATTTTCAATTTTTATTTCCGTTATTTTGTTATGAAATTATCAAGCGTCTTTTATTATATGTGTTTGTTATGCAAATAATATATATATATATATATATATATATGAGAAAGAAACTAACCAAAAGAGCCAACGAACCTACCAATGTTTCATCTAACCGGATCTTCAGGGTAGGTTGTCTTCAACCTTCCCTGAAGTTCCGGTTAAATGAAACCTTGGTAGGTTCGTTGGCTCTTTTGGTTAGTTACTTTCTTTGTTTGCTCTACTTGTCTATTGATCGCTTTTTGTTTTAGGTTACTCGTCTCGGGGATTTTTGTTGTTTTTTTTTTTTTGGTGGGGTACGTACTTTGACTGATGTTCAAGTGCTTAGCTGTTTCTTTTTTATTATCATTTTTTACTTTCCGCGTACTCGGATTGTTTTCGAAACGAGTATAGCGATAAGTTTACATTTATATATATATATATATATATATATATATATATATATATATATATATATATATACATATATGTGTGTTTGTATGTATGTATAAAAACATAGGTTTTAGCTTCTAAAACACGTAATTAATATAGTGTTTACATACGAACATTATACTTATATGTTCTGAAGGGTGTCATGCCCACTGTTGATAGTGGAGACAATCTCTCACTGTCTATAAAATGCTTCCATGACATGTGTCTCAAAAAACCTCTGAAGATCTGGAGAAAGGATGAAAGTGGAAAACTGGATGCTTCTTTTAGATCGAACTCAACATTTTAGTAAGCAAACTCCTATATTTTAAATCTCCGCTGCTATGCGATTATATTCTAAACACAGAAAATGCTATCGGAAAAGAGCATCAAAGGTGGTTGGCTGTTAACACAGAAAACATTCCAGCATCTCTTCAAATCTAATAACTGACTTTGCTTGTCGAAAGGAGCCACATTATCTGGCAGCGCACGGACTCTATATACCATCTCACATAGCATCTTTTCCTAAGGGAGGTTGTGGTGATACCGAGCAAAAGCGTGGGACCGGGTGTTTGCTCTATAACGACCAGAAAGCAAATGACCAAATGTCGTCGTTGCGCATCAGGGTGCGCGGAGATGTTCCGGTTGAAAAATAAAATTGGCGTAGGCTCGCGACATGGAAATTTAATAATTGATTAATTTTTTTTTTCAACCGGAACATCTGCGCGAACCCGAATGCACAACGACGACTTTTGGTCATTTACTTTCTGGTTGTTATAGAGCAAACATCCGGTCCCTCGATTTTGCTCGGTAACACCATAAGGTCATTCAAATTTCAACAGTTTTCTGAATTTTTATCAAACTGGGTGCTCCTACCGTCTCGCCGATCTCTACTTTATTTTGCATTCTGAAATTACGTTTTATGCCTCCGCTTTAGTCATTGTATTTATTTTTCTTCATTTGTGTGAAAGACAAAAACACGATAAATGAACAATGCCGAATGGTTGGGTTTTGTTTACTTTTGAAATTTTCCAACATGTCGTAAGTTCGAGTGACGTTAAACATACGCTTCGTTACATGAGGAGTATATATATTTCAAAATACAGGCATGATGACACCCATGTATCTATATATATATAGATATATAGATATATATATAATCGAATCTGTCTTCTTTCTGAAAGAGTATTATTTCCTCAATAAGAATAATACTTTCCTGTTAAACAAAAAAGGAAACGTGATAATTTTATCTTCAAATAAGAGAACGTTAAGTGCGTGCCAAAAGTAAATAAAAAAAAAACTGATAGAATGTTTTGAAATAATAAAAAAAGAAGGTTTTCTTCATATCTTTTTGCGTCTACCAATACCGGTTCATTCCCAGACCGTCATGAGATGGCGAGATAATTTTTGGCAGGGGACAAACGATTTGTGTCAAACACTAAACCTAAATTTCCCACAAAGTCCCCTTGGCCATTCACTTGATAACACTTGATTTTCGATTCTTACCCACCGCGTTTTATTGCTTTTAGATTAGCACATTGCTGATATGCAAGGTAAATCAGTTTTTGTTTTTCTTCTGCTTTCTAGAAAGTTAAATTCATTCGATATTTTCTTTTTCTCAGCTATTTACATAGCACGATTTGGTTTGATTTTCTTAAACTTTTGTATATTTTGAAACATTTTATATATTCTTCCAATATTTCTTTTTCATTCATTTAGTTTTTCTTTTTCTTTTTCTCTTTGCGTCTGTTGCATTCAAACTGTTTACTATTTCCATATAATTTTTGTTACATATACTTTCAATATTGATTTTCTTTTCTGTTATATTTTTGTCTGTTTTTTTTTCCATATGTTTTCTCATCAACATCTCTAATTTTCTTTTTCGTCTTATTGTTTTTCCCCCAGTCTTTTTTCACTGGTTTGGAGTTCTTCCTGTTTTACAAATTCTAAAGTGTTTGCATTGATTTTCCCCGCTTAGTTGTCACTCAACTGATATAAATCAACTTTACAACACTATCTGTGATACTTCACGTTTTCGACTTCAAACTTTTGTTTCGACTACTCCTCGAAATTAGCGTTCCCTTTTCGATTTAAGATTCTTGATAAATCAGCGTATTTACATTGACCGTTCTTCCTTTGACTGCTGGGCTTCAACTTCTTTGTCGCCCCCCCCACTCACCGGCCGTTGCTGATCCTTCGTTTTCCACACTTATTCTATTTTCTAGACCGTCTACTATACTAGCTTTTCACCTTTTTTTCCTGCTTCATATACACTTTCTGCTTTTCTATATAATGCAATTCCATCTTATCATTCTTCTATACTGTATTCCTTTCGTCCTTTTTGCTTCTCTTTCTTCTCTATTGTGTATATTGTTTCTTTTTTGCTTCTTCTCTTTCAATTGTTCTATCAAGATCGTTTCCTTTTTGATTTTATCTTTCTCATATTCAGTCTGCATTAATTATTTTTTGCTTTTCCTCTTTCTCCTCTTTTCTCTACAGTGTTTCTTTTTTGCTACTTCGTTTTTTCTTTTTCTGTCTAAATTGTTTTGTTTTTACTCTTGCTTTCCTGCTATTTTTTCTACACTGTTTCCTATTTGCTTTTTTACTTTTTCATATTCTGTCTGCATTATTTCTTTTGTACTTGTTTTCTTTCTGCTATTTTGGCTACATTGTTTCTTCTTTGCTACTTCGATTTCTCTTGTTTTGTCTACATTGTTTCGTTTTTGCTCTTCTCTTTCTGCTATTTTGTCTCCATTGTTTCCTCTTTGCTACTTCGATTTCTCTTGTTTTGTCTACATTGTTTCGTTTTCGCTCTTTTCTCTGCTATTTTGCCTACATTGTTTCTTCTTTGCTACTTCGATTTCTCTTGTTCTGTCTACATTGTTTCGATTTTGCTCTTCTCTTTCCGGTATTTTATTCTGAATTGTTTCCTATTTGCTTCTTCACTTTTTCATATTCTGTCTGCATTATTTCTTTTCGCTTGTTTTCTTTCTCCTATTTTGTCCAAATTGTTTCGTTTTGCTACTTCGATTTCTCTTGTTCTGTCTACATTGTTTCGTTTTTGCTCTTCTCTTTCTACCATTTTGTCTATACTGTTTCCTATTTGCTTCTTCACTTTTTCATATTCTGTCTGCAACACTTCTGTTTTGCTTGTTTTCTTTCTCCTAATTGACGTACATTGTTTCCTTTTTGTTTCTTCGCTTTCTCTTACTCTACCTTTCTTCCTTTTTACTTCTTTCCTTTCTTCTATTTTCACTGTTTCCTTTTTGCTTCATTACTTTCTGCTATTTTGTCTACATTGTTTTCTTTTTTATTCATCTCTTGCTCTCATTCGATCTATCTTTCTTTATTTTTGCGTCTTCTATTCTAATTTTGTCTACATTGTTTCCTTTTTGTTTCTTCGTTTTTTCTTATTCTACCTTTCTACATTTTTGGTTTTTCTCTTTCTTCTATTTTGTCTGTATTGTTTCCTTTTTCCTTCTTCTCTTTCTCTTGTTCTATCTACATTTATCCTTTTGCTTTTGCTATTTCTTTTATTTTCACTACATTGTTTCCTTTTGGCTTCTCTTTCTTCTATTTTGAATACATTGTTTGCATGTTGTTACTTCCTCTTCTCTTATTCTGTCTAAATTTCATCCTTTTTGTTTCTTCAATTTCTGCTGTTTGGTCTGCGCTTTTCTTTCTTCTAAACTTTTTTATTAGATCTACATTGTTTCCATTTTTTCTTCTCTTTCTCTTATTCTATCTCAGTTTATTCCTTTTTGCTTCTTCTCGTTCTCCTATTTTGTATACATTGTCTCCATTTTGCTTCTTTTTCTCTCATTCTATCTAAATTTCTTCTCTTTTCCTTCTTCTTATTCTCTTATTCTTTCTGCATTTCTTCATAATGCTTCCTCTCTTTCTCTTATTCTATCTAAATTTCTTCTCTTTTCCTTCTTCTTATTCTCTTATTCTTTCTGCATTTCTTCATGTTTCCTCTGTTTCTCTTATTCTATCTAAATTTATTCTTTTTTGTTTCTTCTCTTTCTTCTATTTTGTCTACATTGTTTCCTTCTTGCTTTTTTTTCACTTATTCTATCCTAATTTCTTTTTTGCTTCTTTGCTTTCTCTTGTTTTGTCTACACTGCTTCCTTCTTCTTCTTCTTCTTCTTCTTTTTCTTCTTCTTCTTCTGATACTCTTTCTCCAATTTCTTTTACTTCACTTTTTCTTTTACCTCTTTTAATCTTTCTTCTCTTTTTTTTTATTTATCTCTTTATTACTTCTTCTTACGCAACCTTTCTCTTCTACTCCTCCTCCTTTTACTCCTATGAATTCTCTCCCGGCCTCACCATTTTTTTCTTTTCTTCCAATCATCGTCCACTTCCGCATTCAAATCATACGATTTTCTCGTCTGCTATTTGCCAAACATAACATATTTAATCTTTTCTCGTTGTTCTCTCGCACGAAAAAACATCAAAACGCTTTTTCTTTTGTTTTCGTTATTTTCCCACAGTCACGTCATTCTTTCAGATTTCCGTCCACGTCTCACCACGTCTTTCTTACATTCATTTTTATCTTCCATTTTGATATTTTCCCTTAACACTTTTTTTTTTGTCCAACTTCCTATAGAGGTTATTTATTGGCCGCATTTCTTCCTCCTTCTGCCATCGTCCATCAGATGATATCAAGATTTATTTTTTCTGTGTTCAGAGTTTGGGACCTTTTATCATTTTCAGTGAAATGGGTTGAACTGAATATATCCTAATGCTAACGAGGAAAAAATGATCTTGTGCATAAACATTTATTGTTTAAATTAATCTTCTGAACTGTTATCCAATATACATTAGTTAATTTTAAAAAATGAGATTAAAATTTCAAATACTGTTCGTCAAAATTTATAAATTTTATATAAAATAATTAACGGTCATTTTCTATCAAACACTTGAAGATTGTTCTGTGCACGAAACTACGAGTCGTGCTAAACGTGAAGGATTATATATATATATAAATTCCTGGGGATTGTACCTGTCGAGGAAGCAAGTAAACAGAAGGAAGACCACTGGCGGAAAGTGCGAGAAAAGAAGCTGAAGGAAGAGAATTCGTTTTTACATTTTATTGGTTTCACAAGTAAAAGGGTGAAACCTAGTTGCTAATCTTGTGGCTCGAGGAAATTCATACACAGGAAAAACCAGAGAGCTTAGTTTATCGGAACAGAATCCGTGAAAGTATTTATAGAAGAGACACAGACAAACTTCGCTGAGAAAGTGACTGTATCTGTGCTGCCAGGTCGGAATCGATCAAATTACAGATTCTCCGTTGGATTTTTCTCAAGGATTCCTAGGTGGATAACAGTGTCCCCTGACCAGATATGGCAGCAGTATTCAATGCAAGGGCGGATGGTAGATTTATATATGTGCAGAATGATTTCAGACGGGAAAAACTTCCTGGCTCGACAAAGAGAACCGATATATATATATATATATATATATATATATATATATATATAACATAGTGATGATCCACGTATACTGTCTTAATAATATGTATAGGAAAAACTACTAAAAAGATGTAAGTTTAAAAATGTATTTTTCTGACAGTATTTATTTATTTCTATTATTATATTTGATATTTCAGACCGTCCTCGGCCTTTCATCATAATATATATATATATATATATATATATATATATATATATATATATATATATATATATATATATATATATATATATCTTTCGTTGACTAAGCGTGTTTTATACACTGCTTATATACAACGTTAAAATTTCCCTTCTCTGATTTTATGGCTTAGTGGGTTTCGATTCCGACTGATACCAAATCGGTCAAGTTTCGATCCCGGCCAGAAGCAAGTGGATGTGTCTATCCCAACTGATGAGCTGTGATACAGCGAAACAGGACTGTATGTGGATGTCTAATATATACATATATATAACATAGTACACTTGGTATGTAATCCAGGTAAATTCCAAAAGAGACGGCCTCATATATATATATATATATATATATATATATATATATACTTATTTACATCTATACCTATATATATATATGTATATATATATATATATAGGTATAGATGTAAATAAGTATATATATATGTGCGTGTGTGAATACGCACAGATACACTACGAAAGCGAAAAACGTTCAGTTCGTAATATGCACCTGACTATTGCATAATGCACGAAACTCCGACTCGTGCTAAAAACATAAGATATGTTTATTTATTATTTCATATACGAAGGTGGTAAAGGAGGAAACCGTTCGTTTTTTTCTGATTGTAAGATGTGTCGAGTGATAAATTTCTAAACTTAATATTACTTCATAAGGTGATATTATGCTTATTTGGTTGATTATTTTTTGTGAGCTGCATATCAACAGATAAGGTTTGTCTGAAGCCAAAATATAAATATTTTGTACAGAATTTTATTTTATATTTTTGTGGAAGGGAAGTGGATAATAACGGTTTTAGTGATACGAAATTTAATAATTAACCCTTAGCTTGAGGGAGATGTTATGGATTCGTAACTTTCCCAAACGTAATTGCTCGTAATTGAATACAACAAATCCAAATTAACCTTAGCTCCCCGATGCAAAATACAAGCCAGCATTCAGTACACAACCTGCATATCCAAACTTACATCTGCTTGCATTCCTAAGCACCTGTCTATCTAGTTACAGAGTAAAATAAATTTTGCTTAAATTCAGTGGTCTTACGTTACGGTTGTTTCCTCCTTGTGTGGCCGTATTCTCATTTATTTTTTAATCACGGCTAAAATATATATTAATGCACCTACTATTCATGTATAAAAAAGAAAAAAATTCCAAAAGACAGGAGCATATATATATATATATATATGTATATATAGTCTATACATACACTGTTAAATATAAGAGACAATGAATTTCTGTTATGTTCAATCATGAGCCGTTCTTGTAACCTCTCTGAAGATGGCTCATGTGAGCCGAAAGCTTAGAACCAACTTAAGAAAAAATTATCCAAATGTTGGAGAATTTGTGTCTTTATTTTAACCTGAAATTAAAGTCAAAATACGATGTTTAGAACGGCCCATGATTTAACATAATAGACATTCATTGTCTTTTATATTTAACAGTATATGTTTAGGAAAATAGCTGCTGCCTCGATACACTAAATATATAGTCTGTATATATATATATATATATATATATATATATATATATAGTCTCTCTCTCTCTCTATATATATATATATAGTCTCTTTGTCTCTCTCTACATATATATATATATAGAGAGAGAGAGAGCGAGAGCGTGAGAGAAAGATTCTTCAGTACTAGACGATTTAATTATTGCCAAAAAATAAAATGAAAGGCTCTGTAAAAAAGCAAACACGCGGAAGGAGTTTTCATAAGTGATAGTAAAGAGAATGAAGTGAGCCGACGTTTCGGCCGTTATACGCTTCGGCCTACTTCAGGTGCAAGAATTTTGAACCGAACCTTTTATTTCGATTACCGGGGTACATTTTTCTCGTTGCATGTATGATGCTACTTATGGAGGCCAAAAATCCCTTTAACTCAGCTTTCCAAGTTATTTGTTCACCACTAATAGCCAGTATTCGCACATGGCACGAGATAAATCTACCCCAGTTATCGAAATAAAGGATTCGCTTAAAAATTCCTAGCACCCGAATAAGGTTTGAATGCATAACGACAGAAATGCCCTAAACATGGCAGTAAAGATGAGGGCAACAGTCTGAGCAAAGTATATAATTATAAATACTACCTCATCTCATCTCAGAAGCATAAACAAATGGCTGTATAGTAGTTATTTTTTATTGATCTTGTGTCATGAATGCTGATGCTGCCCATCTAAACTTATTTATAAATGGAACTTTGTCTGTGTGTGTGAGTGTTTCTGTCAGTGTGTCTCCGTTACTTATAAACTCCGAAACGGCTGAACCGATTTTCTTGAAAATTTAGACAGTTGTGCTATAAGCGTCTGCGAGTGTTCTTAGCTAGGTTTTCTGTCGAGGTAACTCCGATAAATATCGAAAATCGATAATCGAATAAATCGGGTTATAAAAGGAGTGGTCCGATTTTAATCAAATTTGATACACTCATAGACAAAGACATAAGAAACGATATCCAGAAGTTTCAAGGTTGCAGTTCTTACAATAGTGCAGAAAATCGATAATATATATATATATATATATATATAAGGCCAGATTAATTTCTTTTTCGTAGTGAGTAAAAATCCGTAATAGGAAAAACTTATTATGCATGACATACAATTTGATCATTTTTTCTTTCTAACTATAGAGTTCGATAGATGAAATGTCTAAACTAATAAAAAAAAGAAGAAAATAACACTGACATCGCATTTTAAGAGATATATTTCCCCAAATTACACAAATATATCTTGAAATACTAAAGAGTAAATTTACTCAATAAAATCGGAATTGGTTTCAGTCACAGCGTCCAGACGACTTTAGATACCCCTGCATCTCCTCTAGACGCTCTCCCTCCTTGAGTTGGTGAATGTTGCCGTAATTCTTGCCTTCAGTTAATCTTCGGTGTCAAAAGGAATTATGTTGGTCACTCTCTCTCAGTTGTGCTCCACGCAAAGTAATTAAGTGGGTTGTAGTCTTGAGAGTGATGGCGATTTTGTAACCGTGGCTTAGATGTGGCTCAACGCCGAAAATATAGACTATCCAGTGAGGATTGGACTCCCTATTCACTCATATTTGAACTAGCAAGAAAAGTTTTCTAACCATAACACCACGACTCGGTGCCGAGTCTCGGGAGTTATTGTCTGACAGCCATGAATGGGTTATCTTTCTTCTGTGGTATAGCGCAGAGATTTTTTCTTTCTTTGCCAGACATAGATACTTCAAGACGCCAATCCCTTTACCCGGGATTCATTATTTCTTCAAGGCAATTTATGTAAGTTCGGTGTGGAGTCTAATCTCTGTGGAAAGACGAATGAAGGAATAACGTTGCCATCACTAGTGTTCACTACAAACACCTTTAAAATCACCCTTAGATTTTTACAGCTCTTTTAGAATTCGCTGCACTGAGCTTTATTCCTCTACCGAAACATGGTAAACATAATAAAATATACCTCGTTACTTTATTTATCTCAGAATATTCTTGGGTTGCATGTTTATTTCTTCTCTTCAATCGGACACGTTCCTTGTCTCGAGTTGTTTACCAGAATAAATAACGTTATTTTTTTCTATAGTCTGTTTTAATTGGCCAATCAGAGGCGACAAAGAAAAGAACATGTCGCATACAGTCATTTCTCACCGGCGCAATGCAGCTTCCCTGTACCTCTTTTACAAATACTTTCACGGCTTCTGCTCCGATGAACTAAGCTCACTGGTTCCCCCTATGTGTAAATTTACTCGAGCCACAAGATTAGCAACTAGGTCCCACCCTTTTACTGTGAAACCAGTAAATTGTAAGCGCAAATTCTACTCCATCAGCTACTTTTCTCGCACTTTCCGCCTGTGGAATTCTTTTCCATTTACTTGCTTTCCCAACAGCTACAATCTTCAAGAATTTAAATTTAAAAGTCATCTCCTATCTAACATGCATCCTCTCTCTCTCTCTCTCTCTCTCTCTCTCTCTCTCTCTCATGCTCCTTTCTCCGGCCACTTCACTCTCATCAATATAATCATCCTTCCCTTACCCATTTCCTGACACCCCCTATAACCAGTCCCTCTTTTTCATAAATTTCCTGCAAAATCAGTAGCAATAAAATGCCTTTTTTGGTGCGTTATGACTATAAAAAAAAAACGAATCAATTGAAATCTGTAAAAGGGAATAATTGTAAATCTAGTGTAGTTCTACATATGCATGCTAAGAAAAACCTTTATTGAATACGTGGGTACTGAAATGTATTTACGTAGAATCGCCCTCTTGGTGGGGTCTGGCCAGGTTTTCTGTGTATGCTGATGATGTATCCATTTTCGTTTTGTATCGGGGAGATGATGAGGTAATACAGAAGGCGCTGGAACAGTACGAAAAGGAGACAAGAACCCAAATTAACCGCAATTAGCCTTCCAGATTGCGGTTTGTCGGCTGGATGTGAATTGAAGCAGAAAAAAAACAGAGATAAAATTTCTCGGCGACATAATTACGAAAGAAGTCTTGGAGAATATGGCAAACAGGGTATATAGTGAAGTCAAGAATGACAGAGAAAAGCTACAAATAAACTATTTAAAGGGCTAGAATAAATAAATGGCAGAAATGCGACTGGAGGAATAATGAAAAAGTTTACTAAATGCTGCAAAAGTTTTAAAATTATGGATAAGACTTTTTTCTCTTGTATGGACACTTCACGAAGAAAACATCCATGAGATGTGTATGAAAATCTATCGATCAACATCTGTTTATCGTTTTGAAAGAAAGTAAATAAATGACGATAAGAAACATGTAACTACAGTCCTAAACGCTGCGGTATATTCAGTTATCTCTCGCTATTATCCACCCCTGTATAAACACCCTGCGCCGTTGTATTATAAATGCGTACTAGAACGACTTGATTACGGACACAAGTTTGCAATATAGCAAAAGCCTGAAGCATAGAAACCTTATTACACAATATATATATATATATATATATATAGAGAGAGAGAGAGAGAGAGTAAACACGTGTTGAAGACAGAATACTTTGTCTAAGAAAAGCCCGTGTTTGTGTTATCGATCCATTAGCAGAGGACAACGCAAGATGTGGCGAGAAAAGCATGTCTTTTGGTTGAGAAAACAGTAATATTAGTGTTTATTAAACAAAGTTTTAGAACATATGCGTCAGTAGAAATTCATTTTAATTTTTCCTTTTTATACAGTCCACGGCATCTGTTGAGAGAGAAAAATTCATATATCTTATTTCTTTCATCAGATAACCGCGGGCTTGCATCAGTAAATTGTTTTGGCATATTCGAATGTGTAAAGATTAATTTTGCACCAACATGTCTTAAAAGCGAGTTTTCGAAATCCAAATTCGTTGCAATCACTCTCGCGTAAATACACTCGAGAAAGATATGGAAATATTTCTTTCTTCCATCTGTAGGTTAAACAGTATAACCTTTATTTGGAAAATCACTGGTAACAACTTCAAATTGACAGAAAGTACATTATTTTGCATTTTTTATTTATTCATTGAGGTACGTTTATAATTTGGTCGCTATTTTTCATGAATAATATGCTAATAAAAATTGAAGAATGGGAAAAGAATTCTGAAAATAAAGTCATCGTATTTAACAAGTATTCATGAATATTGTTGACATGAACTGTCATGTCAACAATACGATATCATTGAAAACCATGCATGAGTAAAGATAAATACATAGAGTAAATATGAATATATATTACTTTTGATATATATATATATATATATATATATATATATATATATATATATATATATATATATTAAATACTAGTGCTTCTTTTAATAAAATAATAATTGATGCATAATAACAGACATATTCATTATATATATATATATATAAACTTTTTTCATCTTTATTTTAATACTTATTATGTTTTATATTTTATTATACTCTATGTTTTTATAAATTTTCTATAAATGGTATAAATTTTATTTTTTATTTAAAATCTAATTTTATAATTAATTTATGTATCAAGGTTCCCCTCCCAAAAAAAAACTTTTTTTCTAATAACTTTATCCCATTTATTTAAACAAAAAACCGCTGTTAACGTTTCTATGGAGATGAGTTTTTTTCATTTTTCTTTCTTTTCCTTTCTTTTTTTCTAAACTTACTTCCCTGTCAATCACCCCTTCCCACTTCTTTCTTTCTTTATCTTTCCCCTTCCTTTTAGAGCCAGACAAGGCTAAATTCTAACTTACAACCCAGTTTAAAAGTAAGGTTTTCCAAAAATGTAAAAATAGATATTGATTTCTGTCTACTTTCTTGTTACTCCCATCCCTTTAATTTTTCTGTGATGTATATTATTTTTAACTTCCGCCTTTAATATATCTTGGTTTACTTTGAAATAGGACACGTGAAATTTCTCTTAGGGATTTAATGTAAAAATGGCCATACAACTGATTTGCACATCAATATTTATTTTATATATATATATATATATATTAGAAAAGGAAATAGGGTCGTTCCAAGAGAAATTGGTATAGAATAAAAAGTGTGAGAGGCCGTGAACGTTTTCTTTAAGTCTATATTTATAGTTGTCTAAAAATATTGTACATGTTATGATTTTTCTAAGTGTACATAATGATATTTGTGATGCTACACGTGTTTAGAGTCTGAGATTAACTCCCTTCGGGCGAATAAATTTGTGGTTTTACATATCGGGTTCCTTTTGTTTCTGAGGGTCAAGTCTTTGTTTATATAGTTAAGTTGACAAACAAACTATAACGTTTTTTCTTCCTTCACGAACGCGTTTATAAACCGCAAACGCGTTTAGGAAATTTCATTGCCAATACAATATAGTTTATCCAGGCTGCTAATAATTTTCAAAACATATATTGTTAAATATAAAAGACAATTTATGTCTATTATGTTTAATCATGAGCCGTTCCAAACATTTTGGCCAACATGATTAGAACCATCATAATAATAAAAATATCCAAATGTTGAACAATTTCTGTCTTTATTTACACCTGAAATTAAAGCCAAAATGTTTAGAAGGGCTCATGATTAAACACAATAGATATTACTTTAACGATATATATATACACTGGTCAAAAGAATTAGAGGAACACTTTTTAATCGGAGTATAGCAATCTATCAGTCAAACCTTTTGGATATTGATCTCGTCAGTTAAGTAGCAGAGGGGGTTATTAATTAGTTTCAGCTGCTTTGTTGTTAATGAAATCATCAGCAGGTCCTTCAAAGGGGCAACAATGAGACCCCCCTCCAAAACAAGAATGGTTGAGGCCACTGATACTTATTTTCCCTTCTCATCTCTTTTGGCTGATTTTTTACTGACTGACATTCTACTACTGAAGTTTTTTGTCTTGGAGCGACATCTCTGTTGATAGCATGGTGCGGTACCTGGACGCTACAGAGGTTGCACAAGTAGTGCAACTCCTCCAGGATGGCACATCAATACGTGCCGTTGCTGCGTCACCCGGCAGCATGGACGAGGCTCCAGGTGACAGGGAGTTATTGCATGAGAGCTGAACAGGGTTGTAGAAGATCCATAAACCCACAGCAGGATCGGTACCTGCGCCTTCGTGCAAGAAGGAACATGGTGGACACTGCCAGAGCTCTACAAAATGAACCCCAGCAGGCCAAACAATCAGAAACTGGCTATATGAGGGTGGACTGAGAGCCTGACGTTCTGTAAGGGGCCCTGTGCTCACTGTACACCACCGTAGATTTGGATAGATATTTACCATAGATCACCAGAATTGGCAACTACGCCACTGGCCTCTGTGCTCTTTATCGAGGAGAGCAGGTTCAATCTGAGCACATGCAACAGACGTGAAAGGGTCTCGAGATGCCGTGCAAGAAAGTTATGCTGCCTGAAAACATTCAGCATGACCGATTTGGTGGTGGGTCAGTGATGGTCTGGAGAGACATTTCCATGGATGGACGCACAGACCTCAACAGGTTAGATAATGATACACTGATTGCTATTAAGTATCGGGATGAAATCCTTGGACTAATTGTCGAAACCTACGCTGGTGCAGTGGGGCCTGGGTTCCTACTGGTCCACGAAAATGCCCGACCTAAAGTATACAGGCAGATCCTGGAGGATGAAGGAATTGATACCATTGACTCTCCCCACGTACACCTGACCTAAACCCAATAATGGGACATTATGTTTAGGTCTATCCGGTACCGCCAGGTTGCCCATCAGACTGTCCAGGAGCTCAGTAATGCCCTGGTTCAGATCTGGGAGAAGATCCCCAGGACACCATCCATCGTATCATTAGAAGCATGCCCCGACGTTGTCAGGCATGCGTACTGAGAATCATTTCGAGTTTCTAAATGACATTTTGTCAAAATGGACCAGTGTGCTGCATCATTTTGTCACTTTTATTTTTGGGTGTCTTTGATTTCCCCCTTGTATAAGATGATCATTTTCATTTCTATCAAGTTATGTGGCATATTTTTCTTACTAATACATCGCCTACTTATCATCAGGAAAGATATTCAAAATCATTTTCCCCTGTTTAGATATGATGTGTTTTCGAAATGTTCCTCTATTTTTTTGAGCAATGTACATATATATATATATATATATATATATATATATATATATATATATATACAGTTTAATGAAAGATTGAATAATTATTCAAATATGAGTATCGGTTAAAATAATGTTCAAACAAATAAACTAATTATATATATATATATATATATATATATATGTGTGTGTGTGTGTGTGTGTGTGTGTGTGTGTGTAAATGAATACGAAAGATAATTTTAGCCGACACGTTTCGTACTCAGATGTTATTATCAAGGCAAAAGTAAATTTTTTTTAAACCAGTATTTTTGTTTTGTTTTTTTT
Organism: Ascarosepion bandense; assembly: GCA_037127315.1. Classification (NCBI taxonomy): domain Eukaryota; kingdom Metazoa; phylum Mollusca; class Cephalopoda; order Sepiida; family Sepiidae; genus Ascarosepion; species Ascarosepion bandense. Next base: position 1,628,315 of record JBBBDQ010000754.1, on the reverse strand, counting down.
GTTTTTTAAATCTAATAAACAAAAATCAGTATTTTTTATAACGTAATTTATTTTTATATTATTATAGTTTTGGATTAGATTTTGGTATTGAATTTTTTAAATAATAATAGAATATTACAAATTTAACCATTTAAAAAATTTTTAACATTGATGTATGTTGGTGTGGAAAATGTATTATTATTTCAGGAATTCTTTTTACTCCAATTAAATCTTTAGCCTTCGCTTTCACTTATTTGCAATGATGTAAAATTAGGGATAACAAATATTTGAATTATTACGAGGCATCTTTGTATATTTCTATTTTTGAGAATAAATATTGTTTCTCTTTGATATGAGCGATGAAAACTCCCCAGTTTTAGAAAAAGTTTCGTTAAAAAATTGAATTTATAAAATACTAGCAGTATAGCCCGGCGTTGAAAAAAATGAATGGATGTAAGTTAAAATTTGATTTCCTGGTATCGATATCAAATAAGTTTTTTCGTCGTAAACTGAATTTTGAAGGCTAAATAAGTCCTCTGAGTAAATGGTATCATGGCTGAGAATAAGAACTACAATTATACCTACTTAGAGCAAAAACTAAAATAAAAGGGCTGAAAAAATACAGACATACAGGCAGATAAAGACACACACACAAACATCTTGCATTTTACATATATATATATATATATATATATATATATATATATATATATATATATATATATCCTATCGATTTTCTGCACTATTGTAAGAACTGCAACCTTGAAACTTCTGGATATCGTTTCTTATGTCGTTGTCTATGAGTGTATCAAATTTGATTAAAATCGGACCACTCCTTCTATAACCCGATTTATTTGATTATCGATTTTCGATATTTATCGGGGGTGCCTCGACAAAAAACCTAGTTATAAACACTCGCAGACGCCTATAGAACAACTGTGTAAATTTTCAAGAAAATCGGTTCAGCCGTTTCGGTGTCTATAGGTAAAGGACAACATTATGTTTATTGCCAATTTATCTCTAATATAAAATAGTTTTAAGCAAATGATTTCTGCTTATCAAATGAAGAATATATATGTCATTTGTCAATCAATTTAAATATAAATCCTAACCAGTTTTCTTCCTATAACTCAGTAATTGAGTGCTTCTGAGACACGTGATCTGTTCTGAAATTTTCTAATCAATTTAGACTATGCGGCCATTATACAACTTGTGAGCCAAGTAAGACCAATATTAATGCGCATGCGTGAACGAACACTCAGGTATTGAAATGCCCAGATCCCAACGAAAGGCTACTCAGTGGCGCTGTTTTTTTTGCATAAACGACTTATTTACGATAAAAATTATTGGATCTTCAACCAGGAAGTTATTTAAAAATCTAGAAACTCGTGAGATGATAATCGTATCCCAGATATGAATTTTGCTTAAAATTGATTAAAATCAATAGATATTCGATAAGACTTGAGAAGAAAAAAAACATAGAAACAGTTGGACACATAGCAAAAGTATTCTATTGACTGTCTGATAAATATTCATTATTCACGTGTAGTATAGTCGTCTAATATTCTAGGCTAATATATAGTTATCAGATAAGATAAACCATCACGCGGGTTAGTCAGCTACAGGACAATAACGTTTATGGTCGTTGAATTTTCTGCTTTCCACAAAGGTAAAATCAGTCTTCAAAACTCTATAGACGAATCAGGAGTTGGACGCGATAAAGCAGTTAAGAAAAATCTCAAAAGGTAATATTTTTATATATTTAGTAAATTATAAAGGAGGTTGTAAAGCATATAAATGCCTCGCCGAATATTACACTAAATTGAGAATAATTTAACATTAGTCTCGAGAGGAGTTTCTTTTTAGTTCACATTAAATTGATGAACAATTTCTAATTTTTAAAATTCGCAACTGGAGAGAAAAATAGATTTTGTTTTCTAAGAAACCGAATTTAAATAATTGAAACTCGAAGATGAAATAAGACAAGGTTCACTTTTCGCTACAATTTTGTTCAAAGGATCGATTCTAAGAAAACTAAAATATATATAACAGGGGGTGCTCAATACTTAGATGGTTGACCGATACAGAGTTGAGTTCTAATCACAGACTAGTTCGGTATATGCACTTATACGCAAATAAACATTTCTACCAGTTATGGGTTTATTAGCAAAACTTCTATCAGTAAAATCATTACCATCAGCAGAACAAAATTATTACATATTTTGTACTTATTAGTAACAGAAAAATGATTTATAAGCTACAAAAAAAACAAAACAAAAAAAAACAATATAACTGACGGAGTTATCTAAATCTAAACTTATTTATAAATGGAACTTTGTCTGTCTGTGTGTGTATCCGTTACCTATAGACTCCGAAACGACTGAACCACATAGATAAATATCGAGAAAAATATTGTTTTTCATGAAAATTCTAATATCCAAGGTTATTTAAATTTGGCTCCATTTATATGAATTAAGAAAGCTGCAGACGTGGTTTGAGAAATAAATTTCAATTAAAACATCATTGATAATGGCGTAAACGTCATTGATAATGGCGTAAACGTCATTGATAATGGCGTAAACGTCATTGATAATGGCGTAAATATAAGAAACCATTGATAACTCATTACATTAATACATTATGATTATTGTCATTTTATCTCAAATAAAAAATATTTTTAAGCAAATGATTTCTGCTTATCAAATGAAGTATGTATCAAATCACTACAAAAGAATCTATTTGAAGCAGGTTAATTAAATTAATACGGTTTTAAATTTTTTAGATATTGACATTTTAGATATTGACATTTTTTATTGACATTTTTTATTGACATTTTTTAGACATTGAAATTTTAGATATTGATATTTTCTTTAAATTTGAAACTAGAACATCAAAACTTATTTAAAAATTGAACTTTGTCTCGGTGTGTGTCTCTGTGTGTGTGTGTGTGTATCCGTTACCTATAGACTCTGAAATAGTTGAACCGATTTTCTTGAAAATTTACACAGTTGTACTATAAGCGTCTGCGAGTGATCTTAGCTAGGTTTTGTGTAGAGGTACCTCCGATAAATATTGAAAATCGATAATCGAAAAAATCGGTTTGTAGAAGGAATGGTCCGATTTTAATCAAATTTGATACACTCATAGACAAAGACATAACAAACGATATTCAGAAGTTTCAAGGTTGAAGTTCTTACAATAGTGCAGAAAATCGATAATATATATATATATAAATATATAAATATATATATATATATATATATATATATATATATATATATATATATATATATAGGCTAAGATGTTTGTGTGTGTGTCTGTTTATCTGCCTGTATATCTGTATTTTTTTCAGCCCTTTTATTTTAGTTTTTGCTTCGAGTTTGGCTCTAAGTAGGCATAATTGTAGTTCTTATTCTCAGCCATGAAACCATTTACTCAGAGGACTTATTTAGCCTTCAAAATTCAGTTTACGACGAAAAAACTTATTTGATATCGATACCAGGAAATCAAATTTTGACTTACATCCATTCATTTTTTTTTTTCAGTCTACGGTTTTGTTTTAACTGGAAACAACTATTGCTTTTTTGTCTTTCGTGCCAACGTCCAAATCGTCTGAGCTCCAGGACCATGGATTAGTTTTAAAACTTTCATTACACCCAAGCAACGCCGGACTATACTGCTAGTTCTTAATATACTAAAATACAAAGATGAGACTGTTGAAATTAAATGACAAGTAAAATGACAGAACTATCATGAAATATTGTAAAGAAAAGTCAAATGGAAGGACTATTAACTGTGAGAAGGGAAACATTGTGCCGAAATTAGATAGGATATATAAAATACTGTGGTGGCCTGTTAGGTTGTTGTGGATTAGTTTTCGCACTGAAATTTATAATCGTGCTATGTCGGTTGCTAATCGACTTAACGCACCCAAAATGTTAGGAACTTCGTAATCTTCCACTGTAAGCTGACTCCTTAGTATTCGGCTAACTGCCGACTAATATCAACTGCCTTAGTCCAACTTTGTCCAAACTGGAACTAACTAATAATTCTTCTGAACTCCAATAGAACTCTAAAGCAATCTCTAGAACTTCTCAGAACTCCTAATAATTTCCCAAGAACCCCTCAAGTTAACTTTGTGAACTCTTATTAATATAGGGTAAAGAGTCCATTATCTGAGGAATTGGTGTGTTTCATCATAACATAGGTCTAGGAAGAAAGACACGGAAACAAAATGGTAGGTTCAACCGGTTTATTAGAATAACAGAACTGATATAAAAATAATAATGTTATTAGTCAGCAAATTTAAGTGTCCATTCGAACTATCATGTTACACTGCGTCTCGACTGCCTTACGACTGCCTCACGACTGCCTCTCGATTTCCTCTTGACTACCTCCCTGGAAGTCACGGAGGTTAATTTTTATTGAAAGAAGGAAGAGTTCATTCTATGTAGATAGGGCATCATAACAAATACGCAGGTGGCAATGTATTGATGAGCGACTCGGAAAAGAAAATTACAGGACCTCTTAGACAGGATGGTACATGACAGGATGGTACATGAAAGCGAGAAGAAAGGATTAAACATTCACGGAAATAAAACAGAAATTATGCTCAATAGCAAAAGAAAATATCAAGTTGCGAAGTACCAATTAGAGATAAAAAAAAGAATTCAACGAATATTTAAAAAAAAAACTTGGAAGCATTTAACCCATTTTAATTCAGTGTCCACATTTGAGGACAACATAAAAAACTGTAAAAATAATGGGTAGAAATCATTATATAAATAATTATTATATATAGGTAGTGAAGACATATTGATTCATCAATAAAATTACCTTCCAAATATTGCCCGATTGGAAGAAAAAATCTTGTGATTTGTAAATTAATTTAATGTTCTAAAACCTGAGGACACTGGGTTAAAATGGTTTAAAAGAGAAAGGAAAACCCGACTCCTATATTGGAGTACGCAATAGACGCTTTCAAAATGTTGTGTAAGTTGCTGAAAAACGAAAATGTGTTTGTAAGAAAATTGTGTTAGACTTCCTGTCTGATATCCATACTCTTATATGGCAGTGTGGATTTGACAGTTTTGGAGTGCAACCAACTAGAAGGATACTGAAAATTCCATGATTAGACCAAAGTAAGAAGTGAAGAATTCTTAAAGAAAATGCCAATAGTAAAAGAAATTTTACTCAAAATCAGGAAAACAAAAACAGCTGCAATTTTTTGGACAAATAATTAAAAAAGAAAAAGAAACCGGCACGAACATCTTGATGACAAGTGAGATAAAAAGAAGACAGTGCATCTCTTACCTGAACTGTGCGGATAGATGGCTGAATAGGACTGAGGTATAAAACTATAAATTGAGAAGAGCCATGATTGCCGATTCCTAAATGAACTTGTAAAAGAAGAAAATGATGAAGAAAAAGTGACTAGTAAAAGAAACTGTATTTTACTTACATGCGGACTAAAAATATGACACAGAATTCCGAAGAAGATAAGAAAGTCTTATGTCAGTCAGTTAAGTGCCATCCGTGATACACGCTTTAGGGGATCATGTCTCGAAAGAAACATGACTGACAGGGCAGAAGATTTTCTATCCTGCTACTTAAAGTATAGATCGAGGAAGAAGAGGCGGATTATATTAATAATTGGTAATAAGAGGGGGATTACTTTATTACTTCATAACAATAAAAAACCGATCCCCCACTTTATGCCCAGCAAAAAGCTTCATTTATGCTTCCAACTATTATCTTCACTCAGTCTGTTAAGTGCCATACATGATACACGCTTTGGGCGATCATGTCTCTAAAGAAACATGACTGACAGGGTAGAAGATTTTCTATCCCGCTATTTAAAATATAGCTGAAGGGAGAAAAGAGACGGATTGTATTAATAATTAGGAATTAGTGAAAGATCATTTTATTACTACATAACAATAGAAAACTGATCCCCCAATTTATGCCCAGTAAAAGCTTTACGTATGTTTCCAACTATTATCTTCATTCAGTCTGTTAAGTGCCATACGTCATTCACGCATGGTCGATCATGTCTCGATAAAGATATGTGAAACAGATAGTTCGGGGAACACTTCAGATTTAAGCAACATGGACAATTCAATTGGCATGAAAAATATATATTGAATTTCCATATATATATATATATATATATATATATGCATAAAAATCATTTAAAATGTATGTAAAACAAATCTCGTATTTTTTGTCTCAAAGCGGCACATTTTCTACTGTTTTTGCAAGTTAATTTGTGTCATTTTTCAGAATGAATTTTTGAATAACTTTTCATTCATTTGCCAAGAAAATTTGCAATAAAATTTTTTCCGTTTTTATTTATTTATTTTTTTCTCTTTCATTTTATTTTTAAAATCTTCGATTTATTTGGATTCCCCACCGACGGGATGAGGCTTCCCTTTGTCAGTTCTATAAATATTTTCATGGCTTCTGCTCGAACGAATTTAAGTCACTGGTGTCCCTGCCACAGGTGTTTACTCGTGCAAACATATTGGCAACTGGGTCTTACTCATCCACAGTTAGATCAACCAAATGCAGACGACAATTCTATTCCTGCAACTTCTTTTCTCGCACTTCCCGCTTGTGGAACTCGTTCTAATATTCTTGCTTTCCTGACGGCTACAACCTCCAGGAATTGAAATGCAATGTCAATACTCATCTCTTAACCACTTGATTCTAGTTATTTCTTCACCACCCTGTATATCCTTTCCTTTCTCTCCACTTTTGCAACTGTCATCAAAACTGTATTCCCTTCCTTCTCTTGCTCCTTCCTAACTAGTTCGTCTTTCTGTTCACTCTCTTCTACTTAATCTTTTTACTCTTATGTAACCCCCTGCACATCAGTGGCGTTACCGCATTGCTCGGGGTGAAACGATTAAAAAAATAGCATTACTTATGTTTCCAACTATTATCTTCATTCAGTCTGTTAAGTGCCATACGTGATACACGCATGGTCGATCATGTCTCGAAAGAGACATGTGTAATAGATAGTTCGATGAACACTTCAGATTTAAACAACATGGACGATTCAATTGGCATTAAAAATATGCATTGAATTTCCTAAAATATATGTATATATATAAAAAAACATTTAAAAATGTATGTAAAAAAACCTCATATTTTTGTTCCAAAGCGTCACATTTTCTACCATTTTGCAAGCTAATTCGTGTCGTTTTGCAAAAATAATTTTTGAATAACTTTACATTCATTTGCCACGAAAATTCGCAATAAAATATATATCCAGGCTTCACAAGTAATGCAGTTTCTGTCATTTGTCTAGCAAATTATTTTTGATGATGTTGCGCCAATCTTCAAAAAATGCTTCTCTTCGTGACTACCATGCCTTATTCAAGATAATTTACATCCAAATTATAACTAGCAGTATAGCCCGGCGTTGATGGAGTATAATAAAAGCTTTAAAACTAATCCATGGTCCTGGAGCTCAGACTCTTTGGACGTTAGCACGAAAGAATAAAAAGCAATAGTTGTTTCCAGTTAAAGCAAAACCATAGACTGAAAGAAAAATGAATGGATGTAAGTCAAATTTTGACTTCCTGATATCGATATCAAATAGGTTTTTCCGTCGTAAGCTGAATTTTGAAGGCTAAATAAGTCCTCTGAGTAAATGGTATCATGGCTGAGACTAAGAACTACAATTATACCTACTTAGAGCCAAACCCGAAGCAACAACTAAAATAAAAGGGCTGAAAAAATACAGACATACAGGCAGATAAACAGACACACACAAAAACATCTTGCCTTTTATATAAATATATTATCGATTTTCTGCACTATTATAAGAACTGCAACCTTGAAACTTCTGAATATTGTTTCTTAGGCCTTTGTCTGTGAGTGTATCAAATTTGATTAAAATCGGACCACTCCTTCTATAACCCGATTTTTTCGATTATCAATTTTCAATATTTATTGCGGGTACCTCGACACATAACCTAGTTATGACCACTCGCAGAATCTTATAGTAGAACTGTGAAAATATTCAAGAAAACCGGTTCAGCCGCTTCGGAGTTTATAGGTAACGGACACACACAAACACACATACACATACACACACAGACAAAATTCCATTTATAAGTAAGCTTAGATTATGTCATCAACAATCCCTGCGTCATTCTCAAACGTAACAGCGACGCTTTTTTATTAGTAGATCGGTTTCGGGTGAGATGTGCAATGCTTTAATGAACATATAACATTTTTTTTTTAATCGTATCACCCCGAGCAAGGCGGTAATGCCACTGATGTGCAGGGGGCTATGTAATAGTGAAAAGATAGGAAAAGAGAATGCCGGAAACCACATCCTAAACAGGGAACAAGGGATGAGCCTCTTAACCTGTTCAATAGACGTGGGTGGAGTGTGAACCGGGCGATAGATAGATCTATCTACTCCAATTATCTATCTACTCCAATTAGATAATTAGAATTTAACGTTATGTTTGTTGTTTGTATATAACATTAGTCTGGGGTTGTACATTTTTGTAATTACTGTATATATTTTGTCCTCTATTTTTTATCTGAGGACCAGGAAACTGATTTATCTGTTTTTAATCATTATATTAAAGTATTACCAGTAAATAGCAATTTATATTTCTTTGGTTGCCTATGTAGTTTCACATCGATTAATTGATTGGTAATGTTTTTCCTTCTTTGTACGGTTATGTAATAGATGTATAGTAAAGATGTCATGAAGGAGAAAAGATATGAAAGCCATCATCGATTACTTATATTGATCTATTGGCAAACTTAAACTGCATAATCAAATGCCTTGTCTTACGTGTCTTTAATATAACACCCAATTCCAATATTGACTTCGCAATTTGTGATAAACTTAGAAGAAATACTATTATTCATAATTGGATCATATTTTATGTCTTTCTGACGTCTCATTAATTTCAATAACCATTGTTCTATGACACGGAGAATTCTGAGATACGTTCTTTCTTGGAGATAACCATATCATGACTTTTAGATAGGCTCTTATTGTATCTATAAATGCTGACGAACTAAACTGCAGGTGCATAACATATATTTATTTCCTCTTCGTCAATCGCGTTTTCTCAAGACTGTTCTGCCTGATTCTGCAGATTGAAGAATTCCACAGACATCAAACACCTTCCGAAAATCAGATTTTTATCTGCCAGGTGCAAGAAAGCGGTAAACAAAATTCGTTTTTTTTTTGTTCTTGAGGATGAATAAACGTGTGAGATTCTTCCCTTTGTCCTATTTGATCTACAGAAAACAAAGAAACATTGTTTTTCTCTAAAGTTTACATTATTCACTTATATATATATATATCTATATATACCTATATATATATATATATATATATATATATATATATATACACACATATATATCTATATATATATATCATTTCTTTTATTTACCATTGATTGTAAACTTTCTAAAACAACAGTCATCTCTTAATTTTTGTAGTTGTTAACACATTTTTAATGCATGATGTGTTTACAGGTGTTGTAGTAATGAATTTATCCCCAGTACAAAGAAATGGCGAAAGGCTTTTAAGAGAAAGTTGGACAGCATTTGAACATACAATGTAAACATTTATAAGTATCGTGGTTCGCGTAAATGCATAAATATTCTTTCAGAGATTCATTGTTCCTCGAGGTGGTGGAATGGTTAGCAGCTTGTCTCACCAATTAATTTACAACTGACTAGTATGTAAAATCTTCACTGCGCTCCACATTTTAAGCCCTGAGCTATTTTTAGAAATCACCATTCATAGGTCCTTAAATTATATCTAAAACATTTGGCATTTATTAATGTGTATCCTAAATTTGCGTTGTGGTGCATTGGATATCAGCTCTGAATGAAAATTCGAAGAGCCGAGTTCGGATTCCAGTTGAATTCGTTGCATTCCATTACGCAAAAATATATAAAATTCCATCTCTTCCCCCTCCAGCGATAGATTGAATATATTTTGTTTTATAGCCTCAGTTGGCAACTGATCTACCGTGGAAAATAATGAAAACCTACTGCGGGAATATCTTCTGCCTAGTCAGACATATCTCTAAACAGTCATGATCACCTAAGCGTGTATCATGTATGAAATCTAACTGAGTGGTATCACTGAAAACTTTGATCGTTTTAAAAACACTCAGTTTTTCGATGTGACTATGTTGTGGAGAAGTTTTAGTACTGAAGGTTATAATCGTCCTACGTCGGTTGCTAATCGACTTAACGTACCCAAAATATTACGAACTTGGTAATCTTTCACTGAAAGCTGACTCCTTAGTATTCGGTTAACAGCCGAGTAATTCTACTGAACTCCAATAGAAGTCTAAAGAAATCCTATGAACATCCTGTTAACTCTTATTAATATAGGAGAGAGAGAGTCTATTATCTGATGAATAGGTGTGTTTCCCCATAACAGACAAATAATTCTGTTACACATGCGTATTTATTTAGGTAATTTTGTATGTGTCTCTTCTATCTATCCCTGCTAAAATAGCTCTTTATTAAGAACTATAAAGGAAAGAGACCTAAGCCTCATTTCTCTATCTTTCTTGCTTATTCACTTCAGGTGTTGGGGAATCGAAGTGAGAAATTTCTTTTCTAAGAAGCAGAAGCTTTCATTTCAAAATATTACGTCGTAATACACGTGCGTATACCCTACGACTATGAACATTGATTATTCCATTTTTCATTACAGCTCTCTGCATAGACGTACACCCTTGTGAAAAGTAATTTAAAAAACAAACGAATAACGACTTGCTAGGATCTATAATACTTTCCCCGATCATATGTATATCAACTCTTGCCTTGCTTTTCATTCCGACCACATATTCTTTTACGTTTTGGACTGATGGATCCAGTTTGTTTCTTCGCCTTGATGACACGACTGACAGTTGAAAGGCTGACACCAACAATATCCGCGATTTCTTTGTAAGGCTTGCCAGTGGGTTTGTGCAGTGTTACAATTTTCCTTGGAGTAACCTCAGTCTTAGGAAATGGTCGTAATTCAACTAATCGACAGTTGAGACAATAGTATCTGGGCGTGATAAAACCCAATGTATTTACGGATGATTCAATATTTTTCACCGCCAAACAAATTTCATCAAACACCTCAAAAATGGATTTATATTACTGCACACCACTGCAAGTGACCTTATATGAGGCAACATATAAACCGATTACACCCTGTCACTCCAGTGGGTTTCACCGTATAGTGAAAGAAAGAAAACTAAAGCAGTTGTTTCAATTAATTTGCACAAGGGTGTAAATATAATATTTCTTTTCTCTTTACTTGTGAGTATTTATTTTGTATGAATATAAATGAAAAAAATTTTCCCGTAATAAATTCATTTACATGAAAAATTCTCAAACTATTTCTGTCTCAGTTTTAAATATGCCCAAACGTTACAAATTAACATCTATTCTTGACCTACGTATCTCCTCTTCATATATATATATATATATATATATATATATATATATATATAGTGTATCGAGACAGCAAATAATTTTCTAAACATATACTGGTGAATATAAGAGACAATGAATATCTATTATGTTTAAGCATGAGCCGTTCTAAACGTCGTATTTTGGTTTTAATTTCAGTTGAAAATAAAGACAAAAATTCTCCAACATTTGGATATGTTTTTATTAATTTGGTTCTAAGCTTTCAGCTCACATGAGCCATCTTCGGCGAGGTTATTTAGACGGTAATACATCAACATCCACTATCACCGACGATTTTGTTTTGTGTTGACATAAAACCCCGCTAGGCAACGACAATAGTTACCAAAAATAACAAACGCAGTTCGCAAATTTGTAATGCGGTTCTATGACGTCCCACCGCGTGATAGCGCGAAATGACAACAGAACCATGTATCCAAATGCAATATAATGTGTTATGACCAGATTTGAAAGTGATTTTATTAAGTGTTTGTTTCGATTTAATGTACATGGCCTCCAGTATCTGAAGGTTCTTTTTACTGTGTGCATGAGTAAGGATTATTGTATTATTGACTAAAATCTCTCTGATATTACCTACATCTTTATGTTTTTCTGAGAAATGTTGCTTCATTGTACTCTGATCAAAAGTCGGATGTATAAACTCCAGAGAAATCCAGAGTGACATTGGTCGAGAATCTACGAGCAAAGCATTCAGCCTTTTCCGGTGAGGAGGTGAGGACCTCAAATTCATTGATGATATATATATATATATATATATATATATATATATATATATATATATATATAGTGATGATCCTCGTATACTGTCTTAATATGTATAGGAAAAAAAATTAATAAAATGTTTTGAATTTAAAAATGTACTTTTTTTGGACAGTATTTGTTTATTATTATTATTATTATTATTATTATTATTATTATTATTATTATTATTATTATTATGTCATTTTTCATCATATTTCGATTTCTGTTTGGTCTCACTACCAACCAAGTCTGCGGGGAGACCTAAGTCAGGTAGTGGCGTGTTGTTATGGCTCCATTTCATGTTTTTCTATCTTCCCTATCATCCCCAGCATTACATAGATAAAGTTTTCCTTAGTGTGTGGGCTGTACTTAATAAGACAATTTTTTGTATATCTCTTAAGCTGGGGTTTCCAGGGATTCTTTCAATGTGTTGTTTTGTTCCATTTTTTATCATTCCAAGTGCACCTACTATCACTGGCACAACTCTTGTTTTCAATTTCCACATTTTTTCTATTTCAATTTCCAGGTCATTATATTTTGACAGTTTTTCAAATTCCTTGATTGCTATGTTACAATCCGCTGGACAAGCCATATCAATTAATAGACAAGTTTTCTCCTGGTTTTTAACAATAATGTCTGGTCTGTTTGCTTCAATTTATCTGTCTGTGTAGATTGTGTAATCCCATAGAATGGTTACATCTTCTATTTCTGTAACCTGTGCTGGGTGATGTTCATACCAGTGTTTGCCTACAGCTTTTCCATAATGTTTGCATATTGCCCAATGTAAATATTGCCCAACTCTATCGTGGCGATTTTTATATTCATTTGGGGCAAGCACAGAACAGCCTGAGATTAGGTGGTCTATTGTTTCTTGGTGTTTATCACAAAACCTGTATTTTGGATCCATATTATTATGCATAATATTTGCCTGAAAGTTTCTCGTGAAAAGACTTTGGTCTTGTGCTGCAAGAATAAAGCCTTCAGTTTCAGACTTTAATCCAGATGCACGTAACCATCGATGAGTATTAACTTTGTCAACATTGGATTTATTGGCACGTACTGGGTATTGGCCATGCAGAGATTTGTCTTGCCAGCGCTGTTTCATCTGTTCAAGAGCTTTATCTTTGGCTTTCATTTTCATATTCTTTGCCGCAATAGCCGGCTCTTGGCTTCCGTTCTGCTTTTCTACAGAATCTACTAACTGCAAATCTTGTTTGAATTTACTGCCTTCTTTTATTATTGAATATTTTTTCTTTCTTTCTTCATGTTGCCTTACTAATTGTATCATCCAATCCTTTGTTGTTTCTATGTATGTTAGTAAGCCAATAGTTGTTGTCTTGTATGACAATTCCAGCTGAATAAGACCTCTTCCACCTTCTTTACGGGGTATGTATAGACGGTCTACATCAGCCTTTGGATGATGCATCTTATGCTTAGAAAGAAGCTTTCTTGTTTTAGCATCCATTCGCCTGATGTCGTTTAGAGTCCAGTTTAAGATGTTAAAGCTATATTGGACAACTGGGATTGCAAGGCTATTAATGGCCATAATTCTGTTCTGTGAATTTAATTCAGTTTTTAATATCATTCGTAGCCTTCTATAGTACTCTTTACGCACTATTTCTTTCATTTTTTTATGGTGAATGTTTTCACTCTCATTTACACCTAGGTATTCATAAGCTTCTTCTGGTTTCAATTCTTTTATTGTTACAGCAGGGTCTAGGCTAATTGAGGATGTTTCTTGTATTGATCCACGGAAAACTGTAGCTTTAGCACATTTATTCAAATTAAATTTCATTCCTATGTCTTCGCTGAAGCATTTTACAGTTTGCAGAAGACCTTCCAGCTCATTATCATTCTTAGCATATAACTTCAAGTCATCCATGTAAAATAGATGGCTTATTTTCTTTTGTCCTATTTTATAACCACATTCTGTCTTATTAAGTTGACTGGTTAGTGCTATTAATGATATGCAGAACAGTAAGGGAGATAAAGAATCACCTTGAAATATACCTCTTTTGATGTTTATTTCATCAGACTTATAGGTTCCATTTATATGATTGAGGTAAAGGGTTGTTTTCCATATAGACATGCACTGTTTGATGAAATTGATGATGACGGGCGATATCTTGTATATATTTAAAGTCTTTAAAATCCAGTCATGTGGCACACTATCGAATGCCTTTCGATAATCTATCCAGGCTGTACTAAGATTTTTCTTTGTACTGTAGCAGTTTTCCAGGATCATTTTGTTAATCAGCAATTGGTCTTTACAACCATAACAGCCACGTTTGCACCCTTTTTGTTCAAGCGGTATCATGTCATTTCTTTCTAAGAATAAATATGTCTGTTTTGTTAAAATAGATGTTAATAGTTTATATGTTGTCGGAAGACATGTAATTGGTCTGTAGTTTTTCGGGTTGTTTGTGTCACCATTCTTGGGTAGAAGAAATGTAATTCCTTTGGTCATCCATGCAGGAATTTTAGTGGGATCGTCAACCATTTCTTGAAGTTCTTTGGCTAGTTTTTTTATGTGCTGCATTTAAATAATATAGCCAAAAGTTAGGAATTTTATCTATACCTGGGAATTTCCAATTGTGTGCTTTTTTTAGTGCACATTTAACATCATCTTCTGTAATTCCAGACCATGTCTGTTCGGGTTTATTTTTCATTCGTTCTATCTCTTGCGTAATCCAATGTACTTCCTTGCTAAGTTCTTTAGGGCAAGCCCATATCTTTTCCCAGAACTGTGTGACTTCTTCCATTCTGGGGGGTACTGTCACTTCAATTCTTTTTTTACCTATTTCCCTGTAAAATCTCTTTGCATCAGTCTGAAAAATCTTGTTTTGTCTGTAAAATCTTGCTCTTTTCTCATAGCGTCTTATTCTTTGAGCCTTCAGTTGGATTTTTTGCTTTATTTTTTCTTTATTTGATAAGACTTCATTTTCATTCCTGATGTTATATTTTCTTTCGGCTCTTCGGCTTTTCCTAGTTCTTACATTTATTCCTCTACTCAGTTCATCCAGTATTGATAATTCACTTCTAAGTTGTTCGATTTCCTTTTCTATTTTTCTTTTCCAAGGTGGATCTTCACGTCTACGAGACTGCCTTGTTTTCATTTTGATATTTAAAGACTGCCTTGTTTTTATTTTGATATTCAAAATATTATTATTATTATTATTATTATTATTATTATTATTATTAAAAATAAACAAATACTGTCCTAATAAAGTACATTTTTAAATCCAAACTTTTTATTAATATTCTTTCCTATATATATATATATATATATATATATATATATATATATATATATATATAAACAAATGTTTAGTGGTACAAAATTTATAAACTACTTTAAAAACAAGTAGTGAAACCGTTAAAATGCAACCGCAACTTCTACTCCACAGTTTCTTTCCTCGCACTTCCCGACTGTGGAATTCCCTTCCACACGATTGCTTCCCCGACGGCTACAATCTCCAGGAGTTTAAATGTAAAGTCAATAGACACCTCCTAACACGCTAACCTGCTCCCATTCTATCAAACACTCTTCCCATCTGCGCAACCCTCATCCTCTGTATCCTTACTCATCTGTCACCTTCCTCCTGACATTCCCTATGTCTAACCACTCCTTCTTTTTTACCTTCCCCTATGTAGCCCCATGCGCAATAGTGGCAGTGGAATGCCTTGCTTGGGGTGAAATGAATAAAAAAAACAGTCTGTTGTGCTGTTTCGACCAACATCTCATCAGGAGAAAATTGTAAGAAACACAAATTGAACGAAAAATAAAAACAGCAACGGTAATAAAGAGCAAAGTAATTGGAGAACGCTAAAAATTGCGTTTAATTTAATTAAAATTAAACGCAATTTTGAATTTAACAGTTTAAATTAAGTTTAAATTGCGTTTAAATTTTAAATAATTATCGAGGGAAAATTAAAATAAAATATCCCTAACAAATACAGAGACTTAACAAAATGTTAGAATTTAACAGAATATTATAAAGAAAATAAACACACCTATGGATATATCTTTATAACGAAGGGAGAAAAAATTGCGTTTAAATTTTAAATGATTATCGAGGGAAAATTAAAATAAAATATCCCTAACAAATATAGAGACTTAACAAAATGTTAGAATTTAACAGAATATTATAAAGAAAATAATTTTTTTTTTAATCATATCACCACGAGCAAGGCGGTAACGCCACTGATGTGCAGGGGTATACGTAAGAGTGAAAAGATTGGAAAAAAGAAAGCCGGAAACCACATCCTGAACAGGGAACAAGGGATGAGCCTCTACACCTGTACAATAGACGTGGGTGGAGTGTGAACCGGGCGATTGGATGCCTTTATTCGCGGAGCGCTTACATACCGCTCATCAGACCAAAATTCCTACAACAATTGATTTATAAAAACATCCAACTTTTTTTTCATTATATATGTATGTGTGTGTGTGTGTGTGTGTGTGTTTGTGTGTGTGTGTGTGATTAGCAGATTTAAGCAACGTCAAAGCCAATCAGTACTGAGATGGGTGACTACTTGAGAATATATATATATGTGTGCGTGTGTGTGTGTGTGTGTGTGTGTGTTTTATTACTTCCCACTCAAAATCCTACAATTTAGACCTATTGTCGATTTCATCTGTGTTTCTAGAGGTCGCAAATTCGATATCTGTCTAATGATGCATATTTACATTTATAGATTTCTCGAAAATATTCTGACCGGTATACATATATATATATATATATGTATCTCTTTAAAATATGCCTCAAACAAATTATATATATATATATATATATATATATATATATATATATATATATAGTGTAAAGTAGCATCCTTGGTTATTTATTTATTTCATAGGGGTTAAATCCAATAAGGACCGAATGTTAGAATTTAACAGAGTATTATAATGAAAATAAATTGGTTGCCTTTATAAATCCATTGGTAATGGCTTATTTCCAGAAACACTTACAGACCGCTTTTCAGGCCAAAATTCTTAACAAAAATGAATGGGTTAGATTTAACTAAACGAAAAGAATCATAGGAGAACATCTTAAAAAGATAATTAACTAATAAAATTATGATAATAACGATAATTAACTAATAAAATTATGATAATAACGATAATTAACTAATAAAATTATGATAATAACAATAATTAACTAATAAAATTATGATAATAAAGAGTATTTTACTAATAAAATAATGTTAATAAAGATAATTAACTAATAAAATTATGATAATAACGATAATTAACTAATAAAATTATGATAATAACGATAATTAACTAATAAAATTATGATAATAACGATAATTAACTAATAAAATTATGATAATAACAATAATTAACTAATAAAATTATGATAATAAAGATATTTTACTAATAAAATAATGTTAATAAAGATAATTAACTAATAAAATTATGATTATAACAATAATTAACTAATAAAATTATGATAATAAAGAGTATTTTACTAAAAAAATAATATTAATAAAGATAATTAACTAATAAAATTATGATAATAACGATAATTAACTAATAAAATTATGATAATAACGATAATTAACTAATAAAATTATGATAATAACAATAATTAACTAATAAAACTATGATAATAACGAAAATTATCTAATAAAATTATGATAATAAAGATAGTTTTACTAATAAATTTATGATAATAACGATAATTAACTAATAAAATTATGATAATAACGATAATTAACTAATAAATTTATGATAATAACGATAATAACTAATCAAATTATGATAATAACGATAATTAACTAATAAAATTATGATAATAACGATAATTAACTAATAAAATTATGATAATAACGATAATTAACTAATAAAATTATGATAATAAAGATAATTAACTAATAAAATTATGATAATAACAATAATTAACTAATAAAATTATGATAATAAAGATAATTTTACTAATAAAATTATGATAATAAAGATAATTTTACTAATAATATTAAGATAATAACGATAATTAACTAATAAAATTATGATAATAAAGATAATTAACTAATAAAACTATGATAATAACGAAAATTATCTAATAAAATTATGATAATAAAGATAGTTTTACTAATAAATTTATGATAATAACGATAATTAACTAATAAAATTATGATAATAACGATAATAAACTAATAAATTTATGATAATAACGATAATAACTAATCAAATTATGATAATAACGATAATTAACTAATAAAATTATGATAATAACGATAATTAACTAATAAAATTATGATAATAACGATAATTAACTAATAAAATTATGATAATAAAGATAATTAACTAATAAAATTATGATAATAACGATAATTAACTAATAAAATTATGATAATAACGATAATTAACTAATAAAATTATGATAATAACGATAATTAACTAATAAAATTATGATAATAACGTTAATTAACTAATAAAATTATGATAATAACGATAATTAACTAATAAAATTATGATAATAAAGATAATTTTACTAATAAAATAATGTTAATAAAGATAATTAACTAATAAAATTATGATAATAACAATAATTAACTAATAAAATTATGATAATAAAGATAATTTTACTAATAAAATTATGATAATAAAGATAATTTTACTAATAATATTAAGATAATAACGAAAATTATCTAATAAAATTATGATAATAAAGATAGTTTTACTAATAAATTTATGATAATAACGATAATTAACTAATAAAATTATGATAATAACGATAATTAACTAATAAAATTATGATAATAAAGAGTATTTTACTAATAAAATTATGATAATAACGATAATTAACTAATAAAATTATGATAATAAAGATAATTAACTAATAAAATTATGATGATAACGATAATTAACTAATAAAATTATGATAATAACGATAATAACTAATCAAATTATGATAATAACGATAATTAACTAATAAAATTATGATAATAACGATAATTAACTAATAAAAATACATATAAATTAATGCACATAAAGTCTTTAATGGAATATTATTTCATGGCCTCTGCTCCGATGATCTTAGCTCACTGGTGCCCTCTATGTATAAATTTACTCGAGCAACAAGATTAGCAACTAGGTCCCACCCTTTTACTGTGGAACCAATAATTGTAAACGCAGATTTTATTCCATCAGCTTCTTTTCTCGCACTTCCCGCCTGTGGAATTCCTTTCCATTTATTGCTTCCCCGAGAGCTATAATCTCCAATAATCTAAATGTAAAGTCAATAGTCACCTCCTATCTCACTAAGCTTCATCCTCTTTCTCATGCTCCTTTCTCCGTCCACTCAACTCTCATCAGTATTCTCATCCTTCTCTTACCCACTTCCTGACACCCCCTATAACATGTCTCTCTTTCTCATAATTTTCCTTCTATGTAACCCCTTGCAAAACCAATGGTAGTAAAATGCTTTGCTTGGGGCGATATGATTAAAAAAAAAATTGTACACATTTATATTCCAGAGGATGTAAATGAATCTAAAAGGCATGCATGTGTAGCTAATCAGTATTTCATTGACTGATTAATTCGTTTTTTTACGGCTTATCAAAAGACAAACATTTTTTATGTAAATAAATGGTGATGGATGAGTTTCATATTACAAACAATATATAAATTGATCCCTCACTTTATGGCCACAGTCATTCTTCTCTTACCCACTTCCTTACACTCCATATAACCTGTCAATCTTTCTCATAACTTTTCTACTATGTAACCCCTTGCAAAACAATTGGCAGTAAAATGCATTGCCTGGGGCGACATGTTTATACATGATTTTATTTGCTTCCCCAACATCTACAATCTCCAAGAATTTAAATGTAAGATCAATAGTCATCTCCTATCTCACTGACTTGCATCCTCTCTCTTATGCTCTTTTTTCCGTCCACTCCACTCTCATCAGTAATCCCATCCTTCTCTTACCCACTTATTGACACCCCCCACAACCAGTCACGCTTTCTCATATCTTTCCTCCTATGTAACCGCCTGGAAAACAGTGGCAATAAAATGCTCTGACTGACAGACAGACTGTGCTAAGCTGAACCGAAGCCACGAGAGTGATTAACTAATGGTTAATATACCGGTAGAAAGAGTCCATAGTTAAGTGTGTAAAGCCCCACAAAACCCCCACTTCCAAGGGCTTTTCCCCGTAAAGCTGTTTAATATTTCTTCTGTTTTGGATCGACAATCAAATGTTCTGCAAATGTTCTTTTTCTTCCAGATCGCCTTATTTCGGGTGAAGCTTGTGGTGCCTCAAGATCGAAACCCTCGAAGATGGTGCCTGTCGGCTCTTCATTAGTCGGTGGTGATTCATTAATGTCGGTTGCTCGACATTTCCTCAATTGGTTATGATGATGCTTGTGTCTATTCTTGGGACCTTGAATTATATATAAGAGATCTCCCACTCCTTGCCTTAATGCGCCTACTTACCAAAACGTCATGTTGTTCTTATAAACTTTGAACAATATTTTATCACCGCAGGCTAAACTTTTCTGGGGAGGGAAACAGTTTTTTTTTAATTTTGCCTGCTTTGGAATTAGCTTATCAAAAACTGATCTTATCCTTCTTGCGAACATCGTTTCTGCAGGTGAAAGTCCTGTTGGTGTATTTGGGTTTGGTGTAATTCTATACACCTGCAGAAACTGTTGCAGCGCCTTATCAGTCGGTGTGCCCTGCGCTTTTTTAAGTGCTCGTTTTAAGGTGTCCACGAATCGCTCTGCGTGTCCGTTCCACTAAGGGTGATATGGCGGGGTCGTAATGTGTTTCACCTGAAACGCTTCACAGAATTCTTCAAATTCACCGGACGTGAACTGCGTTCCGTTGTCCGTCACCACGCGATCCACTACGCCAAAACGCGCGAACAGTTCTTGAAGGAAAACTATCATGCACCCCGTGGTGGGTCTTCTGCATCTAAGAACTTCCGGCCATTTAGTGTGGCTTTCGACGACTATGAGGTAGTAATGATCTTCCAATGGACCCGCATAATCGTCGTGAATTTGTAGTGCTTCCACGTTATCTGGGGCCGGCATGTACTTGATTGCCGTAGCCCTGTCTGGATCCGGTCGTCGACCGTCTTTGTTAATGATATGCCCCAAATATTTTATTTGCGTCAATTAAAACTCACATTTAGCTTCCTTGACTTTGAAGCCGTATTCTTGAATTTTGTCAAATACGCTTAGTACGGGCTCCCGATAATTTTTTACGATTTACTAATAATTAAGATATCATCAAGATATGTAGTTGCGAAATCAAGGTCGCCCAGCATGGTATCCATAACCTGCTGAAAGATAGCAGCCTCGATCTGGACTCCAAAAACCAGTCTATTAAATTTATACAAACCTCTATATGCATTTATACAAAGAAGTTTGGAACGGTTCTCCTCAACCTGGGTTTGTAAATATGCATCAAATAAGTAAATTTTAGAAAAAAAATTGCCACTGTTTAATTTATTAACTGTTTATTTGGGGCTAGGGAGAGAATAGTGGTGGTCTTTTAGTTTAACCCGTTGAGAAATTATCACATACTCAGATTTGGCTTGCTTTTTTCTTTACGTATACTGTTGGTGCAGCCCATTCATTGAAATCTATTTTAGACTGGAAACCTGCATTTTCCAATCAGTCTAACTCTTCATTGATTTGGTTCACCGCCGCAAACGGAACATTCCTTTTCTTTTTAAACACGGGCGTAGCTTTGACTTTTAACTGGAATTGTGCTTTTATTTTGGTACATTTTCCTAACCCGCCTAAAATACATCAGATAATTTTTGCTTGAGTTCCTCTTTCAGTTCCTCGATGTTGGAGGTTGTACTTTTACGACAAAACATACTTAGTTCCACAGATTGATCTTCTCGATCCAATCTGATCCAAATAAGTTTTCTGTATTTTTCATAACATAAGCTTTTAATTTTTCATTATTCCATTTAATGATACAGCGAAAAATATTTCACCTAAAATATTAATTTTCTCACCTGTTACAGAACGTGCTGTTTTCTTTGTTCTTTATAAAGTTGGCTTTTTCAGTCGCCTCCAGGTATGCAAATTATAATCGTAATGTCGGACCCACTGTCAAGCCGGAATTTTATTGCTTTGTTAAATATTTACACAATTACCTATTTACGCAAATTTCCATCTTCTTTATCGTTTGATTGCGTCTGCCTAATTTTATTTTTTGGTCTTCTAAATTTTTTAACATGCCAGTAGCATGATGTTACATGGCCAGTTTTACCAAAATTATTGACAGTTTTTTTTTCTTTTTGAACGGGCAAAACCTCATCCCGTGTTGATTTCCTGCAGGTATAATACGGACCTGGTAGTGAATTTTCTTGTCTGTTCATAGCATGCTTGTCACGATATTTTGGTCGAATAGATTTACTTTTCTTTTTTTTACTGGGGCGGGGGTAATGTTTTTGTATGCTCTTTTTTTTTATACGAGCGACTCCCGACTCCTCGATATTTCTAGAGTCACATTTTACGGATACGACCCTCTGGCAGTCATCTGCCAATTTTTGGTATGTTAGACTCAGCTCATACTCTAATTTTGTCAACACTCAGCGCTTAATTTCAGCGTCTCCAGCTGAGACTAAACCCTGGGCAAAAATCAAACATTCTGCGGTACCAAATTTTTTTAGTGGACGAACTTTTTTTATGTGATCATTCTTTACAATCAACGTTGAATAAATCTTCGTACCGCCTGTAGAAAGCATCGAAGTTTTTTTGCGTCTTCGGGTACATATTCGAAAGCTTCCATTGTACTCCAGATAGTGCCCTGGGAAAATGCAATATCGTTCTCAAATGTTTGTCTGCCATCTAATGATTTGTACAGTAACTCTTCTATTTGACTTTGACTTTCCTCGCTATTTTCAAAAGCGTGCTCTTGGAAATCTTTCTGCTGTTTTTGAAGTTCCATAAAGAGTTGTTGCTGCTGTTGTTGTTGTTGCAGAATAACCGTTCTTCGATTTTCTGCTGTCGTTCTTCACTTTTTTGCTGATAATCTAACTGAGCTTTCATTAATTGGATTATTTCTTTCTGAAAATCTTTCATTTTTTATTTCAGACTAAAACGATCAATTTTTTACGTGGAAATAAAAATAGAGAAGAAAAAAACTAACTGTAGTTACAGTTTTCTGTAAGACGTACGCAAAAGAAGAGAGTTCACAAAAATCTACTTACAGATTTTTTTTCTGTAATAACGTTGTTCTGAGATTGTAGAAGATTTTTCATGCGACACTTTCATGCGACACTTAATTATTGAAGTTGCGGACACTTATGTTTTTACGTCGCCAAAATTTTAGAAGGTATTTGTTGATTATTTCCTGATGTGACGTTTTGACTTGAATTCTTTCGAAGTTGTTTTTTTTTTCTTTTCCTCTTTTTATAAAAAGGTTAGTTTAAATGGGTTATTTTTTGGTACTTCGAAGTTTGTCGACAGATTTAATGTGAGGTGGGGTTATCACTTGGTCATTCGCTGTTATTACACTAGCTCGAATCTTCCTTCGTTTCTGTGGATCTAACACTGGTTTTTAGTTTTTCGAAGTTCCTGTTCGCCGGTTGATGTGGGTTTTATTGTGTAGAGTATTCCTTGATATTCGAAATCCTCGTCGCCAGTTGATGTGGACCGGTGATGGTACCACGAAATGACAACTCGAAACACGTTGGTAAGGTTAACAACATATATGAAATCAAAAATAGATACAAGAGAAAAGAGTAAATATAAGCTGGGCTTACTAGTGACTGACAGACAAACAGACAGACAGACAGACTGCTGAGCTGAAGTGAAGCCACGGGAGTGATTAACTCTCAATTAATAT
This sequence comes from Ascarosepion bandense, assembly GCA_037127315.1. Lineage (NCBI taxonomy): Eukaryota > Metazoa > Mollusca > Cephalopoda > Sepiida > Sepiidae > Ascarosepion > Ascarosepion bandense. The sequence continues at coordinate 1,604,284 of JBBBDQ010000754.1, read as the reverse complement.
ACTGTTAGGAAGAGTCCATAGTTAAGTGGGTAACGCCCCACAACAATTCTCTTCTTTTGTAACACTTGTCGCGCGCTAAAACTATTCTTTTGAAAACTCGGGTTGTCATGTTGAGTCGGTTGAAATATCTTTTGAGTTGTCTATTATACAGAAACATCATATTCACAAGAATTCTTTTTGTTACCATTGATAATGATTGGGATATATCTCTTTAATTTACTTGAGACGGTACTTGGCTTGATATTTTTAAATTTACTCTCCCTAATAGTTTTTTTATTAGTTTAAAACCGGCTTTTGCTCGTAATCCGAATAACAACACAATTTCTTTTTGTTTAACAAATGCCTGTTCAGCCACTCTAACCCAAAGGAATCACTTTTTTCTGGCTGTATAAAGGGGATAGTTATGATCATTTTATTCGTCGTTGTGAGCTTGCCTGTAATAATTGTAAATGTGATCTCAATACAGTAAAGTCTTTGTTTTAAATGAATCACTGTCTAGCCTCTAACAGATTTAGTTCTCGTGGTTACTGGCTTTAGATTATGCATAAAATATGAAGTCTTCTAACGCTCACGTAATTGGAAGTGTTAATTATCTTCAACATATAAAGCAGAATGTTTAGCTTGTAAAATCTATTCAAATTTTACTTTTGATATCTAAAGCATCATCGCCACTTCGAACAGGAATCTCTATTGAACAGCATTCATATAACTCTGTCCACAGTGTCTGTTATAATTTCTCAATTGGATCCTCGCAACACATGTGGACTTGATGTTTTTCCATTAAATAATCTTTAAGAAATGTCCTCTTCTACAGAATACGATTCTCTCTAAAATATACAATAAATGGATTCTTCGGATTGCTTTCCAGCTTCTCAATCGTTTTCTGCTGTTTCAGTTTTTAAAAAGTCAGACGAACCTCAAGATCCTTATAAATATCGGCTATTACTTTCCTGCTTCCTTTGGCAATGGACTAGAGGCTCTAATCAATTCGGAATCGATTAAATATCTCACCACGCCACATTATTTTGATAATAAATGCTGCTCTATCTTCTACAGATTAACTGCTGATTATTTCTGAAAGAGTTTATCAAGTTTTAGATTTTTTTTTTAATCATCTCACCCCAAGCAAGGCATTCCACTGCCACTATTGCGCATGGGGCTACATAGGGGAAGGTAAAGAGAAGGAGTGGTTAGACATAGGGAATGTCAGAAGGAAGGTGACAGATGAGTAAAGATAGCGAGGATGAGGGTTGGGCAGATGGGAAGAGTGTTTGATAGAATGGGAGCAGGTTAGTGTGTTAGGAGATAAGAATGATGTATCTCGGTGTGTTGGTATAGTTATCTCAATGAATTTGACGGTTTGGGATACTGATCTTCTTAAAATTTAAAATGGTATCGTATGAATGTTAAAATGGTATCGAAGTTAAAATGGTATTATAGAGGAAGCTTTGAAATGATTCAATCTTTTTTATAAAATCGAGAAATTAAAGCTGTTTTAAATGGCATCTATTCAAGATAGTTAATTATGTAATCAGGTCCGAACTAAGTATCCATGGTTATAATACAACTATTTCTTCCTGGATAAATATTAAATTTGATTGGATCAATAGCGTGAAAATTGCAGCTTGTCTAAAAATGATCTCCAGGGGCAAGGAATGGTTTCTCAATTTTAAGACTCCCAAAACGAAACTGGTTTCTTTAATCGTCTGAGAAAAAGAAAACGCATCCAATTCCTCAAGATGGCTGATACTAAGCTCTAGGAAGATTATTCATGCACCTTCTCGTGATAACGTTTTCTGCTAGCATGAAATGTAAGATTATATTGAATGAATTGCTAGGTGTAATGTTACCAAAAGATGGTTTACTGTTGCTAGAGAAGATGGTTCACTGTGTTGTGCTAGACAATTTCTTCTCATGAATCAGACATTTTTGTATGCATGTAATATTACAATCTCTTCTGGTGTTTTGTTTTGCATTTAGTGACCGTTGATAGAAATGTATAAAATTTCCTGATATGTTACTAATGATATTCTAGCATTTGTGCTTCACTCACTTTACCATTGAATTCTATATAAATATTTTCATGGTAATTGTTCCGATGTACCTCTCGCTTTGAAACTTTATGAATTTATGCATAATACTCGATTGGCGGTTAGGTTCTATTATTTTACAGCTGACATCGCTAAATGTAACCTTAAGTAATAATCGTAATTGTTGTGAGATCGCCCCTTTTTGTATACAAGAATGCACTCGCCTGATGTGTACATATAATCCTGCCTGTACAGAGAACGGCAGCAGTTGTAAAGTAGTTGTAGAGTTTTAAAGCTGTTGCTTAGTTGGTCATTAAGTTGGCGCAGAGTTAGTTGGATTTGTTGGATATAGACTCGGACATACTATTTCAATTTAAGGCTAAACATAATTGTTTCTACTAATAGTATTCCTGAATTGATTAACCCGTGCTCCAGTTTGTATATTTCTGTTCAATATAACTTACATGCTCTCTCTCCATATCTGTCTTTGTATATTATTTTGTGTGGTTTCTTAACCAGAATCTACAACAGTAAAAGTTTATTTGAACGCATTTCTCATCTGCGGAAATGTTTTACGGTTTTTTGGTTTCGGATCAACTTTCATCTTCCAAAATATATATACAATGATAATCTTATTTTCTGTCTATTTAATTCCGTTTCATTAATTGCTCTCTCTCTCTCTCTCTGTCTGTCTCTGTCTGTCTCTGTCTGTCTGTCTCTTTCTCTCTCTCTCTCGACTTAATTATGTTTTCTTCTTCTCATATTATTATAAATCCTTTGCTAACAGTTTATTTTCTCACTTGTGGAACTCATTTCCGTCTTTCTTACTTACCAGTCAACTTTGATCTTCAAAAATTTTAATGCAATGTCAGTCGTTATCTACTGTATTCTTAATTCCTCTTCTTTTCTTGTTCTCTCTTTTTTCTCTAATTAATTAGGTTTCCTCTTCTCATCATATTATAAATTCTATACTAACAGTTTCTTTTCTCTAACACTTAGTAACCACTTGCGTCGTAGAGGCTGTATTTCTTTGACTCGGTCGAAATCATAAAGTCCAGGATTATTTAAATTATTTATAATTGGCTAATATCATGATCGTTTTTATTACAAACACAAAATTTATCATTGTGTCCGTAACGGGGATAGAGATTTCTTATTCTCTGTCTATGTCTAGTAGCATCTTTGGTAAATCTTCGGAAACTGTTTTCTCAGTAACTTGAATAAAGTGTTCTGTTGGAAAGTAACCTGGATGAGCTGCTATTTGAAAACCCCGGAGTGGAGATAAATTTTTGATAATATTTTATATAATATAAAGAAGAATTTATTAGCCAGGCTGCAAATACTGACAATAATAATAATTCCATAAATATATACAGAGAAAGAAAATATTAGGTTTTTCTGTCTCCCCACGAGCCTGTTTTATAGTTTATCAGGATTATTTTTTTTTAAAGATTTCCTCTTTGCAGCTCATATTCAGGTAATTTCTTCAGCAGTATTACGTACATTACTCTGAATAATCCATATAATCTCCTTTTTATATTCCCGCCTGTGTTTTTCTTTCGTGAGTCCTGTCTTGGCTTACGCGATCAACTGATATATTTTCCTTTGTTTTCTTGTCTTTAGCTAAAATGGTTTCTTATGCAGAAAAAAAACTTTTTTATTTCTTTTTATGAAAATCTTGTCAGCAACACGTCACCAAGGTTTGTATTACTGTTAATAATCCCATTACAATGAAACCATGAAAGAACCATGATATCAATGCGGATAAAAGGCATGAGATAGAGTCGGCCCCAGAGGGACGCAAAAGGATAGAAAACTGCTCGAAAATGTGTAACAAGAGATAGAAAATAAAACAAATCAGCATGTCAAAAAGTAAAAAGAACGAAAAAATATACTCAAGGGAACATAAATACAATTACAATTTATCATAGATGAACTGTTATGGGTATGGATATTCAGAGGACATCTGAAAAAGGAAACAAAGTGTATTAGCGTTGCATTAAATATTAAATGAACCTGTATGAGTCAGCGAATTAATAAAACAAAGAAAGAATTTTGAACAAAAAGGAGAATTTTATATAATGTCTAACTATAAAGGTGACAAAGAGTCTCAAAGGAAATACAGATGCAGAGGCAAAAATTTGGAATGAACACACGCTGAGAACTATTCAAATTGTTTCAGTTCTGTTATATTTTATTTTTAAATACATATATTCATTTCACACACACACACACACACACACACACACACACACACACACACACACACACATATATATATATATATATATATATATATATATATATAAACCATTTTTATATATGGAACTTTGTCCGAGTGTGTGTGTCTGCGTCTGTGTATCCGTTGCCTATAGACTACCGAAACGGCTGAACCGGTTTTCTTAAAAATTTACACAGTTGTACTATAAGCATTTCCGAGTGTTCATAGCTAGACTTTGTTTCTAGGTACTCCCGATAAATATCGAAAATCGATAATCGAAAACATCGGGTTATAGAATGAGTGGTTCCGATTTTAATCAAATTTGATACACTCATAGACAAAGACATAAGAAATGATATTCAGAAATTTCAAGGCTGCAGTTCTTACAATAGTGCAGAAAATTTGATATCGATACCAGGAAATCAAAATTTGACTTACATCCATTCATTTTTCTTTCAGTCTACCGTTTCGCTTTAACTGGAAGCAACTATTGCTTTTTAGTCTTTCGTGCCAACGTCCAAAGAGTCTGAGCTTCAGAACCATGGATTAGTTTTAAAGCTTTCATTACACCCGAGCAACGCCATGCTATACTGATAGTATATATATTTATATATGAAATGAATATATGTATGAAAATTCGACAAGTGCAATAGTTGTTTGCAGTCAAAGCGAAACCGTAGACTGAAAGAAAAATGAATGGATGTAAGTCAAATTTTGATTTCCGGTATCGATGTCAAATAAGTTTTCCGTTACAAACTGAAAATTGAAGGCTAAATAAGTCCTCTGATTAAATGGTATCATGGCTGAGACTAAGAACTACATTTATACCTACTTAGAGCAAAACCTGTCACTAAAACCAAAATAAAAGGGATGAAAACCTGATTTTGATCAGTGAGGATATCGGCTATCGATTTCTAATATCGGAGTCAAATAAATCATCCAAGGATAAACATATTTAAGTAAGTTGATGAAAGCTTATCGTATTGATCGGGAAGAAAAAATTGGAGAAAATGAGTCATATTGATGGCTGAATATCGGTTTTTGATCAGATTTGATGGAATATCGGGGGTATCGATTTCCGATATTGGGGAAAATGAGTCGTCTGAGATCTTCTAATGGTTGAGACTAAAAACTATAATATTACCAAGTTATAGCAGATTCTACAGCAAAAACAACGATAAAAGGGCTGAAATCCGAATTTTGATCAGACCTGATCGGATATCGAGGTATCGATTTCTGATATCAGGGTGAAATCGGAAAAATAAGACTTGATTATTTGATGAAGTTTGGTGAGAATCGAGTAAAAATTGTGTATTTGTATAAAGAACATACAGACAGACACACACACACACAAACATCTTGCCTTTTATTTATATAGATATCGGGGGAAAATGTGTAGCCCATGACCTGACCGGAAGCATAAAAAATATTTGTTTTAAGTTCAGTGAGAATCGGGTAAAAATTGTGGATGTGTATGAAGAACATACACACACACACACACACACACACACACACACACACACACACACACACATACAAGCATCCTGCCTTTTATATATTAAGTTATCGGGAGAAATCTGAAAAAATACGTAACCAATAATCGGAAGCCCAAAGAATATTTCTGTGAAGTTTGGTGAGAATCAGATAAAGATTGTGGATTTGTATAAAGGACATACAGACAAACAGACTCACACACAAATATCTTGCATTTTATGGATATAGATATCGGGAAAATATGGGAAAAATAAATAGGCAATGTCCTGCCCGGACGCCTAAAGAATATTTATGTGAAGTTTGGTGAAAATCGGACAAAAAATGTGGGTTGTATAAAGGACATACAGACAGACAGACAGACTCACACACAAACATCTTGCATTTTATGTATATATTTTTTTTAATCATATCACCACGAGCAAGGCGGTAACACCACTGATGTGCAGGAGGCTACGTAAGAGTGACAAGATTGGAAAAGAGAAAACCGGAAACCATATCCTAAACAGGGAACAAGGGATGAGCCTCTTCACCTGTTCAATAGACGTGGGTGGAGTGTGAACCGGGCGATAATTTAGTCTATCTACTCCAATTGAAACAAAAAAAAACTGAAAAGGAGTGAAAAGTTTGGAAAAGAGAAAACCGGAAATCACATCCTAAGCAGGGAACAAGGGATGAGTTCTTGACCTGTTCAATAGACGTGGGTGGAGTGTGAACCGGGCGATAGTTTAGTCTATCTACTCCATTTGAAAAAATAAATAGGGTGGTGAACTGTAACTTAAAGTCCAACAACCAGAGAAGTTTTTGCCAATTTAAAAAACAAAGTTAAACGTCAATTAAGCATGGGAAGTTTAAAATTAAGTAACAGAAAAGAAATGACTCTTGAGAATATTTTAAAAGAATGTTGCAAACCATCCCAGACACGTTACTGCCAGTAAGCTAAAAATTATGTTTACCTTTTTGGTCTCTTTCTCTGTGTGGATCGCAAAATCTATCTTCATGACCCTCACAGCAAAGACCCATGAACACTGAATCGAACCACTATCATTTCCTTCGTTTTCCTTTAATAAGTTGTAATTTGCCAATCGAACAGATGTTCTTACGAACAGCTTCTTTGTGGAACTGACTCCAAAAGAAGGATTTCCTAACCACAACAAACTTAATCTCTCCACTTGGACGCTGAACCATGATCTTTTCCACATATGCTCATAAACTGCGACACATAAAACTTATTCTTAAAATACATGAAACAAACTTATTAATATTACCTGCATTGAGTGGCTCTTGGTTTTTTATGTACGATGAAACTTAACAAAAAATAAAATAAAATAAACAGAAAAAATGCAGCCGCTGATGATAAAAGACACTCTAGACAGGACGGGCCTGTATATTTCCATTTGATCTCGAAATCTTTTATTTTCACATTTTTGTTTTTCTTAATTCAAAAGGAGAGCGCAAAGACGAGTAACAGAAGATTGTAAAGAATGAATCAATAAATAGATTTGCCACTGCCTAAGGTCAAGAAATTTCCATCTTTCTTCATTATTACAAAGCCCATAAATTTGGGTTAAGGTCCAGTTGAAACAATACAGACACTACACATCGAATTATTGATACGACGGCTGGTTCATGTTGATCGAATTATTATAACATATGTGCCTAGAGAGAATTACGAAATGCATGTTCGGAAAGAAGAAGAAGAAGAAGAAGAAGAAGAAGAAGAAGAAGAAGAAGAAGAAGAAAGGATATAATTAAGATAAAACCATGCGTGCCCTTCTCGGGGAGAGTAAGCAAGATGGGAATGAGTACGAAAAAGTTGTGAATTATTCATAGGGACAACCTGTACGCAAGTTAAGCGTGTAGATGCGTGCGTTCTGGTTATGGCAGAATGAACATGTAAATCCAAATGGCAAATTTTCACTTGGGAGATTTTAGAAGAACATTAAAGTTAATGTATTTATAAATTGTTCAAAACACAACTGGTTATATTTTTACAGAAATTCGACGTGCTTGAAAAAAAACTAGATTTTTTCATTTTCAAGTCAAAAACTATTAAATAAAATTGCGTAAGTAATATATGGTGTTTTGTTAGACAAAATTTCTTAAATTAATCGTAAATTGTAGTTGACAACTTATTTCTCATGCACCCTTCTACGAAGCTTCTGATTTCTTGAGGGTGTGTAGAAAACGGGGGACGCAATTATTGCTCAGTTGCAGTCAGGGGTTTTGCTTCCTCGACGTGTTCTGCTACTCTACCTGACTAATGAAGGTAAGTACTCAAAATTCATATCTACAAAAAGGTTATATGTATGTAGATATCATATATATATATATATATATATATATATATATATAGTCATCCGCAGGCAGATCTGATTCGCTGTATCACAGTTCATCAGTAAGGTTAAACATCCGATTATTTTTGCAAGGATTGAAACCCGACCGAAATGACATCAGTCTTCAATTCCATCGCTGAGCTATAGGCGGTCGGTAGAAGGCAGACTTTGAGCGAGTGATATACCATATAATACATGCTAGTAACATAGAGTGTTCTAATTCATAACTGAATATACAATGTATATATATATATATATATATATATATAAATTAGAAAAAAATTTTCAAAATTCAAAGGTGTCGGATGTACATTTCGGCATAGGATCTCTAATAGAGACTCTACATCACGTCAGCGACATTGTTTTTCAAAATGGCGAAGGCCCTGAGTTAGAATGTAGAGGGGTTTCTTTTTGGTTAACAACGGTCACAAAGTGGATAAGGACAGAGCTGGTAGTTGCGGGGTTACAGGGTGTTGAAATGGTATATTTAGGAAGGGGAGGAATAGGAGTTCATTTTTTATAAAGATAGACAACTAAATGAGTTAAATTAGTTTTTAAAGTTAAGATTTTGGGCTGTTTGAAGAGGTGTATTTAGGCGAGAAGGAATGGGTTTCAATATAAGATTTTTAAATTTTTTAAAAGTTTATTTGATTAAACCTTTTAGGTAGAAGCGATTTAAATGCCAATTACAGGAAGTTATCAGTTTAAAAATTATTAGAGAATGTATATTAGAGAAAAAATATTAGAGAAAAAAATATATATATACATATATGTGTTAACCAAGGAAAAAGGGGTTTAGCAAAAGAATCCATATTTATATATATAACTGTATATCAAACTTTTAGGTTATTTAATACTAAAATGTTGGGGTTTGTAAGGTATTTTTTTTAAAAATAATATATTATAATGAAAGGATTGATTTCGTCAGATTTTAATGAACATTTTTGTTTTTATTCTTTTTTGTTTTATAAAACTGAAAGTTTCTTCTAGATTTGTATTCAAAAATGTTTTGCTGAGAAAATTTTCTCCTTTAAAAAATATGTTATGCTAATAAATTTTTCTTCAAAAATGTATTTTGGTATAATCTTTCCTTCAAAAATAAGTTTATAATTTATAATGATTTGACCCCAGTTTGGGCGTTAACTATTTGCCCATAGCTGGGACCCTAACAGGTGCTACCACTCCGGTTCATAGTGAACCTAGAAACAGCAGCATTTAAGAGTTGGTTCCATTTGCTCCTCACAACCTCCCAATCAGAGACCTTGTTACCACTTCGGGTCAGGGTGGACCTGGGAACAACAGCAATTAAGAGGTACTTCTTTGTTCCTCACAACCAACCAATCAGAGGCCTTGCTACCACCCCAGGTCAGAGTGAACCTGGGAACAACAGCAATTAAGAGGTGGTTCCATGCTCCTCACAAGCTACCAATCAGAGGCCTTGCTACCACCCCAGGTCAGAGTGAACCTGGGAACCAAAGCAATTAAGAGGTGGTTCCATGCTCCTCACAACCTACCAATCAATTTTTACCAGATCAAACAGTCAGTTAAGTGCTATACATTATCATGTTTCTTTTCAGACATGACTGACTACGCAGAAGATTTAATTTCCCACTTCTTTCTGCTGGTTGTCTGTTTCCCAACTAAGATTATAGAACCGAATCTTTACTGCTATTCAACCCATAGCTGAAGGGAAATCAGATTGATTAATTTCTTTCCCAAGGGTATGTGCACATAAGCGAATGCAACGAATTCAACTGGAATTCATTTCGTAGTTCGTAAAGGATGATAACTTTCGAAGAGAATACTCCTATGGAGAGGATACTGGTTTTTTGCATTGCTATCAATTTCTCACGTAGTGATAAACATTGTCTTTTACAATTTCTGCTGACATGCAAAAGCTATTTTGCATTATCACTAACAATGAGGTGCAAACAGGGCCGTGCTTAGGGCTTCCTCAGACCCTGCCACTGCGGGGGACGCAATTTCACTTAGGTTCCTCAAAATCTATTGTAATGAAAAATAAGTTAACAAAATAATTATTAGGATTAACTGGAAATTTATTATTATACTTGTATGTTGAAATAGACATCTATCAACCCGTCTCGCTCTCTCGCTCCCGACGAGGTCGCAAATCATTTGTAATTTTAAAAAAAATGAACTCGAGAGAGAAATAGATTATAGATATGTTTCGTTCAATATACATAAAAAGTTGCTAAAAGTTGTGAAAGTGTATATTTTCAAAACGCCAATTCCGCGATTTCTACCGTTTTTTTCGTGATCACAGAATATCTACATTCCGAGAGCATTTTATTTTGTGTAAAGTACTATTTATTGTGGATTGTGGGGGTGCAATTTGCATTATGTGGGTAAAGGAGGAGCCGCAAGGCGCATTCTGCGTGGTGTGGGGCGACGTTGCTAAGCACGGCACTCGGTGCAAAATCCCTAATCCTACTTTCAAAGTTTCCTTAATTAACACTGGAAATCACCACAAGTGACACAGTGTCTAATAATAGACAAATTATAGCCACAGCTTTCTATTATTTAACCTTGGCCCAGGCTTGGTTTATTGAATGCTAACCCAACACAGTAAAACTACTTAATTCATTTCCCAGTACGAGAATATAAATAGCTGAAAACAGAAGTTTTGGTAAGCAAACATCAATTAAAATCAACAATATTGCAGAAAGCGTAAATTATAAAACTGGTAAATGCATCAAAGTGATCCAGAAAGATGCAAAAATAGACCTCATTGTTAAAGAACAGCTATTCAGTTGGGATTCGTCTTCTTCTATGTGCCCTGTCTTTTCAGTACGTAGGCGATCATGGCTCTCAACTTTTCCCTATCCCCGGTGGCTCTTAACACGCTTTCTCCTGTTGCACCACGCAACCCTCGTTCCGTCATCCAGCTGATCAGGTCCTTCAAATATGTTAACCGCTGCTTTCCCCTGTCTCTTTTTCCCCATATCTGGCCTGTTAGTGTCAGGTTCTCCAATCTTTCTTCATTGTTGTCTCAGGAACTTCAGCTCTCTCTTCAGAATTAATAATCTTTTCGTTTCCATCATTTCCAAAACCACATCATTGCTCACATGCTCGACCCATGATATTCGCAGCATCCTTCTGTAGAACCACGCAAGCGATTTCTGTTTGACCGTGTATCATGATACAAAGAAGATAACGTCGTTGGAAAATATTAAAATAATTGTATTACTTAAATCTTAGACGCACTATCAAATAAATAAAATAAATGAAGGAAAAGAAACGAAATAAAACCTGCAAATATTTTGGCTTATCAAAAAGTCGGAAATCAAAGAGAAAAGACATAGTAAATATATCAGGAACTTGTACAATAATCATATTATAATTTATTTACAGTATTTATATTGTCCATGATATTTTCCTCATCTATTTCTTGCAATATTCACAAAGTTTTGGCCGTTGTACTCTTCGACCGTTTTCAAATGATTGTAATTAAAAAATTAAAACCTTTTATTTTGTTAATCTGGGTAGAGTGTTCTAGTTCCACGATTCTTGTCTCTTCTAGATGTATCATTTTGTTATGGGGAAACACACCTATTTATAATGTACTCTCCCTTCTGTATTAATAAAAGTTAACAGGGAGTTCTGGGGAAGTTCATGCGAGTTCTTTAGACTTCTATTAGAGTTCAGTCGAACTACTAGTCAGTTGATATTAGTCGGCAGTTAGCTGAATACTAAGGAGTCAGCTTTCAATGGATGATTACCAAGTTCCTAAGATTTTGGGTACGTTAAGACGATTAGCAACCGACATAGCACGATTATAACCTTCAGTTTGAAAACTACTCCACAACACATGAATCTCAATTTAACTCGGTATTTATCCGAGACTTCCTATAAAGGCGGTGTGTCGCACAAGGCTTTTTCGCCGTTGTGCAATCCAGTGCGTACACTCAAACAACAATTTCTCGTAGACCCAGCATACACGGGTTCGGACTCCTTTTTATTCACTCTTTTAACTCAACTCTAAGTTTTTGTTTATCTCTGCTCTAGTCTCATACTGAGTTCACAACTTTTGGGGTCAAGTCACTGTAACGACCAACGTTTTCATCCACTGTGTCTCTGAATCTACTCCAATGAACGAAATAAAGGTTTCAGTTCAAAATTCGTGTCACCTGAAGATGGTCAGAGTGTACAATGACCGAAAAGTCGTGAATATGGCAACAAAGATAAGGAAAATTGCCCGGACAATGTGAATTGTGTAAATAATTACAATACCTCATCTCATAATATCGACAAATATTATAATTCAGTTTGTTAATTCGGTAGTTAGCATTTACGTAACAACCTGCAAATATCTCATTAATAATGAATTCCTATCAAAAATCAGTCAACACAGTGATATATTTTTTACAGCTTAAAACCTTTTGAAGCTTATTTAAAAGCAGAAAATATTTTTAGATTTTAGGAATTTGGTTGAGGATAATAAAGGCTATACAAATTTTAGTAACTCATGAGTGCAGGTGATTAATATTATTTCCAAGAGTAGTTGGTGGGGTTGTAGTTGCGTTGTGGTGCAATGGATATCGGCTTGGAACGAAAAATCGGAGAGCCGAGTTCGAATTCCAGCTGAATTCATTGCCATCAATTACGCGCAAATACCCTTGGGAAAGGTATTAATCCGTCTATTCCTTCCAGTTATGGGTTAAATAAAAGGACAGATTGGGTTCTATAGCCTTAGTCGTCAACCAATCTACCGCAGAAAGCAATGGCAACCTACTGCGGGATAATCTTCTGCCCAGTCAGTCATGTCGCATTCGAGATATGATCGCCCAAGCGTGTTTCACGTATGGCACTTGATGGGGTATGCGAATATATCACACCCGACTGTAGTTCGTACTCGACTTGCCGACTTCAAATTCCCAACCGTTATTTAATACACCAGCCATACATCAAGGATCTGATATTCCCAGCCAGTCACCAATCGTGCTACTGACCAGTTTCGACGTTAACTCCAGGGATTATACAAGAACCTGTGTTTCAATCTGATGTGACTCTAAGCTCAGCCGAAATAGAAATGGAAAACATCACGCTATCTTACTCTCGGAATACTGTATTCTGATAATGTAACAGTGGATGTGGTGCCGATATAATTCGATTACATTTCTATAGAACATGATAAATGTATTTTGCTATATGCGGAAAAACACCTTTCTTTTTAATCCCCATCAGTGATTAGCATAATTAATTGTAATTAGCATAATTAGTCCCTAAAATCATACTTCCTTTCACGAAAAGAAGCGATTTTCTGCAGTTATGTCATTAAACCAAAATACTTTCTTTTTATTAAATTAGAATTGTTTATTATAATTTTGATATAACCCCAAAAGGAATACAGCATAAAATGATCAGTTGAAGAATGGAACTCCGCACCAGGAATAAGAAATACAGATTCATTAGGTACAATTAACAATAATACACATATAGGCAAGCCACGGGTTGGAGCGGAATCGACTATCGAATAGTGAATGCCTTTGCCTAAGACCTTTTCTGTATTTACTAGCCTTCTCACGCAAGGCCAGATGTGACACATGGTCATTTTATAGTGGGTATTCCCGGCCATATAGCCGGGTCAAAAAATGTTTGTCTATTTTTTCCCCAGTCGTGGTTCTACCCTTCGGCGGAACCACGACCTGGTTTGTGCTCTCTGATCGGATGCAGAGAGCTGACACTGTCATAGAGCAGTCAGGCGAATGCCTAAGACCTTTCTGTATTTACTATCCTTCCCACGCAAGGCCAAATGTGACACATGGTCATTTTATAGTGGGTATTCCCAGCCATACAGCCGGGTCAAAAAATATCTGTCTATTTTTCCTTGGTCGTGGTTCTACCCTTCGGCGGAACCACGATTGGGTTTGTACTCTCTCTGCTCGAAATCAGTGAGCGCCCTCTACCCGAAGGCAGAGGGATGACAGTGTCATAGAGCAGTCAGGTGAATGCCTAAGACCTTTTCGTATTTACTAGCCTTCCCACGCAAGTCCAGATGTGACACATGGTCATTTTATAGTGGGTATTACAAGCCATATAGCCGGGCCAAAATATCTCTGTCTATTTTTCCCCAGTCGTAGTTCTACCCTTCGGCGGAACCACGACTGGGTTTGTGCTCTCTGCTCGGAAGCGGAGAGCGACCTCTACCCGAAGGCAGAGAGCTAACAGTGTCATAGAGCAGTCAGGCGAATGCCTAAGACATTTTTTCCGTCGTACCGCTCGTTCCCGTCTTTTATAATGTAGAGAATTATATTCTCGGGGATGGAAGGATGTTCCACTACAACAAATTTCTTTTTAATTATGAACTAATTCTAAATTAGACGCTTCGCTGATATCAACACGATCAACTTTCAAATGTGTGGCCATTGAAAATACTACATTTATCAAACAGGCATTGGGATGAATACACATTTAATAAACAAAATATACAACAGTGGCAATATACCGGAAGACTAAAGAGGATCCATATTCATAGCACTAAATAAGAAATTAGGTGCAAATGAATGTGAATTCCATCGGTAATTCAGCCTAATGAGTCATGGAATAATACTTATCAAGCGAAAAATCGCACAGACAAATCAAGTCTGACATAAGGAGAGAACAGTGCGGATACATTAAAGAAACTGGAATTAGGAATGCTATGCTCAAAATTATACAAAAAGAGCAATACAAATGCAAAAAGATGTTTTATATATTATGCATAAGCGTTTTATAAATTACGTGAAAAGAACAATCTTGACATATGTGGGAAAGCCATTAAAATAATTTAAAACCTATAATGGCAGTAAGTCATCTGCGTACGGCTAGAAAATAAGTTCAGTAAATGTACAAACATAAAAAGAGATTTAAGGCAAGAATGCTTCGTCTCACCAGATCTTTTCAAACTATAAATCCAGCACGGCGTTTTTGAGAGATTTAGAAATGCTACTTGCATTCGTTATACTTTATTGGCATTATAATCATCAAGTAAATAACACGGTATTATTATCAGACACGGAAAGAAACTATAAAGACTGCTACAGAAAATAGTGAAAGAAAGCAAGAAGAATAGACTAATCATTAATTGTAAGAAAACTGGTTGTTAGCAAAAGGGACAAAACCAGGCATTCCTAATACTGATTGTGTGTACTGCTGTAACAATTTAGATATCTGTGAAGTTTATTGAGACACGATGGAAAAGGTTACATATAATTCTGAAAGAAATATGCCTTCCAAAGAAAAATATATTTAGAAACAAAGAAAAGTACAGAACACTTATCTCGTACACTTCTGTGGCAAGGAATTATGAACACTTATGTAGCAGGGAATAGGAACAATCACTTCACGAATGAAGATCAACAGAAATTTGCAGTATTTACATTATTCGGACTATTGTCCTCATCTTTGTTGCCATTTACGACGTTTAATAATAGATCATTCTCTTTGTCTATATTTCTGAGATGAGGTAGTATTTACAGTATTTACATTATTCGGACTATTGCCCGCATCTTTGTTGCTATTTACGACGTTTAATAAGATATCATTCTATTTGTGTATATTTCTGAGATGAGGTAGTATTTACAGTATTTACATTATTCGGACTATTGTTCTCATCTTTGTTGCCATTTACGACGTTTAATAATAGATCATTCTCTTTGTCTATATTTCTGAGATGAGGTAGTATTTACAATATTTACATTATTCGGACTATTGTCCTCATCTTTGTTGCCATTTGCGACGTTTAATAATAGATCATTCTATTTGTCTATATTTCTGAGATGAGGTAGTATTTACAGTATTTACATCATTCGGACTATTGCCCTCATCTTTGTTGCCATTCACGCTTCGGCTAAAAAATTTAAAACAGAATCCTTTATTACAATCACTTGGGTATATGATTTTCATCCCTTGCGTAATGTTGCATCTTTTGGAAGTTATTTGTTACTTCCCTCTATCCCTGCAAGTTACGTTTCCTACCTCGTCGACATTGGTGCGACAAATATTGTAATTACAGATGAAAAAAAAAAAAATTCTTAACTCCAACTTCGAGCCAGATTCCCACTTAACTGAGTTGACTGATGGTCAGTCAGTTATGTACCATACGTGATACACACTTTGGGCGATCATGTCTCGAAAGAGACATTACTGACTGGGAAGAAGATTTTATATCTTGCTATTTAAAGTATAGCTGAGTGGAGAAGATAGAGATTGTATTAATAATTAGTAATTTGTGGGGGGATCAGTTTATTATTTCATAATAATAGAAAGCCGATCCCCCACTTTGTAACCAGTCGAAGCTTTACTTATCTTTCTAACTATTATCTTCATTCAGTCAGTTAAGTTCCATACGTGATACACGCTTTGGGCAATCATGTCTCGAAAGAGACATAACTGACTGGGAAGAAGATTTTCTATCCTGCTATTTAAAGTATAGCTGAAGGGAGAAGAGATGGACTGTAATAATAATTAGTAATTAGTAAGGGATCAGTTTATTACTTCATAATAATAGAAAACCGATCCCCCACGTTACGCCCAGTAGAAGCTTTACTTATGTTTCCAGCTATTATCTTCATTAAATCAGTTAAGTGCCATACGTGATACACGCTTTGGACGATCATGTCTCGAAAGAGACACAACTGCCCGAGCAGTAGATTATCTCGCATTACTTTCAAAATACGGTAGGCTGGTTGCCGACCAAGGCTGTAGAACCGAATCTGTCCTGTTATTTAACCCATAAATGGAGGGAAGAAACGAATTAATACCTTCCCCAAAGGTATTTGCGCGTTTTAAATGAATGGCTGAAGGTACCAGAGCTAATAATTTAGTTTTAAGAAAAGTTGATGGCTGTATGTGTTTACGTGATACTAAAGGAAATATTTGTAAATGTTTATTAAAAGGGGTTTTATATATCCCTAAATTTAAACAAAATATTGTAGCCTGGTATTGAACTCACGACACTTTGAGTGAAGTCACAGGAACTAATCAACGTCTATATCCACTGGGCCATGTGTCCTTAAGAACAAGAACAAGAACAACTCAATTTTTGGGGCTTATAAGCCTAATGTTAAAAACCATTTTTACCAGAGCTCATATTACAATCTTTTGACCCTAATGATTTTCTCTGACACTCCATATTACTGGTTCCCATATTCTGTTCATTTCTATGCCTGGTCAGCTTAAGAGGCTTTATGCAAGGAATGGAGTTCATATACCCCAGTGATTGTAATAAAGTGTTCGGTTTAAAATTCCTAGCACCTGAAGAAGGCCAGAGAGTACAATGGCCGAAATGTCGTACACATGGCAACAAAGATGAGGACAATAGTTCGAATAATGTAAATACTGCAAACTTTTTTTGTAGTTTTCCCATCTTCTTATTAAGATTTTATATACAAAGAAAAAATATTAAACTGTCTGAAGTTCATTTTTAAAATTCAAGTAACTTTAATTCGCAATCCTTGATATCAATGGTCGTGACAGTCAAAAGTACTGGAATGCATAAAAATGAACTTTGAACAGTTTAACATTTTAATCCTTAGGTAAAACGCCTCAGATGAATGTTGGAAAAACTATATAAAAAGTTAAATAGACAAATCTTTAGGTGTTATTCAATAAAACTTGACAAAAAATTTGGAGATTATATGCAAAAAACATATTCATCATTATTATATAAATGTCAGTTATACTGTGAACAATTTCATAGGATGGGTTCATGAAAATATAGATAGTTTTCTCTAGTATTTCTGATGTTAATGGCGTTGTCTAGTGTTTTTTACCAGACCTCATATTGCAATTTTGTTGACACTAATGATTTTCTCTGGCACTACATATTACTGGTTTCCATTTTGTGTTCATCTCTATGCTTGGTCGGCTTAGGAGATTTTGTTGACTAGCATATGTGCTGATTCTTAAAGTTTCTATAGTTTCCAGTGGCGTTTGATATCTATTATTTCAACTTTATCTCATAGGGGCGGTGATCCCCTTTCTCCCTACATATGTGGTCAGCTACGCCTGATTTTTGAATCTCCCCTCGCGTTACGGCCTTGCAATGTTCTTGTAGCCTCTTCTGGAAAGAGGTATAAAGGTGAAACAGGCCGCCTCCTTAAGTTTCACCTTTATACTTCTTTTCACATCTACATGGAATAGTTTACACGCACCCCTTAGTCATGTCGTTTTCCGTTAGAGATCTTACTCGAGAGAGGTACTTGCGAAGTGTAGAACCACTTCTGAAGATAGTCCCGATGTTGTATGAACCATGAATCCTTTGTATTTTCTCAGATAATACCTTCAAATAGGGCAGACAGACCGAGGTTGTTTTCCAAGAGTTGTTATCTTCATGCACACTCTCTTCAATGTATGTTGGAAGTGTTGTCATGTACCCTGGGTAATTGTTTCGCTGTAGGGAACTGCTTATACTAACCATTTTCTGTTTGTATGACTCTGGATTGCCGCTTATGACTTTTGAGGCAGCGGACGATTCTTTTCTTTACATTGTGTGGTTGGAGTTGAAGCTGAGGTGTTTTCCGGTGAATGTTGGCTTGCGGTATACGGATATCTTGAACCCCAACTCTGTTCGAATTATTAGCACATCCAGAGATGCCAGTTTGTTGCCCATCTTCCATTTCCATCGTAAAATGTATGGAGGGTCCTATTGAATTCACTTAGTAGAGTAGCGTCTGGACGTCCTCCCGGTGGGGGCCAGAGTAAGAAGGTGTCATCAACGTATCTCAGACATAGAGTTAGCTTTAGAACAGTTGATTCTAATACCATCTCTTCAAAGTATTTCATGTATATGTTAGCCATTCATGGTGATAAAGGCATGCCCATTGCTAAGCCTTCATTCTGTCGATATATACCTGATCCTAATCCAAAGAGTCTTGTTTGCATTTCTTCAAGTACAATGCCTAGTATACTATGGACCAAACTTGTGAGTTACGACAAAGTTCTACAGACATTTTGGATAAAAAGGGACACTTATACGTAACATCAGTAAGAGACAAATTAAATTTCTAAGGCGCATAATGAGGAAAGGTGGCTTAGAAAATGTGATACTCAGGAAACAGATTGAATGCAAGAGAGCTGGTGGAAAGCACCGGTCAACCCACCTGGCAACAGACAAGGTTTTTGGAGTGAAGATAAAAATACAAACAATGTGGAATAAAGGACAAACTTTTGAAAAGAGTCGAGATCGTCAGCGCCCCGAAGGTACATGACACGTAGATGGAGTTTTATTTCAATTTCAGGAACCATAAAAATATTTCAGAAGGGCATATGCTCTGTTTACTCCACACAGCAAAGGAGAATCACCCGCGCGTCACGCGTGCACATTTCCATTTCATTTTGTTTCATGTGCTCATCTATGTTTTAATTTAGGGAGTGATATTTTGTACAGAGAATCATTAAACCATATTTCTACTTTGATAATTCCTATAATTTCAATAAAATCTTCAGTAACTGTTTCTTATTAGTCAATTTTCGTACAAGGCGACTCATACGAAAACGAATATTGACACACTGGTATATTGCTAAGAGCAACTATATTGTAAAATAAATATTTCATTATTTCCATTCGGTATTAAAAGCTATATAAGCAATACTGTTTAGGGTTATATGTATTCAACATTTTCGCTTATGTTGGCTGTGAAAATTTTCTCAGCTAAACTTTATAAAGAGTGATTTGAATAAATTTTACAGATTTCAAAAGAGAAAACTAAATGAATACCTAAGCTAAATATCAATCTATTAGAAAAATAGAAAAGAGAATTACAATTTATATAATCAAAAGGCAACTCACTCAACGAAGCAAACCTTAGTAAGTTACACTTCGGAATCTGGATCAATCGACTTTCACGGTACTCTTAGAAAGACCAAAAAATGCCTACCTAATCCTATAAAAATCAGATGGTATTGGTGTTTTTAATCACCCAACATGTATAATAATTAATCAGGTGAATTAATAGCCAAAATTCGGGCAGGTGAAATCATAATATTTATCGAACAACTAAGTCTAACTATTCAACTAACAGAATCTTCTCAATATTCAGATGGTATTTACTCGTCCACGTCAGGCAAAGTCTTAAACTGTAGTGACCAAGATTTTCGATATTTTTCATTGTTTACAGACATCTCAAACACATTATATTCTGTCAACCTTAGCCTAATCACTATTTATTAGAGAAAACAACTGTTATATTGTTTTTAGAAAGATTTTCAATTGAAATCTTACACAACGTAAACCTTTACAATGTAAAATTATCTTAATTTTTTCTAATTCATTTCGAATAGCTTCTTCCCAGCAATCGATACATTATTGAATAAACTTCCAAGAGTATACATTCCCGATCTTAATACTTTCATGTTTCAGATCAAATTATGTAGCTTATAATTCAGTATCACTTTTTACATTGTGTAACTCTTTTGCCTCTTATTTGAATAAACAGCAATAAAAATAATTATTACAAAAATGTTGTTTCATTATTTACACTGTTCGAACTGTTGTCCTTATCTTTATCGCCATGTTTACGACATTTCCGCTGTTGTACGCTTCGGCAAGTTTTAGGTTTCAACATTTCGAACTAAACCCAGTAACTATAGGCGTTGGTAGCTCCAGTGACTTGACCCAAAGTGTTGTGAGATCAGTAAATAGATACAGCAGTGCTGAACAAATATATAAGAGAGATGAATTAATAGAAAAATACTACATGGCATCCAGAAGTGGTATCATACATGGCATGAGTATGGTATCTATCAGAGATATAAAGTGTTTGGTTCAAAATTCAGAGCACATGAAGGGGTCCGGAGCGTACAACAGCAGAAACGTCGTAAGCATCACAATAGAAATGAGGACTAAATCCAAACAGTGTAAATAATGTAAATCCTACCTGATCTCAGAAGTATAGAAAAATACAAAAGTTGCTTCTTAAATTTAATCAGAACAACGTCTATTCTTTCTGATCTAGTTGAATCATGTCAATGATTTGAAAACTTGATAGTAAAATTCAATATTTCCTAAAACATAGCTAGTATAATTCAATCATCCGAGATTCGAGGATGGGATTTCTCCACGATTAACGGTTGCCCTCTTGAAAACTTATTGCGACTCAAGTTCACGTAAGACCACAAAGGCAACACCTATGTAAGATTAATTTCTAAAGATGCTAAGAAAAATGTCCGGTTTCCATGTACCTCTCCAGAAAATACTTGACCCTACCTGTCATGCTTATATTGACGAGTGACACATTAGATTAAATTATTGTTTTGCTGTCATAGAGAAACTGGAATTGCCGCATCTTATTTTTCCAGCTTGCCAAATCTTGTAGGGAGAGTCTTATTTTCCATGCTACAGTCGATCTCCAAGAGTTGGAAAGTCACAAAACTATCCCTATTCAAACGTTGGTTTCCACAGCAATGGTTCAGATAATGTTTCACCAATTTAAGTATTTAAAACTTGATCTGCGTTGCCGGGCCCATGATTTCGAATTCCCCTCATTGTATCTCTATTCCAGTTTTAAGGAGGAGATACCATTCGGTCAAATTTTCCAAGAAACCCTGCCGAGAGACTTTTCCACAATATTTAAATCAGACAACATTAAGGTCATTGGCTCAGAATAAAAAATCAGACAGCTTAAATTCCTGTTAAATTCTTTGCATTTAATTACGCGTAAATACAAATGGGCTAGCTATTAATCCGTCTTTTCCCCCTCCAACTATAGTTTAAACACGGATTGAGTTCTATAGTCTTGGTTGGCAACCAGTCTACCTTAATAAGTAATGGCAACCTACCATTTGTCCAGTCAGTGATGTCTCTTTGGAGACGGGATCATCCAAGTGTCTATTTCGTAAGGCACTTAACTGATACTCCATATCCACATAATATTTACTTTCTTTGCTTTATTCGTACAATCAAATCACACACTTAGCTCAGTAAAACTCTACCTTGAGTTGCTCTCAAACCTTGTATGGAGTGGAAATTAGTGAAATTTCAGAATAGACTTTAGCTTCGCTGCTGAAAGTATTTGTTCTGAAAGTTATAAATAAGATATAAGTTTCATTACAGCAAGTTTGGCTTTTGTAATAACGTGTCTTCAATTGTTTTTTCTATGCAATACTTTCTTAGTATCAAGCTACTCTCATCTCTGTAAGATTGTTGACTTATATTTTGCAATGAACTTATACGGAAGTAAGGCGATTGGTGAATTTAAACCAGGACAAATGAAAAGATGGCATCAGTAGGACAAATCTAATAGCGAAACAGCAAGTTGATGATCAAATGTTTAATAATATTTAATGAAATTAAATGAAGAAGGCTATTGTTCGTGTGGAACAACATTCAGAATGATCAGTTATCGTGTCTAAGCAAAACAAAAGAGCCGAAAATTGTCATCAGAGCGTCAAAGATGTTACCAACATCACGCAATGTCGCCATAAGAAAGAGAAGGACGCATTCCAGAAGCTGAGTAGAGTATTAAGTGAAAGGAAAATTTCGATAGAAACAAAGAAAAGAGTACCGGATTGTTTTGTGATGTGTGTTTGAACAACATAAGCTATGCAGATGATACAGTGCTGATAACAGACACGGAAAGAAAACTACAAGACCTCCTACAGAAGGTAGCTGTGGAGAGTGACAAAAAATGACTAAAATAAACCCCAAATGCCAAATACAGGTGAGGGATTTCTAAAATCAAGCAGGTACAAAAATGTAAATACCTAAGAAGCGTTCTAACAGAAGATGGAAAATGTGACACAGAAATCCGAAGTCCAATTGGCATGGTGAAGGAAGCATTCCAGATGTTGATTAAAGTATTAAGAAACAGGACAACTTCACTAGAAACAAAGAAGAGAGTACTAGATTGCTATGTGACGTCAATTCTTCAATATTGCAGTGAATGTTGGGCAATGTCATCGAAGATGAAGGAAAAACTTGAAGAAACTGAAATGTGGTTCTACAGAAAGTTGATGCGGATCTTATAGACCGAGCATGTGTGCAATAATGAAGCTTTGGAAAGGATGGAAACGAAAAGAAAATTTATATTGAGCGTCAGGAAGAGACAACTAAGGTTCCTGATACATGCAATGAGGAAGGAGGGCTTGGAGAATATGACACTAATAAGTGAGATAGAAGGAAGGAGAGACAGGAGAACAAAACTCGTGGAACTTATTTGACTGGCCTGAACAGATGGATGGCAGAATTGGGGTTGCGTGGTGAAAGCGTGCTACCAGCCATCAGGGATAAGAAGATGTTGAAAGCCATGATCGCCTACGCCCTAAAAGAACAAGGTAGATGGAATTAGAAGAATAAGACTATCAATAGTTTTTTATACTAAAACTACTAACAATGCATATGTATAGTAACAATACCAACAATACATATCTACGGGTAACAGTACCAACAATAAATATTCGTATATATTGCTGAGAATTTTTTTCCATTAAAAAATGTGTTATGTTAATCATTTTCTCTTAAAAAATGTTTTCTTAGTAATATTTTTCCTTCAAAAATGTATTTTTTTCTATAAAGTCTATTTTCATGTATATATTTCTATAACAGTGTATTTCTATACATTCATAGTGTTTTGACCCCAGTTTTGGTGCTGGGTGTTAACTATTTGCCCATAGCTGGGACCCTAACAGGTGCTATCACTCTAGGTCAGGGTAGACCTGGGAACAACAGCAATTAAGATGTGGTTCCACGCTCCTCACAACCTCCCAATCAGAGGCCTTCCTGCCGGATGCAGTTTACCGTCATGACCAGGACCTCAGGATTAAAGAAAGTCTTGTATTAATTAATCACTTTTTAGTTTGGCACAAGGCTAACTTTACGTTAATATCGGGTAAAATTCTGCTTTTTAGTCAGGTTCGAACTCTGACAATATATATCTATAATAACAATATCAACAATTCATATCTACGGGTAACAATACCAACAATAAATATTCATAGTAACACTACAAGCAATATATATCTATAGTAATAATATTAACAATGCATATCTATAGTAGCAATACCAACAATGCATATCTATAGTAAAAATACCAACAATACATATCTAGGTGTAACAATACCAACAATAAATATTCGTAGTAAAACTACAAGCAATACATACCTGTAATAACAATATCAACAATGCATATCTATAGTAGCAATACCAACAATACATATCTACGGGTAACAATGCCAACAATAAATATTTATAGTAAATCTACATGCAATACATATCTATAATAAGAATATCAACAATGTATATCTATAGTAACAATACCAATAATACATATCTATTAACAATACCAATAATACATTTCCAACAGTAAATATTCGTAGTAAAACTACATGCAATACATATCTATAATAAGAATATCAACAATGTATATCTATAGTAACAATACCAATAATACATATCTATTAACAATACCAATAATACATTTCCAACAGCAAATATTGTTAGTAAAACTACATGCAATACATATCTATAATAAGAATATCAACAATGTATATCTATAGTAACAATACCAATAATACATGTCTATTAACAATACCAATAATACATTTCCAAAAGTAAATATTCGTAGTAAAACTGCAAGGAATACATATCTATAATAACAATATCAACAATGAATATCTATAGAAAAATACCAACAATACATATATAGGTGTAACAATACCAACAATAAATATTCGTAGTATAATTACAAGCAATACATACCTGTAATAACAATATCAATAATGCATATCTATAGTAGCAATACCAACAATACATATCTACGTGTAACAATACCAACAATAAATATTCGTAGTATAATTACAAGCAATACATACCTGTAATAACAATATCAATAATGCATATCTATAGTAGCAATACCAACAATACATATCTAGGTGTAACAATACCAACAATAAATATTCGTAGTATAATTACAAGCAATACATACCTGTAATAACAATATCAATAATGCATATCTATAGTAGCAATACCAACAATACATATCTAGGTGTAACAATACCAACAATAAATATTCGTAGTATAATTACAAGCAATACATACCTGTAATAACAATATCAATAATGCATATCTATAGTAGCAATACCAACAATACATATCTACGTGTAACAATACCAACAATAAATATTCGTAGTAAAACTACATGCAATACATACCTGTAATAACAATATCAATAATGCATATCTATAGTAGCAATACCAACAATACATATCTACGTGTAACAATACCAACAATAAATATTCGTAGTATAATTACAAGCAATACATACCTGTAATAACAATATCAATAATGCATATCTATAGTAGCAATACCAACAATACATATCTACGTGTAACAATACCAACAATAAATATTCGTAGTAAAACTACAAGCAATACATACCTGTAATAACAATATCAATAATGCATATCTATAGTAGCAATACCAACAATACATATCTACGTGTAACAATACCAACAATAAATATTCGTAGTATAATTACAAGTAATGCATATGTATAGTAATACTTTTAACAATATATATTCATAGTAAAATATCAACAATATATTTCATATGTAGTTGAAACGAGACTATTACTCTCAAAATTTATTTGTTGAATCAATAATATTTTGTTCGGAATATTTACATTTTACCATTAAATTACCTAAAGGGGTTTTTATATACCGCTAAACAAACAATTAATCAAACCATTTTTCGCTCTCGTTGATTTTTACTATATTTTCTTCTGTCTCTATCTTTCTTTTTGTTTTCATTTCTTGGAGATGTTAACACCTTCATTTTCTTATTCTTTTATCTCTCATAGATTCTCATTATCAGAACCTCTCTCTTCTTTCTCATTCCTTCCTTTATCTTCATTCTTTTTTTCGTTTCTTTTCTTTTCTTATTTCATTCTTTTGTTGTCTTCGATCAGCCATCTCCAGAATATGCCTGACTATATTTTGATTCTTATTTTCTGAAATTGATTAGCCTAACTCCATATTCTATTGTTTTTTGTCCTTTCTCAATGTTGCCTCTGACTTATTGACTCTTTGCCACGAACGCAACTTCTCTTTACTTACATTTCTACGTGATGTGTCAGACGCGTACATGACCTGCATGAATCACCCATTGTCTCTTCCTGACGTAATTACATCAATAAACCTTATGCTGTCGGCTTCGCTTTTAGAGGCTCTCAGCACTGCATTATAACCTGATGTAATAAACCGAAATCTTCACGTTCAAGCTGTATCAGTTTTCTAGTCTACAGTAAAAACAAGAATAATATATTTTCCACATATGTTTCATTATACGATCTCTTTTTCTCTTTATCTCTTTCTGTATCTCTCTCTTTCCCTTTCTCTATATCTCTTTCTCTCTCTCTGTCTCTTTCTGTATCTCACTCTTTCTGTTTCTCTCTCTTTTTCTCTATCTCTTTCTCTCTCTCTATCTCTCTCTCTCTTCAGGAGGCTATGCGCAAATTTTGCAATGTAAATTACGGCTTTTGAAAGATCTTGACTCTGCACCATGCCACACAAACATAAAAAAATGCATTCATGGCTGACAGTCAATTTCTGTGACCACATTACCCCTTACTCCCGGCAATCAAAACTCCCCAAATTGCAACCCCCTTAAATATTGAGTGTAGGGCGCAGTTGAGCAAGAGACCAGCAAAATTCATTGTAACACCAAACATGAACGGAAGTGAAGAATTATGACCGCATTAACCTACTTAAAAAATATAAAATCAAAATATTTGACTGAAATGTTAGATTGAGACTTAATATGTGTAACATGTATTAAACCAAACTCGTTTAGAAATATATAATCTGTTAGCTGAATATCATTGGTTTCTGGTCAATGGTTAAATAAATCAAGGCGGGTGAAGTCTGTAATTCTTGAAGACTTTCCTTGTTCGGAACTTATAAGTTAGCTCAAAAGAGTCACGAAGAGAAAGAATTTTTAAGTAGTATTTGATGTTCGGTCACTAAATACCAAGTATTTCTTCATATGGAAACTGCTATTATTACTATTAATGCCACTCGCAATAGTCCAACACTTGTTTAACAACCTGGGCTGTTGCGAGGAATTTGTAGATTATTTTTCGCAATTATTCACAGGCCGTGGTCCCCATGCAATTTACGTGTACTCGGAGCAGTCTATATTAAGTAAAACCGACCGGGTCTGTGCAAAGAAAGTTAACTTTATCCGCTTGCTTTGTTTATTTGAAGGATTGTGAGTCATTCTTTTATAGATTACATATTCATACTTTTTATAATCATTTAGAACATTTTAATTTAATGGGGTTTTAAGTGGCTTGTGAATATAAAGCCGTCCAAAACAAAGCTACTCTTTAACTATCATAGAGAATAATTTCTATCTACCATTAGTATAGATGACGTTAGTTTCCTCAAGAGCAACGCACTGCACCTCCTTGGTTTCACTTTCGCAAATGACTGCAAATTGATTGACTACATCGAATCTATACCTGTATTTAATGCTTGGAAGGTTATTCCACCGTCGGACCAGGAAACTTTCCTCGTCGGAATCGATTTTGCACATTTATAAATCTAACATTCATCCGTGCATTGAATGCTGTTGCCATATCTGGTCGGGTGCTCCTACTAAATATATTGAGTTTCTCGATAATCTAAATGACGATCTGCAATATAATCGATCCTAACCTAGCAGCCCGCCTTCAAACGCTTTACTTTGCATATATGTTCTTGTTTGTCTAATACACGATATATATATATATATATGTATATATATATATATATATTGATGCAGGTTTCATTGAATAATATAGACAAGATTTGTCTATTAATTTTGTGTAGGATCCGTTCATATCGTCTGATATACTTGATGGTGATGTCGTTGAAAGACAACAAAAAATCACAGTAATTGTTGAATTTTTTTACCGGGTCTAAGCTTTAGGCTCACATAAGCCATTATCAAAGAGTAAATATTAACACACAGTAAACATACAACATTAAAGTTATTGACAATAAAGAGAATTGAATTGAAAATATAAGTCCATCCCTACCGTGGCGGATGGCCGAAGACAGTGACAAAATAGTGGCGTTGTGGTCCCTGATCTGATTACAGGCATTTGAGTACGTTGTTGGAAATATCGAAATTGACTGTATTCAAACCAGGTTTAAATTGTTTAATGTAGATTGCTTCGAGGATTTTTAGTTTCTGTTTATTATTTTCTTGTTTAACTATGTACGTGTTATCAACAAGCGTTTTTCTATATAATATATATATATATATATATATATATATATATATTCATTATTTAATTACTTTGTCTTTGGTCATAATAAAATTAGATCAGTAACCAATTGTATTAAAAGTGTTCAATAAAATTTTATTGTAGTACTGGTTGAAACATGGAGCAAAACGTTATAATTTCTTATGATTTGGATAATTGCGCGTTTAAAATATCCTCGTTAAGTGAGCGTTCAAAAAAATCCCCGTCGCTTGGGCGTTCTTAAAAAACGGTAACGTTAGTTATTTCAAATCGCCTGGAGACACCACATATTAGAAACGTTTACAAAGGATATATATATATATATTATGAATTATAGTTTAGAACATGTACAAATCTGTCTACAAAATTCCTTTTATTAATCAAGAATATTCCCTGCCCATCTCTCTTTTAAAATTTCTAACGGACAATTTACAAAACTTATTCGCCTGTCACTAACCCCACCTACATCCCACTCAAAACACGTCAAAAAAAAAGAAAAGAGGTTTTCCATTCCTTTCCACACCACCTGATGAGACATTGTAATTTCAATGTCGAAACAAAGTACATTTTGTAGTGGATAAAAAAGAAAACTTGTACATGTTCTAAACTATAATTTATTAGCAGTATAGCCCGGCGTTGCTCGAATTTAATGAAAGCTTTTATATATATATTATCGGTTTTCTGCACTATTGTAAGAACTGAAACCTTCAAACTTCTGAATATCGTTTCTTATGTCTTTGTCTGTGGGGGTAGCGAATTTGATTAAAGTCTGACCACTTCTTCTATAACCCGATTTTTTCGATTATCGTTTTTCAATATTTATCGGGGGTACCTCGACACAAAACCTAGCTAAGACCACTCGCAGACGCTTATAGTACATCTGTGTACATTTTCAAGAAAATCGGTTCAGCCGTTTCGGAGTCTATAGGTAACGGCACACACACACACACACACACACACACACACACACACACAGTTCCATTTATAAATAAGTAGATTAGATAACAAATATTCACAGCTCTATATATATATATTATATATATATTATATTATATATCGAGCACTGTTTTAAATTAATGTTTTGGAAGTTGCAATTATTTCTTCATTCCTTATTCACTTATATATATATATATATATATTTACACTCTTATATTCAGGAATATTTGTATTTAAGTACACATATATTGTATTAAATTTTATTAACATTGATCTCAGGGGATCGCCATTTGTTAATGCGGATTCATATAATGTGCAACAAGCATTGTACTGGAAATATGAACATGTTAAATATTTACAGCAGGCATGGTATTTCGACTTTGGTTTCTCTTCAACACTTGTCGCATTTATTCAGAAGTCTTTTCTTTTTCCGTTTTTTTTTCTTTTGACAATTATCCGAACTCAGCGGCAAGTGATGTACATCATTTCTGTGCTTTGTCTGCGTTGGTGACAAGTGGGTGTCAATTGAAAGTTAGTATTCCCTCCTGATCGAGTTATTACCGGTTTAGTTCCATGGAGTTTGAGGCCCTCTGGGAGATATAGATTATTGGTTCAATAAATGTAATTGATAGTAACCGATAACAGAATATAAATCAACATGGAAGTGATAATCTGTATTACAGCGTTGTAAACTTTTACTTTTAAATTTTTTCACACATTATTTTTGTAGCCAGAGTAAAATAGTTAGTCAAAAGCATTGAGTTCTTCATTCTTTTTTGTCAGTTAGCTTTCTATTTTTGAGATGTAATGTTTTTTCAAATTACACCAGACATTATAGAAATTTTTAGCAACCTAGACATATTTAGTCTACGGCTATATCGTGTATAATACACTGGTTCTTGCCCAATCTTGTTAAGTAACATCGAGCCTGGTTAATACTTAGATAGGTGACCGTTTGGGAAACCAGGTGCTGTAAACGTAAGGACCATGAATGGTCTACCGGTCCTCCAGGTTTGTGGGTTAGGCGCAGGGCTAACAACCCTGTCCCATTAAAAACCCTTTGTTACGGAAACAGTAATAAAAGTTGCTGCCCTACCCAGCATTGGCTGTAACGGGTGAGATGATGATGATGTGACGTATTGGGAAAAAAATGAAAATAATCAAGAGCCTCTGCTGGCATGAAATTGCCTGCATATGGACAGAAATCGATTTCGACAGAAATACAAAGAGAGAAAGTGGGTATAAGTCAAGGATTTGTCTTTTCACGAGATCTATTTAACGTGCAGCGAGACTATTTTTAGGGCCGTAGATATATCATAATCAGTGGCCACAATCTGAACAATATAATTTATGTAGATGATACAGTGCTGATAGCAGACACGGAAAAGAAACAACAAGATTTCCTAGAGCTGAAGAAAGCGAAAATAAAAAAAAATACAAGAAAACAAAATGCATGGTCATAAGTAAAAACTGAGATCTATTTCTATTTTTAAGATGTAATGTTTTTCAAAGCACGCCAGACATTACAGAAATGTTAAGCAACGTAGACTTATTTGGAAAAGAAACATGAACGTAATCAAGAGCTTCTACTTACAGCAAATTGCCTGCATATCGACAGGAAACGATTTCAACAGAAACACAACGATGGAAAGGGGTAATAAAACAAGGATGCGTCCTTTCACCAAACCCGATACGAAAGCGAATAGACATGGTAATGATGCCTTCCAGAATCTGAGTAGTGAGAGACAGGAACATTTCAAATAAAGAAGAGAGTACTAGAGGTTATGTGAATGTCTGTTCTTCAAAATAAAAGTGATTGCTGGACAATCTCATCAAAGTTGAAGAAGAGAATTGAAGCAAGCGAAATGTGGTTTTATAGAAGGATGCTGTGGATGCCATGGATCGAGCATGGGAGCAACAATGAGCTTTTGGAGAGGATGGAAACGGCAAGAAAATTAAAACTTAACATTAGGAAAAAACAACTGAAGTTGCTGTCACACATAATGAGGAAAGAGGACTTAGAGAATCTGATATTCACAAGTTAGATAGAGAGAAACAGAGACAGGAGAAAGTAACATACGTGACGGGCTTGAGCAAGTGGCTGGCAGAGCTGGGTTTGGGTTCGTGTGGAGTAACAAGAGTAGGCGTGCTAAGAGCCACTAAGGATATGGAGATGTGGAAAACCATTAACACCTACGTCCTGACAGGAAGCGGCACATAGAAGATCCCTGTGAAAACGCTTATTTTCCAGTTTTCTTTCTCCAGTTCCGTTAATTTTAAGCTGATCCCTAAACATTTCATTTTTACGAAATTTGCCAAGTATTAATCTAAACTGCTAGTGAACATATTAGTTCCGTCTGTTAATTTTCGACACCTATAATATAAAATAAAGTTTGAAAAATGAAAATGTAGCTTTTATTTTAATCAAATCGAAAAATAAATAATTAAATTTTCGATTTCCAATTGACAAAATTCTCCGGTTTTTTTTTAATTATATTAAATCTCAACTTATTGGTTGTTTGCATTTAAATCATAAAAATCGACCATTTTTGACACACTGAAACATTTATGACGAAAAGTTAATTCTCGTTTTTAAAATTAAGGCAAAAATAATATATATATATCTAGCATATTATTTAAGGAAAATTAACCAATTTACATTTAAATTAATTTATGCAAAACAAGTATTACTAACAGTATGAAATGTTGAAATAAATGCTTTCTTAATCACGGTATTGTTTTCCTAATGTGTTGAGTGACGACTGACAGCCCGACGGGTGAGAAAATTTAATTATGGTAAACCAGAATTGATATAAAAATAACGTTATTTAATTTAATAGGATTTACAAAAAGTAAAACATAATTTCAAAATTTTGAAGGGATGATTTGTAACGGCCTGTTGTGAGGTGGACACGATAAGCACATTACCTGTCTCTTAATACTCTACTCAGATTCTGGAACGCGTCCTACGCCATGCCAATTCGCCCTCGGATCTCTGTATCGAACTTTCAGTTAAAACACTTCCCAGGTATTTAAATTTTGTACCTGCTTGATTTTAATATCTCCCAACTGTATTTGGCATTTTGGGTTGCTCTTTTGCTGAAAAGGAGTTAAACATCCCTTAAAACCTAGAGATGTAAGGGTAGCTGATTTTTAAAACCTAGAGATGTAATGGTAGCTGATTTTTAAAACCTAGAGATGTAAGGGTAGCTGATTTTTAAAACCTAGAGATGTAAGGGTAGCTGATTTTTAAAACCTAGAGATGTAAGGGTAGCTGATTTTTAAAACCTAGAGATGTAAGGGTGGCTGATTTTTCCGATTACAGTTCCCTCGTTTCTTCTGTCATAAAACAACGGCAACAGACGCAAAAATCTCATGCAATGAAATTTGAAAGTATATATATATATATATATATATATATATTAATTATAAAGACAATTAAAATGTTCATCGTTACAATAAAAATTTTAAACGTTCATTAATATTCATTAGTTCAAATAAAAATACAATCTATTTATTTACGTCATTTTGCATACTCGACTCGGAGATAATTTTTTATAGGAACTGCATTGATTGGATTTTTATGATTACGGATATTGAAATCATGGATTTTCAATTGACCTAATAAATTCATTTCATTTTTTGTCCTATTAATACGCATAGTTTAGGAGGCACCCCGTTTATAATGGCTTAATTAAACTTTGCATGATCATCGACGAATTCTTGGTCCGAAACGCAGGTTGATGATTTATCAAATATTCAGGCTGGTAGACGAAAATAAATAAATATACTTTTTAATAAATAAATGGAGCTACTACTCAAATGCAAGTAGTCACTAAAACGTTTAAGTTATAAAATCTGTTAGACTACTGTAAAAAATATATTTGTGTGTATATATATATATATATGTGTGTGTGTGTGTATGTGTGTGTGTGTGTGTGTGTGTGTGCATCAGAAGGGAACCTCACATACACACACAGAGACTACACACAGACACAGAAGTTTTTCCCACCTGAATCTATTCTGTACATATACAAATATACCATCCACCCGTGTATTGAATATTGCTACCATATCTGGTCGGGTGCCCCTGCTGCTCTCCTTGGACTTTTTGACAAAATACAAAGGAGGATCTGTAACGTGGTTGATACTGACTTGGCAGACCGGCTGCAACCACTCTCTCACCGGCGTGATGTGACTTCTCTGTGCCTCTTCTACAAGTACATTCATGGCTTCTGCTCCGAAGAACTTAGATCACTGGTGCCGCCTAAGCAGGAATTTACACGAGATACTAGATTAGCAACTAGGTCCCACCCTTTTACAGTTAAACAGATAAGATGTAACCGTAAATTCTGCTCCAACAGCTTCCCGCCTGTAGAACTCCCTTCGACAAGTCTGCTTTCCCGACAGTTACAATCTCCAGGTGTTTAAATGTAGGGTCAATAGACACCTCCTATCACACTAACTCCCAATTATTCTCAGAACACTCTCATCTACCCAACCCTCATTCTCGGTATCCTTACCTGCCTATCCCCCACCCTCTGACATTTCCTATATTTAACCATCCTTTCTCCACTCTATGTAACCCCCTGCGCAGTAGTGGCAGTGACATTCCTTGCTCGGGGAGGTGAACGCTTATAAAAAAAAATATATCTATATATATTAAATTATTTGTTTGAACAATATTTGTTTGAACATTATATTTGATCGATACTCGTATTTAAGTAGAAATGTTGTTTCTCAAACAGTATATATATTTATTTCTACCGGCTTTTATCGTAAATAATCAGGCCGGTAGAAATAAATATATAATTATGTTTGATTATATACAGGATAGCTACGTAAATATGAGTATCGATCAAAAATAATGTTTAAAAACTTTATTTCAAATTGTCGGTTTGTTTATAACAATTTCGTTAAACTTCGTTAATTTCCGTAAGATAAGTGATATAAAAATTTTATTTATTATAAGTGGACGTGTTTCATCTAGTTGCAGACTTTATCAGGAGAAAGAATGTAATGAATTTATTAAGTCAATTGAAAATTCATCATTTCAATATCTGTAATCATAACAATCCAATCAATGCATTTCATATGAAAAAAATATCTTCGAGTCGAGTATGCAAAATGACGTAAATAAATAGATTGTAATTTTTTTAACTAATGAATATTAATGAACGTTTAAAATTTTTATTGTAACTATGAACATTTTAATTGTCTTTATACTTAATTTCAAATTTCAGTTTCAGAAGTAACGAGAGAATTGTGATCGATAAATTCATTTACCCTTACATCTCTAGGTTTTTAAGAGAAATTTAACTCCTTTTCAGCAAAAGAGCAACCCAAAATGCCAAGCACAGTTGGGAGATACTAAAATCAAGCAAGTACAAAACTTAAATACCTGAGAAGTATTCTATTGTGACACAGAAATCCAAACGCAAAATAGCATGGCGAAGGACGCGTTCCAGAAGTTGAGTAGAGTATTAAGAGGCAGGAATCTTTGACTAGAAACAAAGAAGAGAATACTAAATATTTGTTGTCAGTTCTTCAATATGGCAGTGAATGCTGGATAATATCATTAAAAATGAAGGTCAAACTTGACGAAACTAAAAGGTTGTTCTACAGAAGAATGCTGCGGATATCGTGAACAGAGCATGTGAGCAATATATGAGGTTTTGCAAACGATGAAAACAAGAAGGAAATTAATATTGAGCATCAGAAAGAGACAACTTAAGTTCCTGGGACATGCAATGAGGATGGAAGTCTTGGAGAACATGATACTAACAGGGCAGATAGAGGGAAAACGAGACAGAGGAAAGCAGCGGATAACATATTTGAAAGGCCTTAGCAGGTGTACGATAGAACAGGTGTTGCATGGTGTTACAAGAGAAAGTTCTCTCAGAGCCACCAGGAATATGGAGACGTGGAAGGCCATGATCGCTTACGTTCTGAGAGAACAAGGAAGAATAGAAGAGGTATAGTGAAATATAAATGCTAATCCAACATAGCATAGAGTCTGATTTCAAAACATATACAACTGAGGATAAATGCCGAAATATTTACATCAAAGCAGATATAGAATAATTGATCTGGGAACTCTCAAATATTATCTAAACTTACTTATGAATGGAACTTTGTCTGTGTTCGTGTGTCTGTGTATCTGTGTTTGTGTGTGTGTGTGTATGTGTGTGTGTGTGTGTCAGTTATCTATAGACTCCGAAACGGCTGAACCGATTTTCTTGAAAATTTACACAGTTGTACTATAAGCGTCTGCGAGTGTTCTTAGCTAGGTTTTGCGAGGAGGTACCCCCGATAAATATCGAAAATCGATAACTGAAAATCGATAATCGAAAAAATCGGGTTATAGAAGGAGTGGTCCGATTGTAATCAAATTTGATACACTCATAGAAAAAGACATAAGAAATGATATTCAGAGGTTTCAAGGTTGCAGTTCTATCCTTGAATGATTTATT
The DNA here is from genome assembly GCA_037127315.1 of Ascarosepion bandense. Classification (NCBI taxonomy): domain Eukaryota; kingdom Metazoa; phylum Mollusca; class Cephalopoda; order Sepiida; family Sepiidae; genus Ascarosepion; species Ascarosepion bandense. Next base: position 1,568,572 of record JBBBDQ010000754.1, on the reverse strand, counting down.
TGACTCCAATATTGGAAATCCATACCCCGATATTCTACCGTGTCTGATCACAATCAATTTTTCAGCCCTTTTATTTTAGTTTTTGCTTCGGATTTGGCTGTATGTAGGTATAATTGTAGTTCTTAGTCTCAGCCATGATACCATTTCCTCAGAGGATTTATTTAGCCTACATACTTCAGTTTACGACGAAAAAAACTTATTTGATATCGATACCAAGAAATCAAAATTTGACTTACATCCATTCATTTTTCTTTCAGTTTACGGTTTTGTTTTAACTGGAAACAAGTATTGCTTTTTAGTCTTTCGTGCCAACGTCCAAAGTGTCTGAGTTCCAGGACCATGGATTAGATTTAAAGCTTTCATTACACCCGAGCAACGCCGGGCTATACTGCTAGTTCCCATATAAATGAATTGTAGGTGCTTCGTTAAATGCTATTTAGGTTCATGTAATTGGTTTGCTCTTCTTTTGAATAGCGTGTAAATTCTGTGATGAGATTTGAGAACACACACACACGTATTTATACATAGAAAGAGATAGAGAAATGAACAAATTTACAGAGAAAATCAGAAAGGGAAAGAGAGAGATAGAGAGAGTAAAAGAGGTGTTTTTACGTAAATAGTTTAGCTTCCTTCCAGTAGGGAGATAGGTTTAGGAGTCTCTCCGCTCCTCTTTATCCGAGTTGCTACGCTTTAAATTGGAACTGAGAATTTCTCCTGCCTCATACATCAACTACGCTGACAGATGTCAATTAAAGGGACCAATTGAACAAATCTTGTCTCCTGCAGGACATAGATTTTACAAAGACGTCAAGATTGAATACAGTGCGAGGCAATACCTCAGGGGGTGAACGCGTCAAATCACCGACCTCAGAGACTCTATACGCGTACTCATTATCTACATGTAATCCTAGTTAAAGTACCATTTATTCAGATAGTTATTCGCGTTCTGAACATTTCCAACTTTTCCCAAGCTTTGTTATCATAACAAGTAGTGTAAGGACGAAGTACAAAGCCATAAGTTTATCATAAACCATCGATAATTGATTTTAGAGGAGCCTGTATGAAAGAAAGAAACTTTCCTGTATTTGACTAAATTTATAGAGCCAAACTGATCTGAATAAATTTACTTTTTTTCTCTTGCAATTCTTCACGCAAGAAAAAGTCGAAGAGCCTCTCAATGTAGAGAGTTACTAACTGAGGATATTAGAAGAAGTTTTGCATATTATGAGGTTATGACGGACAGATATCAACTGACCCCATGATTGACCTAGATAAGTTGACCACATGACGAACAATTATCTGTTATCACTAGACGGACACTATGACACATATATCAGCTGACCCTGTGATGGGCAGATATCTGTTAACCCCATGACGGGCACATATCTGTTAACCCCATGACGGGCAGATATTAGTTCATCTTATGACGGAAAAATATCAGTTGAACCTAGATGGAGCGGTATCATTTGACCCCTGACGATCAGATATCAGGTGACCTTGTAATAGGTAGATATCAGTCGATTCTAGACGGAGAGACATCGATTGAACCTGAACGTAGATTAAGAGTGTAGCGGTTTAAGAAGCCTCCTCTTGGAAAACAGTTCTATAAAGCAATAGTTCTAAAGATTTATTTTTCTCGGTGGGAATTCTTCCTTAAAAAAGGATTAAGAATGAAATTAGAACTCTTGACGCAGCATGGCAAATCACATTAGATAAGGTTTGTACACGTGGATCTGAGGAATGTTGTTCGCTTAAACATTTGCTATAGCTATAGCGATAGATTAGCAATAGGCAGAGTGAAAAAATAAATATTGCTCGCAAGGTTTCAGAATCGCTTTTAAACTCTTTAATGTATTGAGAGTCAAGTTTCGGCAGCCTCAGATCATATATTGCAGCAACGATCCCATCTGTATTCATCATCCGCTTATTCTACCGTTTGGGGTTTTTGAATCGGCGGATGAAGATGGCTACCCGTGAAGGACATTCTAGAAAAGGCGCCCCTCGAAAATAAAACAGAATCAGCAGCAATTTCATAATTGGATACTGCAGTGCTCGATTTCATATATTCTGCAAAGGAAGTCCAGGAAATCATTAGCGTGGATCCTTTCCTCTTAAGCTGAGTTCGACCTTAAACAAATTAATTTGACTGACACTTTCTTCTACTTTGATTTTCTTTCAACTGTAACTAAATTTTAAATAAACACTAAGGTCAAACAAAAATATTAATACTGAATTTCATGCACCTCAACTGGTCAGAAAATAATCACAATATTCATGTTCAAATTCAGTCAATGATATGCAAGGCTTGTTTCTTCTCTATGGATGTGAGAACTGGCCACTGCCCAGAGAGGATCATCATTAACTTGAGGTCTTCGATCACTACTACCTTCGACGTATCCTGCGCGTTCGGCTCTCCGACCGGATCCCCAACTCGACCATCCGCGCTAGTTGCAACATCCTTGGTCCGGAAAAAACTCTGCTTAAAAAGTGACTCTGGTGGTTCGGCCACATGCTGCGACGGCCTGGTGATAAATTCATCCGTAAGCTGGTGGCGCGCAACGCACCCACTGGTTGGAGGAAGCGCCGAGGTGGTCACCATAAGACCTGCCTTGCTACTGTCAAAACAGACATGGAGCTCATGTCCGGTCCTCGTGTTTTTGGTGTCCGACGCGGGAGCCGCGAATGGCTAGATCATGCCGCCGATTCTGCTACCGATCGACGAGGATAGATTGTATTGACGCACGATGCGGTTAACTCCATTGGAGTCGGCTCAACCCACTTGGGTGAATGCCGTTACAAGCATAAGTAAGTAAGACTTAAGTTCGACTCAAATCAAATCTTAAAATAGAAAATGATGTAAGTTGAGTTAAGGTTAATTATTTACAGTATTTGTAAGAAAGGAAAGACAAAAATATTTCTTTCAAAGGAACCATATGATCAAATAATTTTCATTTGAAACTAAAACTTTTCTTCTGCTCTTTGTTTTTATGTTATTCCTGCACAAACTGAAGCACAACATAGCCTGACTGAATGAGTTTTCAGTTAAACTATTGGTCAAGGGTGGAAAATGGACCAGACATCTAAAATTTTAAAGTAAATTTTGGTGTCAGTTTCAAGAGTCCAACTTTATCTTCTGGACATAACATGCGTCGAAGATTACTGACCCTTGGGCTAAACAATTCGTTTATTTGAAGACATTTTTTAATAATTGTAAATGGATGTATATATCTAGTAGTTTTTGACGTTTCTGAAAAAGTTGGATACCATGCATGACATTCATGTAAGAGTCCAGATATGATGAGGCTATTTAAGGACATGACGTGTGTTTATGTTAATATTTTAGTTTTTATATCAGCTTTCAGTGTTGTACAAAAATACCCACTATGACAACCTAACCTAAATGACAGGAACATGTTTTGGTGAGCTTATAGTATTAACACGAAATAGAGCGATTGACACTTGTATGCGGGGATAGCCGAAGTACCCGCAGCGCAGAGCAGGCGTGTGTCGGACGGCAGGCTGGTGGCAAGCGAGCGCGTGGCGACGGCGTCCGGTACTCACAGGCAGGCAGGCAGGCAGGCAGGCAGGCAGGCAGGCAGGAGAACCGGTACGCCGTGGTCGGACGTTCAACAGCCGGGCTACACGTGATAGATACTCGGCAGGGAAAGGAAAGGAAAGGAAAGGAAAGTAAAGTAAAGTGAAGTAAAGTAAAGCAAAGTTTGGTTGTGGGCTTAGGTATCTTTAATCTACACTCTGGTGATGAGTTTAGTTATCAACGCCATCATGATAAGGAAACGATCAGCAAAGAAGAAATGAATTTATTTAATACGCAATAAAGCGAAAAATCTGGCTCTTATAAACTCATACCGGAGTAATAGAATTTATGTATTTTATAAACCGATACAATTTAACAACCATTCTTCCAGCATCAAAAATCGAGGCTATTAATATATGAGTTACATTTGATGTCTGATTCGAGTTTACTGACTGATGTAATGAATAGGTAATGAATATGTATACACTTTACTTTCCCCTCACTGGAATTTGATTGGCTGGTGTCAGCCATAAATATAGACTAAGGCAAGGACGTCCAGAGATCTTCCACCAGAGGTTATTAGTCTACCACTAGAGTTCTACGATTACTGATCACAACTATTGACTACACCTACGTCTCAGGATACTGCATACGACGAGTACCGTTCATTACGTCTACGTACTAGATTGTTCTACCGATTACATTTGCCTAAACCACTTAATAACCTCGAATGATATATATCCCTTTCCGGGACATATCTCTTCCAATAGACGATCAAGGCAAGGAGCTTTACTAATAGTGGAACCGTTCCTCAGGACTGGAGAGAATGACGCTCTGCTCGTTGATGATAAAAAGTTATTAGCTTTTTCTTTTGGAGATATTGAATAATACCAGTTAATGAGCTGCGGAAGCTAGATCATCATAGATAAAGAATGAGCATCTAGTAAGCCCCATTTATAAATAATGTCATGCATATTAACTAAAGTTGTAAGTATTTATTCTGCTACTTAATCTTATACTAAAGTTCACTAAGTACCTAAAGGTTATAAAATGAGGTACCACATATTATGGTCAAAAGACGTAGACGCAACCGAAGATGTTAATATAGTAGTGTACATGGAACGATCGTGTTAGTTTGTTCTAGAGAGCAGCAGTTATTAGGAAAGGCATCTAACTGGAACTTCTTTCTTTCAAATGAAATATTGAAGAAATGTAGTTTATTCAAGCTAGTCAGTTAGATACGTGATACACGCTTTGGGCGATCATTTTCTCGAAAGAGATATGACTGATTGGGCAAAAGATTTTCTATCCTGCTATTTAAAGTATAGCTGAAGAGAGAAGAGACGGATTGTATTAGTAATTAGTGGGGGATCGGTTTATTACTTCATAACAATAGAAAACCGATCCCCCACTTTATACCCAGTAGAAGCTTTACTTCTGTCTCCAACTATTATCTTCATTCAGTCAGTTAAGAGCAATACTTGATACCCGCTTGGGCGATCATGTCTCGAAAGAGACATCACTGACTGGGAAGAACATTTTCTATCCTGCTATTTAAAGTATAGCTGAAGAGAGAAGAGACGAATTGTATTAATAATTAGTAATTAGTGGGGGATCAGTTTATTACTTCATAACAATAGAAAAGCGATCCCCCGTTTTACGCCCAGTAAAGCTTTACTTATGTTTCCAACTATTATCTTCATTCAGTCAGTTAAGTGCCACACGTGATACACGCTTTGGGCGATCATGTCTCTTTCGAAACCTGACTGACTGAGCAGAAGATTATCACGCAGTAGGTTGCCATTGCTTTCTGCTGTAGACTGGTTGCCAGCGAAGGCTATATAACCCAATCTGTCCTATTATTAACCCATAAATATAGGGAAGAAACGGATTCGACATAAAATGACATATTCTAGCTCTGAAAGTTTGAACTCAGTCAGTTAATTGTTATACGTGATACACGCTTGGGCGATCGTTTCTCAAAAGTGATATGACTGAGTGAGCAGAATATTTTACGACAGTAGGTGGTCAATACATTCTTTCTTGCTATTTCGCCTATAGCTGGAGGAAGAAGAGATGAATTAATACTTTTCCCCAAGGTATATGCGCGTAAGTAAATACAACGAATTTGACTGTGCTCTCCGATGTCTCGTTTCGAGACAATATCCAGTGCTTTACATCGTATCTGAAGGTTTGAACGAATGGAACTAAAAAGTGGAACTCAATATTTACCACCGAAATATTGGTAGAATACGTTTGCAACATTTCGTCCCTGGGTATGTGGTTGAAGAGTGGAAGCTACAAACCTGGAAAGTGATAAATTGGCAACCTTAGCCCAGACATAACAGCAATAATCAGATTTTTGTGTAATCTGCTTCTTATGAAGTAAAACAAACCTTTAAACGAACAGACTACATATGGAAGCTGTATAATTAGTCACTTCTTCAGTATTTTTAGCCACGTGTCGTATATATGAACTCAACTCGAGGCTTGAAATTATCTTTACTCTTAATAGACGTCCAAAGCACAAATTCTTCTTGAGCGTGCTAATTTTAATTGATACAACATATTTGGTTAGCTGACTGATGTTTTTCGGTATTTCTTCGGTTTTGTCAGTGTTTTATAACTGAAAGTTAATATCATATTTAAATTCACAATTTTATTTTTTTTACATATGTTCTTTATAATTATATCCATTATAATAAAGATTATTATATATATATATATAGTACTGTGCAAAATTATTAGGACAAAAATCTATTTCATCTTTTATGAGGATATTGAATATTTAGTATAATGGCCTTTTGCTTTGATCCCAGCCTTCATTCTGTCAGGCATTGACACCATAAGCTTCTTCAATGTATCTAATGTTATCTCCTGCCAAGCAGCTTGTATTTTTTTCCAAAGTGTGTCATGCGAAGTAAGATTAGATTTATCAATTTTCTCATCTCAAATATTCCATAGATGTTTAACAGGTTTTAGATCAAGTCTTTGTGGGTTGCCAATTCAAATTCTGAAACCTTCCTTTCTCTTCCTTTTTAGTTAAATAATTATTACAAACGTTTAGCTTTTCACCCTGTATTTAATTTCATTGATGTTTTTAGGAAAATCCACCCTGTCCTAATACTTTTGCACACTACCGCAGTGTGCAAATATGTTAGGAGAGGGGTGATATTAACGTTTATTTTGATGCCTCATGAAAGAAAAAAATAGTTCTTGGGCTTATATTTCTGTACATGTCTATATATATATATATATATATATATATATATATATATATATATATATATATAAAATATCTCTACAAAGGTAGACATTTCGTTTCAATACTACCCGTGCCTTATCAAGAAATGAATTTCAATTACAAGATTGAGGGTGTTAAATGTTTGAAAGATTAATAAAAGCCCCTTAATCAAGGAGGCGTTTTTACATAGGCAGGATGGACAAAATATAAAAAAAACAACCTACTGTCTGAAGAAACTAGAATGGACAGAAACGTTCATTTGTTTTGGGCGTTAACGGAAATATTTGTGTAAAACAGAAGTAGGCCTAGGGAATTGTATGTAAATGTGTGCATGTGGAAACAGGTATTTATCTGTGATGGTAGTGATATGTAGGGTTATGTGGAGCTTATGAGCGAGCGTATAATGAATTTTTGACAAGGGAGGCGACGTCTCTCTCACCAGTCTAGAGATACCCAATTGAGATAGGGCCAAGAGCTTTGCTTTGAAACATACTTGTTTCTATTTCTTTTTTAGGGGTATATCTATTTCTGGGGAAGTTGTTAATGCAGGATGGAACGAAAGTATTGTGTTTCTATGAAATGGGCTGATTTAGCACATAAACTAAATTACCTAAACTAATTTAAACCTGATATTTAATTAACTAAATTAAATATTTAATTCATAGCCAGTCTAAATGAGGTGTTGAGTTTTCATACCTACTCTATGATTATATATATATATATATATATATATATATATATATATATATATGTGCCTACTGTCATGCTCATTTTGAGAAAGACAATAATGAGACAGTAAATTCTCTTTACTGCCAGTTTTAAAATTTCTTGCCACGTGTTTAATTTTTAATATTACCATATTATTTCATTATTTTTCAGTAATTATTAAATTTCTTGTATATTATAAAAATATCTATCTATCTATCTATCTATATATATATATATATATCCTTTTGTCATGCTCATGGAGAGAGAGAGAAAGAGACGATAGCGAGGCAACATCAGCTCAGTTCATTCTCTTTATTACCAGTTATTAAACTTTACTGTCTGTTATAAAAATCCGCTGCTTATTTGCTCTTTGACACTGCCTTCTTATTTTATATTCGCAAAAATTCTGTTGTTGTGTAATGAAGAAAAAAAAATATATATATATATTTTATCCACAATGTGGATTAGCGTGGGAGTTGGATGGGCAATAAAGTGAGGTGATCGATTCTATATTATAATCAATACATAAACTGATACCTGGGGAGAATATATTTTCTACCCCTAATTTTGACTTTCTGAAAAATTTCAGTGTCGTTAATGTTCTAAAATTTGGTGCTACATCTGAGCGTAACTTCCGTCGAGCTAGACCGCATAATGCAGATGTTAAGTCGAATCTACGAAACAAAGTTACATAACGTCCACCCTCATCACTTTTATAGATATAGATTAACTGTTGAAGTTAGGGCTTTTTAACTCGCTTCTGATCGAAGGGAGGTAACTTTAATTTGTATGATTATAATCTATTCGATTGTGTTAAAAAGATTTTAATAATTTGAAACGCATAAGATTATAGACTTTTTAAAATAATGTTGCTCTACTCGTAACTCACTTTATTTTGTGTTGGTTGTTTGCTCCTTAAATAGAGTACCTCGATAATTTTTCTTTTCATGGTGTAGGAAAATAGTGATATCAACAAATACATTTTGTATTGTGAAGGTAGAGTAGAATGTGTCTTTAAATGTTGCCCAATGGACCTTGTTTCTGGCATATAGAGTGTAACTTATCTTGATAATGTTATGGTTTGAAATCAACATATGTATTTACATTTATGTCAGATTTAAATTGATGCACAATATATATATATACTAGAAGTATAGCCCGGCATTGCTCGGGTGTAATGAAAGCTTTAAAACTAATCCAGGGTTCTGGAGCTTAGACTCAGCCTAAAGAATATTTATGTGAAGTTTGGTGAGAATCGGATAAAAATTGTGGATTTGTATAAAGGACATACAGACAGATAAACAGACACACGCACAAACATTTTGCATTTTATATATATAAATAGATATAATATAACTTTTCTGCACTATTGTAAGAACTGTAACCTTGAAACTTCTGAATATCGTTTCTTATGTCTTTGTCTATGAGTGTATCAAATTTGATTAAAATCGGACCACTTCTTCTATAACCCGATTTTTTCGATTATCGATTTTCGATATTTTTCGGGGTACCTCGACACAAAACCTAGCTAAGAACACTCGCAAACGCTTATAGTACAACTGTGTAAATTTTCAAGAAAATTGGTTCAGCCGTTTCGGAGTCTATAGGTAACGAACACACACACACACAAAGTTCCATTCATAAATAAGTTTAGATATATATATGAAATGATTTGTTTGAACATTATTTTTGATCGATGCTCTTATTTTTAAGTAGATATTCTGTTTTATAATCAAAGTGTATATATATATATTTATTTCTACCGGCCTGATTATTCATGACAAAATTTTTGTTACTAAAATATGTTTACATTTGTTGATATTACGAGGCATTTCAGTGCAGATATGGATATATACGGTGAATCGAAAATTGTGTTATATATGCTTGATTTAACTTCATTAGAACTGTTGGTCATTCGTGATCGAGAGGTCTAAGACGTGCCAGATTAATTTGTGGCTTAACCTATGTGGTTAGGGGTCGTAGTTTCGAATGCTGCCGAATGACACACATTTTCGTAACAAAACTTTATCGTAAATAATCAGGTCGGTAGAAATAAATATATATACTGTTTGATTAGAAACAGAATATCTACTTAAATAAGAGTATCGATCAAAAATAATGTTCAGACAAATCATTTCAAACTGTCGCTTGTTTAAAGGCCATTTCGTTAATCTTTATCATATATATATATATAGCTTTGAGATTTCACTCACTCGATCGACTCAGTCGATCAGTCGATTGAAACTTAATTGGGCGATTAAAGTTTATTGCTTTACTCGCCCGCAGTCGATTAAAAATCTTGCAATGAAACATGTTCGTTCAAATATAGAAAAATGAAATCGATTCCTTTTACAAGTCAAAAGTTTGCCATTGAAGATTAACAAGTTACTTAGAATGACTTACATTCATATTATTGAACTGCTTGGGCTTTTATGTAAATATTCGTTTAATTAATGCTTCCACAGTGGAACCAATATGTGTCTGTCGCCCAGATTCAAGACGCCCACAGACTTTTAGAAACTCATTTGAAAAGATGTTATCCTATATTTCCTCGTCGCTCACGAAAAGTAAAAACGAACATTTGAAAGAAAGAAAAAAAGATACGCATACTTCTTTCAACTACGCACCGAAAGACAAATTATTCAAGTAATGCTTTTATAGAAAATTGTTGAGAAAACCAGATTTGTTATTTTTATTATTATTATCAAATTTTGTTATTATTTAAAAAAAAATTAAATCCTTTTCTAACACATTCGAAATTTTAATTAAAATTTCATTTTTTGTTTTTCGCCAGCCATTCACACTATGTTTGCGTAAGGTGAGTATTAAGAGTCGGTCGAGTAATTTCATTTTCAAATTTTTATATATATATATATATATATATATATATTTTAATTCAGATACTTTCATCCAAGTGAAAAAAGCAGGAAGGTAAATTCCAAAAACCCGATCCTAATTAATATTAAAAATTTTATTTTAATGTTAAAAAATGATACAGGAAGAGAGTTCCATGTAATTACAGAGCAAATATAAATTAAAAAAGGATTAATTCAATGATGTTGAATGACCATTTCGATATGAAGATCCCCACAGGGTATAACACATCACCTCAGCAACAGAAAAATCCTTTCAGAAACTGGAGAAAAATCAGTCTAATTTTCCTTTTATATACATATATATATATATATATATATATATATATATATAGTGTGTGTGTGTGTGTGTGTGTGTGTGTGTGTGTGTGTGTGTGTGTGTGACTGATAATAATCCAGTCAAAGGATTGGTTAAAAGAGACCTTGATCCAGTTCCCAGATACTAGATTGATCCTCAGCAGCCGACCGGTGAAATTTACATTGATACTAAACACACACTAATTTAGAAATAATAAGGTCAGTTTTGTTTTTCTTTTCGATAGAAAATAATTAATGTAATTTCTAAGCAAATCTCAGGTACAAATAAAAACAATGCAAATTGCTATCTGCACAGGAAAGGAGCTCACAATTAAAAATACACAAATTAATGAGGAAATAGAAAGGCATAGGAAGAACGATATATTATAAGAGAATGCAGTGCAGAAAAATATAAAATAAAGAAAACATTGGCGAATAGTGGTCCCCATCTCATGAAAGAAGAAAAGTTGTGAAACGTCTGTAGTTAAGGAAATCGAGAAGGAAAAGATTTTTAATTAATCTCTACTAAAAAGGCTTGGGGAGTGTAACACTCTCAAGGCATAATTAATTTAAGGGACTTAATTAACTTGAGTGAATGGAGAATCTCTTCAAAGATGAGAGAAAAACTGGAAGCAACCGAAATGTGACCATACAGCAGGATGCTTCGCTCAAGCATATGAGTCACAACGATTTTTTGGAGCGGCTGGACATGTAACGAGGAAGAAAGGTTGGCGAATCTGATACTCGCGGGGTGGATAGTGCAAAGGAATGACATAAGTAAGTAACGCGTGATATACTTGATGGACTTGAACACCAGAAGTGTATTATATGATACAAGGTATAGAAAGATGTGGAAGGCCATGATCGCCAGCGGCTTGAAAGAACACGACCCTTAAATTTAAATCATCTACCACATAAGAGAAGAAGCCTCTCAAAATATACTGTGCAGTAAAGGGCCAAACGCTTTATGATCTAACAAAATTACAAAAGAAATTATCCATAAAATAATCTGATAGGAGCTTTTTCGGTTGAACAGAAATAGAATATTTGGCGGACCTGTACGACTAAACCACCACCTGTAAATTTGTTGATTTTCAATTCTTTTGCACCTATTTAGCGCAATCGTATCGATTATTACATAAAGAATTCGATTATAAAAACAATTTGGAAAACATTCAATATTTAAACAATTTTAGGGGTGGGCTCCGTTTCTCACACAACGTTATAATAAATCGATCCTCCATTTTGGAGCCACTCTCGTTTATGTTTTTTTTTTTTTGACGAGTTCTTGCCCTATTTTTAAACTGAAAAACTGAGCCCCACCCTCAACTCAAAATTGTTTAAATATTGAAATTTTTCCAAATTTTTTGTCAATCAGAAAGTCAAAAAATTGATAATCAACAAATTTACAGGTAGTGGTATTGCTGTACTGGCGAGTGGTTCCAAAATGGAGGATCGATTTACTATAACGTTACTATATGAGAAACTGAGCCCAACTTGCCCAAAAAATTGTTTAAATAATAAATTTTTTTCAAATATTTTTTCAATCAGAAAGTCTAGGGTGTAATCGATAAGAATCCACTGAAAAAAGTAAAAATAAAATAATCAAAACATTTAAAGGTGGTGGTAATGTCGTACCAGCAAGTGGATTCAAAATGGAGGATCGAATTACTATAATGTTGTATGAGAAACTGAACCCCGCCTAAAATTGTTTAAATATTGAAATTTTTTCCAGAATCTTTTTGTTAATCAGAAAATGTAGGGTATACTCGATAAGTCTGCACTGAAAAAAATTTACAAAAAAGAAAAATCAACAAATTTAAAGGTGATGGTAGTGTCGTACAAGTCCGCCGAATATTTGTAGCAGTTGTTACGCTTAGAGAAAGATAATTGTTTTCGAAACAACAGCGCTCTGTGCCCGAAAGCTAAGATGAAGTTTGTTATTAACACCGAATATTGCAGCTGCGTGTTTTAGGCTTAAAGAAACGTGCCTATTGTAAATTAATAATCAAATTTTATTCCTGAATTAATGACTTTAAACCGTGTTTAATTTAGTCAAAATAGGAACCTTGAAAATCTATACATTCCGCCACGGAGTTACAAGATTATTTATGCCTTTACGGAAAAACACTAAAGGTTTCGATGCCAATAAATATTTGAATGCAGTTTCTGCATCTTCTTGAGAAAGGAAAGTCTTTTGGCTTAAAAATAGACAAAAAGATTGAAAAGTGGTTGTCTGTGAGGGGGTGCTCAGGGGAATGCATGGCAAATCCCCTTACCCTGTGTGCTTCAGTAAAGTCATCCTAGCAACATGTGGAGGAGTATTCTCATGAACATTAATTAGACTTGTCGATAAAACAATGCCAGCTGTATTTTGTTTACGTGGATGGGCATTTAATTAATTTTTTGCCAGTAAATTTCTGCATGATGTGCAGATTTTATTCAAGGTATGCTGCAATTGATGATGCTAATGGCGGATAACCAGATGAAAAAAATTTTTAAAAGATTTGACATGAACAAGCCATTGAGCCGATCGTTTAAAAATGACGTTTTCTCTTTTCTTCATTTATGTACCGCAGTGGTTTCAAACCACTGTGCCGCGGCATGTTAGTGTGCCGCGGAATCGTTACTAGTGTGCCGTGAAGAGATAATAGGCGGAAGACATTTAATCTCATTTTGTTTAATGAAAACATTTAATTTCTTAATCAAGATGAGAGCGCTCAATTTAAAATTGCTGAATTTCAGGAATGTAAACGATTCGCGCTTACTAAATGGTAAGCGTTGTTATGCTTTATATCATCTATATATCTCGTTTACAATATTAACAGATTCTTTGTAGATATTTCTTATTTAAGATTTAGGTTTTGTAAATTAAGGTTTTAGTAGGGCAAATAAGAAACATAATTAAATATGATAAAAACTTTCTTAGATTTATTTTTTTCAATTTTAGATTCAATTCACCCTTAATTCTGGCCAAGTTTCTCAAAAGAAAAGGCGATGGTGATAAGAATAATTCTACAACTTCATTTAAAAAAACAAAAGTTCATCGGTTGTATAGAGATGATTACTTGAAATTTGGTTTTCACTGAACTGGAGATATACATATTCCTTCTCCGCTGTGTGTTGTATGTGGCAAAACGCTGTCTAATGAAGGAATGGTTCCAAGTAAGATGAAAAGACATCTTACTAAAAAACATCCTAACAAAAACTAAAAATGTCGATTATTTCCAACGGTTGTTAGAATCAAAAAAAGTCTTTATGAGTAGAAAATATTCATTTTTTTTTTTTGGTGATAGGTGTGCCGCAAAAAGTTAAAGAGCTCAATAGTGGGCCGTGATGTAAAAAAGGTTGGGAACCACTGATGTACCGTATTCCTTTCGAAACGTAAGTGATCATGGCCCTCCGCATCATTCTGTTATTTGTAGTTCTTAATATATTTTGTCTTGTTTCTCTCAAACCTTGCACTGCCATCCATTTGCTTAGGCCCATGTAGTATGTCATGTGCTGTTTTCCCTTGGTATCTTTTCAATCTATCCGACTTTTTTTGACTTTTTGGCATTATGTGTCTCAGAAACATTAACTGTCTCTTCCTGACGTTAAGTTCTGATCAGGAAATGTACCATTCGAAGTTCGCACATGCAGCATCAAACACATTTCAGCACATCGAACACTTTAATTAATTTATCGATTTCTTTTTTTCAAGTTTGCAATTATGTCAGTTCTTCATTTTGGCAGTGAATGCTGGACAAACTCATCAAAGATAAAAGAGAATGTTGAAGCAAACGAAATCTGTTTCTACAGAAGGATGATGAAGATACCATGTACCGAGCATGTGAGAAGAGACGAGGTTTTGGAGAGGACGGAAACGAAAAGGAAACTAAAACTTAACATCAGAAAAGGACAGTTCCTGGGACTTGCAATGAGGAATGAGGTCTTGGAGGATCGGATAGTCACATGACAGACAGACGGATGGAGAGGTAGTGGTAAATAGCGCGTAAGGTACTTGATCTACTTGAGTAAGTAGTTGGCTAAGCGGGGTTTTGGTGGGGTAAGAGGGAAAATATTATCCCGCATAGGTTGCCATTGCTTTCTGCGGTAGACTGGTTGCCAGCCAAGGCGATAGAACCTAATCTGTCCTGTTATTTAACCCATAGCTGGAGGGAAGAGACGGATTAATACCTTTCCCAAGGGTATTTGAGCGTAAGTAAATGCAAGGAATTCAACTGGAATTTGAACTAGGCTCCCCGATTCCTCGTTCGGAGTCGACATCCACTGCATCACAACGCACATGCACATTATTCGTGACTTGATCGCCCAAACGTGTATCACGTATGGCATTTAACTAACTGAATAGGAGAAATCTTGTTAAGGATCACTGGGGATAGTGATGTCATTTGCTGTCTTTGATCAATTTGATATCCAAGTCTAGTATCCCCACCGCGGAACTTCAGAAGAATTCGTAGCACTTTAAGAAGCATGACGGCCTCTCTTAAAATCTGATAATAAAGTAAACATATTCTTCTTCCATATTCAAGTTGAAAGGCATATAATCTTTTTTAAATTTAATTATGAAAGAGGTTTATATAGAATTAACATGAACACATTACTAGCCATGATTATTAGGCAAGCCCTTTTTAAAAAATATTATGTATTTCATACATTTTTTTAGTATTTATTGCCAAGTGAATAATTGTAAATGAAAATAGAATGGTTCTTTTGTTAATACTGTACAATAACATGTGTATCAAATGAATTTATAAATATTTAATAATTACCTATATTGCAGTTTCATCAATGAAAGAATGAAGAAAATTTAGGGTGGTTCGGACGATTTCATCTTTACTTCTTTGCCTTGTAAAATTTTGCAAAGTAATAATAACAAAAGAACCATTCTATTTTCATTTAGAATTATCCACTAATAATAGTATGAAATACATCATTTCTTTTAAAAAACTTGGGTGGCCTAATTATTATGGCCGGTAGTGTACATAAGTAATATATTTTTATGAAATTATTATAGTAATAAAATAAACTCATTTAAAATGTATATACTAAAATCTAACATTCTTTTCCGAACAAACTAATAGTTAATAATCATATTATTATGAAGCTCCTCACAACTATAACAATTATTAACTTACTTTCATAAGCGCAAATAAAACATGTCTACACTAAGTTTTCGTACAAAATGAAAAGTAATGATCTTATTCACTGCATATTTGGAAAATTTTAAATTATACTAGAGTTATAATAAGTGTATCTATAGTAAGAAACCTTTTATAGTAAGCATAGAAAGTCTGGAAAAAACAAAACAAATGTACAATGAATCTCAACCAAGAAATAATTTTGATAAATTTTGTAAATTTTATTGGGATTTTTTTTAAAGATAGCGGAGAAAATACTTATTTTACTAATTAATAATCATAGCTATAACGAGTTTACCTTTTTCTGATATTAATTAAAATCAATTAACATAGCCCGGTTCACACTCCATTCACGTCTATTGAACAGGTGAAGAGGTTCATCCCTTGTTTTCTGTTTAGGATGCGGTTTCCGGTTTTTTCTTTTCCAATCTTTTCACTCTTTTTTTCAATTGGAGTAGATAGACTAAACTATCGCCCGGTTCACACTCCACCCACATCTATTGAACAGGTGACCAGGCTCAACCCTTGTTTCCTGTTTAGGATGCGGTTTCCGGTTTTCTCTTTTCCAATCTTTTCACTCTTTTTTTTTCAATTGGAGTAGATAGACTAAACTATCGCCCGGTTCACACTCCACCCACATCTATTGAACAGGTGAAGAGGTTCATCCCTTGTTTTCTGTTTAGGATGCGGTTGCCGGTTTTCTCTTTTCCAATCTCTTCAAACTTATGTAGCCCCGTGCACATCAGTGGCGTTACCGCTTTGCTCAGGGTGATATGATTAAAAAAAAAAAAATTAACAGGAATAAAAAAATTACAAGGAATCTGTTGATTTAAGCATTTCAGTATATACAAAAACGGAAAAAGTCAAGTTATTTATCTAAGAAAATAATTGATTCTGCATCATTCTACATTCCACAAGCAGAGTCAATACAAAATTCGAATTGAAATTCTTAATATGAAGGTCTCTTTTTAGAGATTTCTCTCGATTATTATGGATTAGGCACTTTAGAGAACCGATTAAAAAAAGAATTTTTAAAAATAGCTTAGCATAATAATTTTGGATTTGATTAGCATCAGGCGAATCAATTTGCAAATAATTTATATAAAAACTTGAAACCGAATTAAATATTATATATCTTTTAAATAATTTTTTTAAGCGCTTCTTAATCTATATGAAAAATACATTAATTTTCTCGTTTCCTAATTTAAAATTCCATTAAAATGTTGCCTCAGTTGAATGCCATACGTGATATATGATTGGGCGATCATATCTCGAAAGAGATATGACTGATTGGGCAAAAAAGTCTTTTTCAGCAGCAGGTTGCCATTAATCTCTGCGGTAGACTGGATGCCAGCCCAATCTATGCCAGCCCAATTGCTATTTAACCCATAGATGGTGGGCGAAAAGACGTATTATATTATTATATAAATACCTAGTAGTTTGTGGGGGGGTATCATTTCCTTAGTTCCTAACAATAGCAAATTCATCACCCCTATTATGTCCAGCAGACGTTTTACTTAGTTAATTGTCATACGTGATATACGATTGGGCGATCTTGTCTCGAAAGTAACATGACTGTCTTGGCAGAAGCTTTTTTCCACGGTAGTTAGATATTACGTTTGGCGGTAGACTGGTTGGTCTTCAGGCCTATAAAAACCAAACTGTTTTGCTATTTAACCCATAGCTGGAGGAAGAAGCAACAAATTAATACCGTTCCTTCCTAATAGTATTTGCGTGTAAGTGAATGATAACTTATATACGAATTGAGCAAAATGTATACGAAAGTAGGAAAAACTGAGATGATAAAAAAAATGTTAGAAAGAATTATAATTATTAATGTAAAAAATTGTATTTAATATTTGAGAAAATTTTCATATTTAAATTATTACAGAATTTCGTAGTATAAATAGATCAACTACTCGAAGAAATGTGTTGTTCGCTTCACTTTATCTAACAAGCTATCACCTCTGAGCGTGAGAATTGTGAATATATATATATATATATATATATATATATATATATATTCACATATATTCACATACATAATGAATTAATATATTCATATACATAATAAAAATTTCAAAGAAAACATTTGAATTACCTTCATTTTAATATCTCGTGACTTTGCACTGCACATGAAGAAATTCTAAAAACAAAAATATTCTGGTAATCCTTTGAAATGATTTGTGAGCGTCTTTGTGGTTGCCAACACTGTTTGTTTATAAATACGTAATTTAGAATAAAGCTCATTTTGTCTTTTTGCCTTGATAAAGTCCATCACAGGACGAAATGCGTAGGCGATTGAAAATACAGTTTTCTTCTTGTCTTCATTTTATTTAACCATCCTGTCCTTAATCTCAGATTATAACTGAGTATATTTTTACAAATATATATATATATATATATATATATATATATATATATATATATATATTGATTATAAATTATGTTTTAGAACATGTATGTAATTTCTTCTATATATGTCCTCTTCTCTACAATCATATGGCTGTTTCAGTGTTTGGAACTCAAACACATCCTCGGGAGAATGTGTTGGAGCTCAAACACTGAAACAACCATATGATTGAAGAGAAGAGGACATATATAGAAAAAAATTATGTACATGTTCTAAAACATAATTTATAATAAATATTCACAGCTCTATACATCATATATCGAGCACTGTTTTAAATTAATGTTTTGGACGGGAAAATCTTTTTTCTTTTCTCTCCTCAATCTATACTTACTCGGATATATATATATATATATATATATATATATATATAGCACTCAAGTCCATAACCGAAACAGCAGAAAGAACAGCTAATTGGTCATGGATCAAAGGAGAAAGTGCCTGGATTGCAAATTGTCAGCTAAAATTCCCCGAAATTCTACGTCTAAATTAATGTTTCGGACGAGGTCATGTGCGGTTCGTCTCTAAATGGAAAGTGGCTCTGACTGTCGCCTATCGGAAGCATTTGTAGGGTTTCATACCGGGCCTAAACATAATTGACCAGTGTCTGAAAGCGGTTATCGAGGGTGGGCCAGAAACTGATCATCTCTGGTCGGGTCGTCGCGGTGAGGGGGGTAGATGTTGAAAGACCCGAAACCCCCTAGTGATCCTCGCGATGACATCACTGACGACACCCTCTAGCGCCCCCATTACGGTGCGTATGTTTGAATTGAAGAATATAACTTTAATCCAAAAGGAAAAACAGGTAGGTAAATCCCAAAAACCCGATCCTAATTAATATTAATTACCTTAATATTAAAACTGATCAAGGTGGAGGGCTCAATGCAATTGATATTCAAATTACAGAGCGAATTATAAAATAAAATTCCGATGTTCGCACTCGCTTAATGGCCGTTTCTACGAGAAATTTCTACGAGAAACTTCTTGCGTCATCAGCAACGAATTTATTGCAAAAAGTCAAATAACAAAATGAACAAAGATATTTTACCGGCGGAAGTTCAAAAAAAAGATTTCATCACGGAAAATGAAAGGGATGGGATTAATAAGAAAGCAGACAGAAATCTATGTCTATTATTATTTTTAGATTTTTTGAAAACCCCTACTTCTTGAGTCAAGAGTTAAAAGTTGAAAAGTTTCCCTGTGTCTCTTCTATAAATACTTTCACGGCTTCTGCTCCGATGAACTTAGATCACTGGTGCCCCCTAAATACGAAT
Source organism: Ascarosepion bandense (assembly GCA_037127315.1). Lineage (NCBI taxonomy): Eukaryota > Metazoa > Mollusca > Cephalopoda > Sepiida > Sepiidae > Ascarosepion > Ascarosepion bandense. The sequence continues at coordinate 1,549,087 of JBBBDQ010000754.1, read as the reverse complement.
TTGCACGAGATACTAGATTAGCAACTAGATCCCACCCTTTTACAGTGAAACCGATAAAATGCAACCGCAACCCTAACCCTAACCCTTCGACAGTTTCTTTCCTCGCACTTCCCGACTGTGGAATTCCCTTCCACACGATTGCTTCCCCGACAGCTACAATCTCCAGGAGTTTAAATGTAAGGTCAATAGACACCTCCTAACACACTAACCTGCTCCCATTCTATGAAACACTCTTCCCATCTGCGCAACCCTCATCCTCGGTATCCTTACTCATCTGTCACCTTCCTCCTGACATTCCCTATGTCTAACCACTCCTTCTCCTTACCTTCCCCTAGGTAGCCCCATGCACAATAGTGGCAATAGAATGCCTTGCTTGGGGTGAGATGATTAAAAAAAAGGAAAAAAAAAAGAAATTTAGCCTTGTCTGGAAATAGAAGGGGGAATAATAAAAAGAAAGGAAGGAAGTAATAATTAAAAAACTAAAGGGGGAAGGAGTGGTTTACAGGGAAGTAAGCTAAGAAAAGAAAGGAAAGAAAAGAAAAGGAAAAAGGAAAAAGAAAAATCTGTTTCCATAGAAACAAGGGAAGTTATATCAAACGTGATGAGAAATAAAACATAGCGGTTTTTGGTTTAAATAACTAGGATAAATATTATTAAAAAAAATTTTCAGTAGGATTTGACATACAAGTTAAATTTATTAAAAATTCATATTAAGAAAATTAAGAAAAATTAATAAAACATAAAAATAAGAATTATTTTAACTTGAGTATATCAATTCAACAAGTGTACACACATACACACACACACATACACACACATATATATATATATATATATACAATACACATACACATACACACACCCACACCCAACAACACGCGTACAAAAAGCCTACGCACATACACTAATATATGCGCAGATACACATTAAAAAGCTAAAGAACACTCGCTATTTTTGAGTTGAATTAGTTTCTAGTTATATTTGAAAACAAATTAAAGGCGATTTAGTAAGTAAGGAACAAAAAAAAATTTATTATATTTATTATATGTATGTAAGGGTCCTGGTAAAATAATCATCACAAAACCAAAAAAAGAAATAAAGGTGCAGCGAAAAGTATAAAGGTGTAGGAAAAAATGTGGGGTGAAATTATTCTTACCCGTTAAAAAGTAGATACTAAGATAGGAAAAAGAAAGAAGAAAGCATCTATAAAACTGGGATACGTCATTGGTAGTGGGGTTCAAATTTACTAGTTAAAAATTAAATTCATTAATTAATTAATCAATTAATTTATCAATTAATCAATTAAAAATTAATTTATTCTCCTAGACTATATTTAAAATTTAAATGTAAGTAAAAAGTTCACACATTTTGCCTTATGGCGGTATTTGCTAATAAATTCTATTCTTAAATTCAAGAAAAAGTGCTGGTTAGGTTATTTAAATATTTGTATTTTTTCCTGTAAACAGATTGCTTCTATCGTGAAAATTCCTAGTTATACGAGCTGAGCCTATTAGTTTCCAACTAACTATAGGGTTTAGCCCTTCTTCTTTCATTTTCCAAAATCTTCATGAAAGAGCTGTTTGGTATTTCTGATTTGAGTTGGAAAAGCTTTTCTTATGATTGTAACAACGTTGATGAAATACCCCCGCGGATATACCAATATCGGTCCGGTAATTTTTTCTGTCGTTGGATGGTGAGATTTGTGCCTCGAAGTTTACCTGGGTGGATTTACACTTGCCTTCCACCGGGCAGATACTCACAGAGCTACAGATGCATTCATTAGAAATTCCAGATCTGGAATCAGTATTATATAAACCCTTTAGAATCTAGTTATTGTGAGAATTAATGATCTCGTCCATATTTGGAGTTCAAGAATAGCTAATTTTTAATGTGTCCCTATTAAAGATTTTCCGTAGGGGACTGCTGTTATTGAAATGTTTATCTATTCACCTGAGAAAATATTTTCCTATATTAATAATGATTAGTTTGCAGTGTGGAGGGTTAAACCATATTACCTTTCTTTTTCTACAATTATTTTTATTTTTGGTATTAGATGGTTCGGGGTCAATAGTGGATTTTAAATATGTTAATTTATTTTTGCATCCGCTTTTTAGAAGGGCCTTCTGGTAATTTTTTTTTACTTTCATTGCAAGTTTTGACGTTCGATGATAAACGGTTAATCCAATTATTTACGATATTGGGTATCTGTTTTAAAATAGTTTTTGGGTGATTAGATGAGATATTAATGTAAGAGGTAAACTATTTTCTTTGAAATAAGGCCGGTGGGAACCATCATTTAAGTTAAGGTTAATATCTAGGTAGTTTAAAATTTTAAGATTGGAAGAAACTTCAACCTTAAAACCGAGAATATTTAAGGCTCTAATGATCATTTTATGAATTCTATTCGTGAAGGGTCAATTGGAATTAGGGATAAACATTAACCTATCATCTCGATATAAAACTACCTGTTTTTGGTCCAAAAATCTACTTAATATGTCTAAAATATAGATTCCTAACAGATCCGCCCAGGTGGCGGATATGGGAGGTATCATAAGCTCCCATAGGAACATCAAAATTATCATTTGGACCTTTCATCCATGTGGAGTGTTCAAAGGTAATGATCGATTTCCTAGCAGCTAAAATAATCTTAGTATCCTTATCGGAGATTTCAACATAATTTCACAATTTCAAGAAGATCTTTGGATATTGAAGAATAGAAATCTACAATATTAAATTTAAGAAAGGTGGATTTGGATTTATTTTTGATGCTATTAAACCAATTGATGGTATCAGTGGATCTTTTCCAGAGGTTTGGGTGCAAAGTAGATTGTAACTTCGTAGAATTTTCTTGTAGAAATGGCCATTCTGCGAATTTGAACATTGGAATTTGTTATATATATATATATATATATATATATATATATTCGTTTAGACTAATCATCAATCGTGGTCGAGAGGTATAAGACCTGCCAGTTCAGTTAGTGGCTTCCCTTATGTGGATAGAGGTCGCAGGTTCGAATCCTGCCGAATGACACACATTTTCGTAACAAAATTTATCTTAAATAATCAGGCCGGTCCGGTAGAAATAAATATGTTTGATTATAAACCGAATATATAATATGTGTATCGATCAAAAATGATGTTCAAACAAACCATTTCAAATAGTCGGTTGTTTATAACCAGTTTCGTTAATTTCCTATATATATATATATAAAGTCATCGACATACAAGTCTGTTCGCTGTATCACAGCTCATCAGTGTAGCTTGACACATCACTTGCTTCTGACGGGATCGAAACTCGACCGATTTGGGGTCAGTCGGAGTCGCTACCCCCTAATCCATAGGCGCATTGATTCTGAGAAGGTAAATTTTGACGTGTTGTATATAAGCATTGTATACACACGCCAGTCACCGAAAAAACTATTCATTTCTAAAGAGTAATGCATATATCGCAGAAGTGGAAACTGTTTTTAAATTTTTCTTCTCCAGATAGCTCAATCGTAATGAGAGCATAATATATATATATATATATTTATAGACAGCCGTTTTTTTTTATAATAGAAAGTTTATCTATATAGTTATCTGTAAATATAAAAGTGACGAAGGCGTACGTTGTATATGTGTTTGCTATGTAAATTCATATATGTTTTTATAAGGGGTGCGTGTACTTTTCAACCGTCGGGGGTCACCACTGAAGACGTGGGATTCGTGTTCATATCACGTCGAGTTCACCACTGAAGCCGTAGGGTACGGGTTAATGTTTCTTTGATTCTGCCTAGGGTTTAATTTAACCGAACTCCCTACAGCTTAAAAGTTTTATGCAGAATTTATCATCGTCAGAATTATCAGAAGATTTTCATCAGAAGGTTGGTTGTCGTTTGGTTGTAGATTGTGTGGAATTGTGTGGAATAGTGTAAGAATAAAATATAGATTTTGTATGTTAAAGTAGAAATTTATTAAAAGGAAAGAATAACATAAGTTGTGCAATTAAAAACATTATTAAGAAGTCAAAGGCAGAGTTCGTGTTCAATGAGAAAATTAAAGGTATCAAGATTTGTAGAAAATGTTCATAGTAGTAACTGTTGAAAGAGTATATGCGTACGTATGTATGTATGTATGTATGTATGTATGTATTTAGTAGGAATATCTTTGGAAGGAGAATTTGAAGTAAAATGAATCAGCACTCGAGAAGGAAAAAGAGGACAATGTACGAATCAGTCTATGCTCGTACCCATTGATCAAAAGTCAATTTAATCAATTTAATACCTATTTGCGAAATCTGGTTTCGACTTTTTCTTTAAGCACACGGTCAATCCTTTTTCTATTTGGGAAAAACCAGGATTGCACACGTCATTTCACTACAGAGCACCTCGAAGTGGTGTATTGGTTAGCAACTTGTCTTGCTAGCATCATTACAACAAATTAGTAAATTCGATCCTCACTGGGTGCCCCGTACTTTTGGCTTTGCGCTCCATTTAAGCTACGAAAAAAAAAAGAAAATCGCTATTCTTGATTCATTCTTTTAATCGATGATACAAATTCTTATCTACCGGTAATCATCACGTGTCTCCGGAATCGTATCTGAGTTGTTTTTGTTTAACGTCATATCAACAACTACGTGTGTTATTTAATGCCAAAAATATGGGGTTTTTAGGGTTTTTTCTTTTTTTAAATATTTGGTTATAGTTAGAAAGTTGATTTAGTTGGATTTTAATTAATTTTTTGTTTGTATTTTTTTTATTTTAGAAAACTGAAAATGTCTTCTAGTTTTGTATTCAAATGTATTTTGCTGAGAATATTTTTTCCTTCAAAAATGTGTTATGGTAATATTGTTTTCTTCAAAAATGTATTGTTGGTAATATTTTTCCTTCAAAAATGTATATTTCTTTATAAAAGTATATTTTTATATATATACGCTTATACGCGGACGACACTACAGCTTACTTTCGCATCGATCAAAAATCTGCTGAGGCTGACAAAGCAAACCTTGCCGAGCTTGAAAAGGACCTCCGATCCGTGGCGGACTGGCGTAAGAAATGGCTCGTGAATTTTAATGCTTCCAAAACTAAGTTGCTATCTATTAATCATAACAGACAATCGCTCCTACACCCCATTAGCATGGATCAGGCTAGTCTCCTTGAAAGCAAAACACTGTGCCTCCTTGGCTTAACTCTCACAACAGACTTCAAGTGGAATGACTATATAAAATCCATAGCTCAATCCGCTGCTAAGAAAGTCGGTTCTCTGTGTAGGGCCAGGAAGTTTTTTCAGCCTAAAACAATCCTGCACATATATAAATCTACCATTCGCCCGTGCATTAAATACTGCTGCCATATCTGGTCGGGTGCTCTTGCAATCCACCTAGGGGTATATGACAAAATCCAACGGAAAATCTGTAATGTGACCGATCCCAACTTTGCAGCTCGAATACAGTCACTTTCTCACCGGCGCAATGTGGCTTCCATGTGTCTTTTCTACAAATACTGCCATGGCTTCTGCTCCAATAAACTTAGCTCACGGATGCTCCCTATATATTAATTTACTCGAGCCACAAGATTAGCAAATAGGTTCCACTCTTTTACTGTGAAACCAATAAATTGTAAACGTAAATTCTACTCCATCAGCTTCTTTTCTCGCACTTCCCGCCTGTGGAATTTCCTTACATTTACTTGCTTCCCCGACAGCTACAATCTCCGAGAATTTAAATTTAAAGCCAATAGTCCTCTTCTATCTAACTAACTTGCATCCTCTCTCTCATGCTCTTTTCTCTGCCCACTCTACTCTCATTAGTATTCTCATCCTTCACTTACCCACTTTCAGACACCCCCTATAACCTGTCACTATTTCTCATAACTTTCCTCCTATGTAACCCCCTAGGAAACAGTTACAGTAAAATGCCTTGCTTAGGGCGATATGATTCTCTCTCTCTCTCTCTTTCTCTCTCTCTCTCTCTCTCTATATATATATATATATTAATAAAAGTATATTTTTATACTTTCATAGTGTTTTGACCGCATTTTGGGGATTCAATATTTACCTTTAGTTGGGCCCCTAACAGGTACTACCACTCTGGTCAGGGTGGACCTTGGAACAACAGCAATTAAGAGGTGGTTCCATGCTCCTCACAACTTCCCAATCAGAGACCTTGCTGCCGGATGCAGTTTACCGTCATGTCCAGGACCTCGGAATTGTATCGTTCATTTTGTAAAATGCGTGGAATGAGTGTTGTGGCCTCAAACCTCAATTATACTCGAAAGCGAAAACGAGACAGAAACATTTAGTGGACTGTTTTGTCGATAATACTAGCATCTTCATTTTAATCCTTATTAATTTATCCCACATATTTAATGTTGTTTACCTTTACTGCTTTAAAGCACTGATGTCGTAGTTCTGCTCTGTAATTATTATAACTTTGAAAAATTTAATAAATCGAATAAGGTCTTAATAATTATTTGCATCTGTCTGTCTAACCCATTTATGTTTGATTTCATTCCTGCCTGTTAAAAGCCTGTCAATATCTCGCACAGTGTAGCCTTAAAATTTCAGGGTTTTTTTGTATCTAGCTATCGCATTATGTCATTTTTCATCAAAATTCGATTTTTCCAACCTATCATGTCTGCGGAAAGATCTGAGGCATTTTGTGATTTGTTGTTATGGCTCTATTTAATGTTTTTTATCTTCCATACCATCCCTATTGTTGCGTAGACAAAGGTCTCCTTAGTGCGTGGGCTGTACTTAACAAGACGTTTTTATATGTCTCTTAAGCTGGAGTTTCCAGGGATTCTTTCCTGTGTTGTCTTGTTCCATTTTTTATCATTCCAAGTGCACCTACTATCACTGGCACGATACTTGTTTTCAATTTCTACATTTTTCTATTTCATTTTCCAGGTCTTTATTTTTTGACATTTTTTTCAAATTCCTTGGTTGCCTTGTTACAACCCACGGAACAAGCCTTATCAATTAATAGGCAAGTTTTTTCTTTCTGGTTTTTAACAATAATGTCCGGCCTATTTGATTCAATTTATCTGTTTGCGCAGATGGTATAGTATCATAGAATGGTGACATCTTCAATTTCTGTAACTGGTGGTGGGTGATGTTTATACGAGTGTTTTTTTATATGTTGCCCATAGTGTTTGCACATTTTCCAGTGTAAATATTGCCCCACTCTATCGTGACAATTTTTATATTGTTTTGGGGCAAGTACAGAACATCGTGAGATTAGATGGTCTATTGTTTCTTGGTATTTATCACAAAACCTGCATTTTGGATCCACATTACTATGTATAATATTTGCCTGAAAGTTCCTAGAGAAATGTCTTTGGTCTTGTGCTGCAAGAATAAAGCCTTCAGTCTCAGACTTTAATCCAAATGCATGTAACCATCGATGAGTATTAACTTAATCAACACTGGATTTATTGGACATGCAGAGGTTTGTCTTTCCTGCGTTGTTTCATCTGTTCAAGAGCTTTATCCTTGGCTTTCTTTTTCATATTTATTGCCGCAATAGTTAGTTCTTGGCTTCTCTTTTGCTTTTAGACAGAATCTACTAAATTTAAATTTTGGTTGTATTTACTGCCTTCTTTCATTATTGAATATTTTTTCTTTCATGTTGTTTGGCTAATTGTATCATCCAGTCCATTGTTGTTTCTATGTATGTTAGTAAGCCATCAGTTCTTGTCTTGTATGATATTTCTAGCTGAATAAGACCTCTTTCAACTACATTATGGGGTATATCTGGACGGTCTTCATCAGACTTTGGATGTTGCATCTTATACTTAAAAAGAAGCTTTCTTCTCTTAGAATTATTATCATTAATATTATTATTATTATTATTATGTCATTTTTCATCATATTGCGATTTCTGCTTTGGTCTCACTACCAACCAAGTCTGCGGGGAGACCTAAGGCAGGAAGTGGCGTATTGTTATGGCTCCATTTCATGTTTTTCTATCTTCCCTATCATCCCCAGCATTACATAGATAAAGTTTTCCTTAGTGTGTGGGCTGTACTTAATAAGACAATTTTTTGTATATCTCTTAAGCTGGGGTTTCCAGAGATTCTTTCAATGTGTGGTTTTGTTCCATTTTTTATCATTCCAAGTGCACCTACTATCACTGGCACAACTCTTGTTTTCAATTTCCACATTTTTTCTATTTCAATTTCCAGGTCTTTATATTTTGACAGTTTTTCAAATTCCTTGATTGCTATGTTACAATCCGCTGGACAAGCCATATCAATTAATAGACAAGTTTTCTCCTTCTGGTTTTTAACAATAATGTCTGGCCTGTTTGCTTCAATTTTTCTGTCTGTGTAGATGGTGTAATCCCATAGAATAGTTACATCTTCTATTTCTGTAACCGGTGCTGGGTAATGTTCATACCAGTGTTTGTTTACAGCTTTTCCATAATGTTTGCACATTGCCCAATGTAAATATTGCTCAACTCTATCGTGGCGATTTTTATATTCATTTGGGGCAAGCACAGAACAGCCTGAGATTAGGTGGTCTATTGTTTCTTGGTGTTTATCACAAAACCTGCATTTTGGATCCATATTATTATGCATAATATTTGCCTGAAAGTTTCTAGTGAAAAGACTTTGGTCTTGTGCTGCAAGAATAACGCCTTCAGTTTCAGACTTTAATCCAGATGCACGTAACCATCGATGAGTATTAACTTTGTCAACATTGGATTTATTGGCACGTTCTGGATATTGGCCATGCAGAGGTTTGTCTTGCCAGCGTTGTTTCATCAGTTCAAGAGCTTTATCTTTGGCTTTCATTTTCATATTTTTGCCGCAATAGTTGGTTCTTGTCTTCTGTTTTGCTTTTCTACAGAATCTACTAACTGTAAATCTTTTTTGTATTTACTGCTTTCTTCATTATTGAATATTTTTTCTTTCTTTCTTCATGTTGCCTTACTAATTGTATCATCCAATCCTTTGTTGTTTCTGTGTATGTTAGTAAGCCAATAGTTGTTGTCTTGTATGACAATTCCAGCTGAATAAGACCTCTTCCACCTTCTTTACGGGGTATGTATAGACGGTCTACATCAGCCTTTGGATGTTGCATCTTATGCTTAGAAAGAAGCTTTCTTGTTTTAGCATCCATTCGCCTGATGTCGTTTAGAGTCCAGTTTAAGATGTTAAAGCTATATTGGACAACTGGGATTGCAAGGCTATTAATGGCCATAACTCTGTTCTGTGAATTTAATTCAGTTTTTAATATCATTCGTAGCCTTCTATAGTACTCTTTACGCACTATTTCTTTCATTTTTTTATGGTGAATGTTTTCGCTCTCATTTGCACTTAGGTATTTATAAGCTTCTTCTGGTTTCCATTCTTTTATTGTTACAGCAGGGTCTAAGCTAATTGAGGAAGTTTCTTGTATTGATCCACGTAAAACTGTAGCTTTAGCACATTTATTCAAATTAAACTTCATTCCAATATCTTCGCCGAAACATTTTACAGTTTGCAGAAGACCTTCCAGCTCATTATCATTCTTAGCATATAACTTTAAGTCATCCATGTAAAATAGATGGCTTATTTTCTTTTGGCCTATTTTATAACCACATTCTGTCTTATTAAGTTGACTGGTTAGTGCTATTAATGATATGCAGAATAGTAAGGGAGATAAAGAATCACCTTGAAATATAACTCTTTTGATGTTCATTTCATCAGACTTATTGGTTCCATTTATATGATTGAGGTAAAGGGTTGTTTTCCATATAGACATGCACTGTTTGATGAAATTGATGATGACGGGCGATATCTTGTATATATTTAAAGTCTTTAAAATCCAGGAATGTGGCACACTATCGAATGCCTTTCGATAATCTATCCAGGCAGTACTAAGAAATTTCTTTGTACTGTAGCAGTTTTCCAGGATCATTTTGTTAATTAGCAATTGGTCTTTACAACCATAACAGCCACGTTTGCACCCTTTTTGTTCAAGCGGTATCATGTCATTTCTTTCTAAGAATAAATATGTCTGTTTTGTTAAAATAGATGTTAATAGTTTATATGTTGTCGGAAGACATGTAATTGGTCTGTAGTTTTTCGGGTTGTTTGTGTCACCATTCTTGGGTAGAAGAAATGTAATTCCTTTGGTCATCCATGCAGGAATTTTAGTGGGATCGTCAACCATTTCTTGAAGTTCTTTGGCTAGTTTTTTATGTGCTGTATTTAAATAATATAGCCAAAAGTTAGGAATTTTATCTATACCTGGGAATTTCCAATTGTCTGCTTTTTTTAGTGCAAATTTAACATCATCTTCTGTAATTCCAGACCATGTCTGTTTTGGTTTATTTTTCATTCGTTCTATCTCTTGCGCAATCCAATGTACTTTCTTGCTATGTTCTTTAGGGCAAGCCCATATCTTTTCCCAGAACTGTGTGACTTCTTCCATTCTGGGGGGGACTGTCACTTTAATTCTTTTTTTACCTATTTCCCTGTAAAATCTCTTTGTATCAGTCTGAAAAATTTTGTTTTGTCTGTAAAATCTTGCTCTTTTTTCATAGCGTCTTATTCTTTGAGCCTTCAGTTGGATTTTTTGCTTTATTTTTCCTTTATTTGATAAGACTTCCTTTTCATTCCTAATGTTATATTTTCTTTCGGCTCTTCTGCTTTTCCTAGTTCTTACATTTATTCCTCTATTCAGTTCATCCAGTACTGACAGTTCACTTCTAAGTTGTTCGATTTCTTTTTCTATTTTTCTTTTCCAAGGTGGATCTTCATGTCTGCAAGACTGCCTTGTTTTTATTTTGATATTCAATTTTTTTTTTTGCTGCTATTGCTGATGCATATGTTACTTCGTTGAGATTTATATGAGTGTCTTCATCCAGTATTAATTTCAGTGCTGCATTGTAGAGTTTAATAGTTCGGAGGTTATGTTTTGTTGGTTCTAATTTTGGGAGCTGTTCTCGTTCCTCCATTGTAATATTTTGTATTTGACTTAGATGGTTCTTTATTTCTATCTTGGCTTCCTGTATATTGTTCTTATTTTCCGTCAAATAATTATCTTCGATGTGTTCTGAACTCGTTTTATTTTCGTCTTTTAACTGACTCAGATCACACCTTTCCAGCACTTTTAAACTTACAGCATTATCTTCGCAGTGAGTTGCGTGTTTCACGGTTTCTATATTATGACCTCTGGCTTGTTTGATGTTATTACTTTTTATTTCTGATTCCGGTTCCTTTTCATATTTTGTTGATTCGTCTCTTCTTGTTACAATTCTTTTAATTTCATTAATTTCAGCCTCTGTCAGTCGGTTATTACGAATAATGTACCTACGTACATTGGCTAATTTATTTTCGTCAATATACTTTCTATTTGCTTGACCAACTTTTTCACGCCAAATGTCATATGTTTGGCGAGTCATTTTTTTTAGGTTTGAGTAACGCTTCATGAAATGCAGTCATAACGACTTTGTACTCCTCACGAGACAATTTTATTATTTCTTTCTTCAAATATACGGTTGTAGATCTAGCTGGTGAATTTTCAGGACCATCATTAGGATTATCCTGGTTGTGGGGACCTGAAGATTCCTTCTTTGTGTAGGAGTTTGTTCCTATGACAGATTTTTTCGACCTCAGGTAGGTTCCCTCCTGAAGGACGGGCTCCCTGTTTATCCACTGGAAGAGCCATACTGGACTTTTTATTTCTATTTGTATTTTTCATGTTTTTCCCACGAGTGACGCACGGGTCCAAAAGTCCACCCAAAGTTGCCCGGCACGTTGGGTAACGGTCTTTTACAAACAGGGTCCCGAAGCCTGTAGGGGATCGTTTGTGACCTCATAACGCAGTAGCCATTCACTCATCGGCACGATTAACACCTTGAGTTGCGGGTTGTTGTTCGGAGTTTTCGTTCTCCTAAATGGGCTGCCAAGCAACATCTGACATAGACGCGATTGGAATTCAATGAGAAAGACGCTGGTTAAAAAAAAAAAAAAAAAAAATCCTTTGGCGTAACAACGGCTCAACGAAACAAAACATCAATACTAGAGTATTTTGTTAAAAAAAAAAAAAAAAAAATTTTACGAAATATCGACAGCTAAAGGAAATATAATACGGATGATTTTATTTAGGTTCATTTAAAGAACAAACAGATAGATTAAAATAAAACAGAATTTCATAAAAAAAAAAAAATTCGATAATATCTAAAGAAAAAATCCTGTTTATATTAAAACAGAATTTCATATTGAGAAAAAGAAAAATTCAAAGAGAGAGACGCTGGTTGAAAAAACAAACAAACTTGGACGTAACGGCCGTTCAACGGAAAAAAAAACATCACTGCACTTAGGGAGTATTGTTAAAATAAAAAACAATTGTTGCTACTATCAACCATTGTCCTTGCAATAAAAATAATTAAGATAAAAAAAAAAAATTCAAAATTTTTAATAGGAAAGAAAAAATGGGCATACCTTTGCGTTTACTACCGTAAAATTTAAAAATAATAATTTGTTCGCACACTGTATTCTGTGTTATCCTTTCATTAAATCCAACGAGAATAAGATTATCGAAAAATAAATAAATATATAAAATGAACGAACAAATATAAATAAATTATTACATATTTTTTCTAAGAAAGAATATCGTAGATCGAACAGTTTTTTAGTGTTTTTCGTCGTATTTTTTTTTTCGTTGTCTTGCTTTAGAAAACTAGTTAATAAATCTATTTAAGGATCATTAAAAGAAGAAACATACAATTTAAATTATATACGAAGAATAAATTAATGTTTATGTTTAAAATAGTGAAATTAAAAATTAATGTTTACGTTAAAAAAAAAAAACGTTACGTTTTCAGGAGCCTCAGAAAAGCACGTCATTCTCGTTGTAATTCCAATCGCGTTATTATTATTATTATTATTATTATTATTATTATTATTATTATTATTATTATTATGTCATTTTCCATCATATTTCGATTTCTGCTTTGGTCTCACTACCAACCAATAAGGCAGGTCGTGGTGTGTTGTTATGGCCCCATTTCATGTTTTTCTATCTTCCCTATCATCCCTAGCATTACATAGATAAATTTTTCCTTAGTGTGTGGGCTGTACTTAATAAGACAATTTTTTGTATATCTCTTAAACTGGGGTTTCCAGGGATTCTTTCAATGTGTTGTTTTGTTCCATTTTCTATCATTCCAAGTGCACCTACTATCACTGGCACAAGTCTTGTTTTCAATTTCCACATTCTTTCTATTTCAATTTCCAGGTCATTATATTTTGACAGTTTTTCAAATTCCTTGGTTGCTATGTTACAATCCGCTGGACAAGCCATATCAATTAATAGACAAGTTTTCTCTTTCTGGTTTTTAACAATAATGTCTGGCCTGTGTGCTTCAATTTTTCTGTTTGTGTAGATGGTGCAATTCCATAGAATAGTTACATCTTTTATTTCTGTAACCGGTGCTGGGTGATGTTCATACCAGTGTTTGTTTCTCAGGTTTTCCATAATGTTTGCACATTGTCCAATGTAAATATTGCCCATCTCTATCGTGGCGATTTTTATATTCATTTGGGGCAAGCACAGAACAGCCTGAGATTAGGTGGTCTATTGTTTCTTGGTGTTTATCACAAAACCTGCATTTTGGATCCATATTATTATGCATAATATTTGCCTGAAAGTTTCTAGTGAAAAGACTTTGGTCTTGTGCTGCCATAATAAAGCCTTCAGTTTCAGACTTTAATCCAGATGCACGTATTATTATTATTATTATTATTATTATTATTATTATTATTATTATTATATTTGCATGATGTTTATCCGTTCTTTTGATATGTTCTATTCATATGATGCATGACAAATCAGTATCTTTAATTCTTCAAAGTATGTCTCGTTTTTTCGGCCATGTAAGGGGAGCCCTTCACCACTCAATCTGAAAAGTATTAATATTTGTACTGGCTCCTGATTTTAACGACAGCAATATCTTAAAGGTCAACGAATTTTACAGAATACAACGAGCAGAGTGTGATGATTTAAAAAAATAAATATTTCGGAATTAACTGCTAAGATATTTAAACGTTTGAGTCAGGAATAAAAACCTTGCAAACATTTTCTTTTTTACGTATTTTACTTACGATGTTTTAAATTCTCTGTTGGTTTTCTTAATTCCATGATGTGATCGGAATCGAAAAAAACATCTATTGGAAATTTAACGAAAAAACAAACATTCTTCCGAAGCCTCGATATATCCAAGTAAAACGAAAGTTAAAAAACAAATGACAAATAACAAAAAAAAGTGAGGATTTTTATTGCAAATTTTCGAGGCAAATGAATGAAAAATTTTTGAAAAATTCCTTTTGAAAAAAGACACAAGTCAACTTGCAAAAACAGCAGAAAATGTGACGCTTTGAGGCAGAAAGAATTTTATGAGATTTTTTACATATTTTTTAAAGTTTTCCGCATAATTGTTTTAATATTTATATGTTTTCTTAGGAAATTCAATACTTATATTTTAATGCCAATTGAATCGTCCATGTAGTCAAAATTTGAATTGTTCGCCGAACTATTTATTACACATAGGATTATAATTCTGATTAGGCAAAATATCCAGACAACTAGTAAGCTTTTCTCGGTAGATGAGCTCTCACTGAATAGTAAGTTCGATTCTACCTTGGTGCTTCACACTTTTGGCCTTGTGCCACATCAAAGTTACGCTTAAAACAAAAATTTGGCCCCTCAACTTGGTGTGATGGTTAGCCTACTTGTCTCACTAAAATCCATTACAACTGAGTAGTGAGTTCGACTCTCACTAAGTACGCCATGCTTTCAGGCTTGTGTAAATCCCTCTTTAGAAACTGCTCCATTTTACTTTACATTCCCTTCTTTAAAATAAGCAAATGTAAGGGTTCAGTATTTTAGATAAACGTTTCGTAGAATTTAAAAAGACTCATATTCTGTTTCATATTTAATACAATCACACATATCCTGGATAGACTAACATTTCTATTACCAAGAAATGTTTATAGAAAAGGCACAGGTGAGTTAGATTAAGGCGGTAGAACGTAAGTGAAGCCAAGATGCAATGCTAGGTCCAATAACATAGCAGATTTTTATTAGGACGCTCCCCTGTCAGGTTTCATCTTCAAAAGTTTACGTGCAATATCAATCGTTATCGTCTGTATTTTCGTTGTAGTACAGTGGATATCGGCTCGGAACGAGAAACCGGGGAGCCGAGTTCGAATTCCAGTTGAATCCATTGTATTCACTTACGGGCAAATACCCATTGGGAAAGTTATTAATCCGTCTCTTCCTTCCAGTTATGGGTTAAATAGCAGGACAGTTTGGGTTCTATAGCTGCGGGATAATCTTCTGCCCAGTCAGTCATGTCTCTTTCGAGACATGATCGCCCAAGCGTGTATCACGTGTGGTAGTTAACTGACTCAATGAAGATAATAGTTGGAAATATAAGTAAAGCTTCTACTAGGCATAAAATGGGGGATCGATTTTCTATTGTTATGAAGTAATAAAATGATCCCCCATTAATTACTAATTATTAATACAATCCGTCTCTTTTTCCTTCAGCTATAGCTTAAATAGCAGGATAGAAAATCTTCTGCCCAGTCAGTCATGTCTCTTTCGAGACATGATCGCCCAAGCGTGTATCACGTATGGCACTTAACTGACCAACTGACGGACTTCCCTTAATATTGAGCGTATTTCTTATATTCTCTAACTATTAGTAAGACCTCAGTTACTTTATTATCTTGCATGAAGTAAAGTTATTAAAAAAAAAGCATGAAAACTACCATCATGTGCTTAAACAGCCTCCTCAGATCGAGACTCTCATGTCAGGTATGACGCCCAACTCGTTGAGTAATATCTAAACTGACAGCTGTATAAAACCGCTTTCTAAGATCAATGTACAAAGAAAATCCTTTAGGGAGTTAAGTCTGGAAAAAATTAGTTTTTATTTAAACAGTTTTTGCCAGTACTACATGTTGTGACGTAACTCGAACACGTGACTTACGGTTCACAATATATAAAGGACTAATATCGAGTACCAACAGTGGAGTCGCCCTAGCCTTCGGGCTGGGCTCACCTAAGACAAGTAAAGACCAGTTATGACCGGTTTTGAACCTGTCCACCGCGGTGGATAGGTAATGTTTGACCAGTACCGGGTGTACGCGCTCAGGTTCCCCACGTTAAAAAAGACCTTGTGTCACATCTCTCAAGTGGGGGAGAAGGGTAAATAATGGAGTCGGCCTAGCCTTCGGGCTGGGCACACCTAAGACAAGTAAAGACCAGTTATGACCGGTTTTGAACTTATCCACCGCGGTGGATAGGTAATGTTTGACCAGTACCTGGGTGTACGCGCTCAGGTTCCCCACGTTAAAAAAGTTAATATACGTTAAAAAAGACCTTGTGTCACATCTCTCTCAAGTGGGGGAGAAGAGTAAATAATGGAGCCGGCCGCTGATGTCGACCATTAATTGTTTCCACCCTTCACGGACGTGTACTACTCTACCTACCGAGAATATACGTATTACTTACTTATATTTGTGTATTGTCATTCCTCCAAGATACAACACTACAGAATCACTAATAACTGTAAGAAATAGCAAAAAACATAGACGTTGATGACTATTAACAGCAGTAACAATTTAAACATATAGCACGTAGATCGAAATGTTGATTGGTTGGTTGTTTTGTTTTTATGGCATATCAACCTCGACGGGTCATTTATTGCCAACTAAATATTATTTATTTTATTGCTGGTAATACCTTCTTCTTTTCAACAATTTATTGTTGTTTTTATATAAGTTTTTGTGTCTAGTAATACTTTTTCTTTTCGAGTATCACGATTCATTGGGATTTGTTTTTAAGGGCAGGGTCCCCAAGTCCTACCCTGTTATTTAACCCATAACTGGAGATAAGGGACGGATTAATACCTTTCCCAAGGGTACCAGTGCTTAAGTGAATGCAAGGTATTAAACTGGAATTTGAACTCGGTTCACCGATTTCTCTTTCCGAGCGGATATCCACTGCACTACAACGCACATCCGTCACTAGACGCTTACAGCACCTGGTACTCCCAAGCAAATCGAAATGTAATTAATATGATAATCAGATGTTGATATTCGAACATTACTTTAAATAAAGATCCTGGGTATGACGATAAACTGTATCCGGCAGCAAGGTCTCTGATTGGGAAGATGTAAGGAGCATGGAACTACCTCTTAATTTCTGTTGTTCCCAGGTCCACCCTGACTCGGAGTGGTAGCAGCTGTTAGAGTCCAAGCTATGGGCAGATAGTTAACCCGCACTAAACTGGGATCAAAACACTATGAAAGTATAAAAATAAATGTATGGGAAAAAATAAATTTTGAAGGAAAAAATTATTATCTTAACATATTTTTGAAGGAAAAAACATTGCAATGAATATTTTTTGAATGAAAACAATTATGACCTGCAATACATTTTTAAATACAAAAATGGAAGACATTTGCAGTTTTATAAAATGATAAAAAATTAAAATATTTTTTATCGAATTCTGACTAAAGGATCATCGATGAAAAGTACGTGAAACGAAAAATGTGGACAGAGACTTTCAATAAGCCGATCTACCAAAATGTGTTTCTTTTGTTCACACCCGAACTGTGATCAAAACACGCTGATGTGTATCGCGTGTGTAAAGTTTAGGAGTTTGGGATTTCCTGTATTAACAATGTAGGGAAAGAAACTATTCAATCTATATATCGCTCCTTAGGTCAGTAAGTTGTTTTGAGACAGGGAAGAAGGTAAGGAGAGGTGAAGGGAGGCGAACGTTGTCGCCGCTTGCCTTGGTCAAGGGAGGTACTAATCACGCTCGTCAGTCCGTCGGTCTGTCTGTCTGCTGGATGCTTTCTGTCTCGGCTTTTTATATCTGCTTGTTGGATCAAAGCAGCTCTTTGGGGATTTCACACTTGTATTTGATTCTGGGCTTCCCATTGGCTGATAAATAAAATTTGCGTAGGCTTGCGAAATGGAAATTTGACATTTGATTAATTTTTACTTTTCAACCGGAACATCTGCGCGAACCCGGATGCGCAACGACGACTTTTGTTCATTTGCCTTTTTGTCGGGAGAGAGCAAACATCCGGTCCATAGCTCTTGCTCGGTATTACCACAGTATCTAATATACTTATTAAAGGTTTATACGAGGGTGACGCAATAAATAAGGTGATTTTTTCTAATACAGATAGAAGCTTACTCTTTTTTTATTCAAAGTAGTCTCCCAGCAGTATCACACACTTTTCCCATCTGTGCACAAGCTTCCATATTACCTCAGCGTAAAAATATTTGTCTGATGTCGCAGCCAATCGCTCACAGCACTTTTGACTTCATCGTCACTTTCAAACTTCTTTAAACAATTTAGCCCACTTGTAGACATTTTTTGGGCTGAAACAGGTAACACTATACACTTTTGACATTCTCCTATGAATTTCAACTGGTTTGCCCCCTTCAGCAACAAAAAGCTTGATAACTTACCTCTGTTCAATCCTGGAGCATGCTTCTTGGTCAGCCATCTTTGTTAATCTCCAAAACTCTCAAAGTTTTTTTCAAACTGCAAACAAAATTAAATCCCTTTGAAAAAGAAGTAAATGAAAAAAAAAATTAAAAAGGTAAGCTTCTATCTGTATTAGAATGTCCTTTTACCGAAAAATTCATCCTATTTATTGAATGACCCTCGTATCATCAATATATTAGCGATATTGATATCAGAATGAGAAACGCCATATCGACCAAAAATGAAAGAAAGTAACTATTGATACTTAGAAAATAAAATGTATATTCCTTAGAAAAAGAGTTCCTCTAAGGAATAAAATTGTATTAGGAACGTGAAATTCTTCTAGATTCAGGAATTTCAGTATCAGCTTAATCTAATAGCAAACGATGGGAAATATTTTTTTTTATTTTGTTTTTTTTAACGGTATATCAACAACTTATGGGACATTTAATGTCAAAATGCTATCCTTTTATGAGATATGGTATTTATTTCAAAAATTCTATTGTTGGTAATTTTTCTCCAATAATGTACTAATGATAATCTTTTATATTTATTTTTCCCTTTGAAAATATATTGCTGGTAATTTTTTCTAGAATATATTTATATATTCATGTTTTCACCCAAACCGCAGTTAACAATTTACCAATAACTAGGAGCCTAACAGAGGATGCCATCTCAGATCAGAGTGAACCTGGAAACAACAGTAAATAAGACGTGGTTTCACAATCCTGAAAACGTGACGAGGGGCCTTCTGTTTTTTGACACACACAAGACGAACGGGAAATGCAATATAAAAAAATCTCAATGCATATAGAGAAATAGAACATGAAATATTATTAGAAACTATAAAGCCAGAATAGTACTACACACACACACACACACATATATAGATATACATATATATATATATATATATATATATATATATACACATATACATATATATATGTATGTACATATATATATGTATATATATATGTATACATACATATATATACATATATATATATACATACATATATATACATATACATATATATATATATACACATACATATATATATACATACATATATATATATATGTATATATACATATACATATATATATATGTATGTATATATATATGTATGTGTATATATATATATATGTATATATATATATATACATACATATATATAAATATATATATATATACATACATATATATATTCATGCATATATATATATATATAATATAAATCATAGTTTAGAACATGTACAAATTATTACGCGTACATTTTGTTTCGGCATTGAAATGACAATATCTCATCAGCTAGCGTTGAAAGGAATAGAAAGTCTTTTTCTTATATTTGGCAAATTGTGTGTGAGATGTAGGTGGTGTGGGAGATATGGAAATAAGTCTTGTATGTTGTCCGTTAGAATTTTGAGTGAAAAGATGGAATAGTCGGTGGATAGAGTTGACTAATGGACATGTCGAAAATTTTGTAAAACATTGTCAATTTTTCTTCGTTCCTTATATATATTAATACAGGTTTCATTGAATAATATAGACAAGTTCTATCTATTTATTTTGTGTAAGATTAAATGTTCATCCTTTGATAATGGCTTATGTAAGCCGAAAGCTCAGACCTGATAAGAAAAATCAACAATTATTGCGATTTCTTGTCGTCTTCCCATGACAACACTATCAAGCTAATCAGATCATACGAACGGATCTTACACAAAATAAATAGACAGAACTTGTCTGTATTATTCAATGAAACTTGTATTAATGAAAAAATGCTGCCAAAATACACACAATATATATATATATATATATATATATATATATATATATATATATATATATCAAGAAGTAACGTAGTGTAGTCGGAAAATAAGGCAAGTATTTCCTACAAAATAAAGTTATCATATCTATGGTTTCAATTCATTTCTTAATTTTTACTTTCAAATGTACCACCTGGAGAAAACTTTTATTTACTATCAGCAATTAATCTAAGAAAGAAAGATTTAAGAAAGAAAGAGAAAGACACTATACAATTGATTATGATGCTAAGTATTTACACTATTGACATAGCTGTTCTAATCTTTCGTGACATATTCACGATTTTCTGCCGTTTAACTCTCTTGCCTTCTTCTGGTAATATACGTTTGAATTTCGAACCGAAACCTTTATTTATTTCTAATTTCACATGCCCTGCCTTTTCTGGATGTCTTAATTTCAGTTAACTCCCCTTAGTAAGGCATCTCTTCAGGTTTTTCTTCTTTCTTTTGTGATCAGAAATTAAACTCACACTATTTTGTGTGGTCAAGTCGTTTTTTAGATCATCAACGACCTCTTTTATCTACTGGGTCATATGTACTACATAAAGAGTTCGTTCTAATTTCAGTCGTATATCACCTGAAGAAGGTGGTAGAGTACAACGTCATGAATGTGCCTATATAGATGAGGACAACAATCTAAAGTATAAATGGTTAAAATACCTTATCTCAAAAATATAGACACAAGATCAAGGTATTTAGAAGTAAAATCTTATATCCTTTCACAACCTAGGTGATCAGTACTCTACATAGATCCCTTTTCTTGTTTGTCGCTTGGTTAAATTAATGGCGGGAATTTCAACCAATGAACATTTAATGCTTCCACCGGTTCGCATATCGATCTTGACAATTGCTCCAGTGCCATTTAAAGCTATCAGCGCAAATATTGACAGAGATAATATAATCTCTTCTTCTGCTCTATATCTCACTGGTCCCGTAAGTAACCAAAGACGACCAGTTCGGACAATCAGATGGACAGGCTGCTTGGCTTCGATGTCTGGCGCTGGTATCCATTACTGCCCTATCAAAGCGCTGGAGACACTCCAACAATTTGTTTTGACTCAGTTATGACAGATTATCGGATAATCTCAATACCGGCTGATGATTACGCTCATGGAAGGAAATCTAATTAATGTGACATTCTGATTCGTCTCGGTTACATTTCCCGCCAATCACTCCCTTGCTTAATCTCTGCATTGTTGTTGATTTTATCGTAACCTTTCAGTCAATCGATCTTCTACTCGTTTTCGGAGACGTATCTCCCGTTCATAAATGTAAACCACTCGTTTATTTCACCTTCTTTGATCTATACTGACGGGTTTTTCCTTCCTTTTGCAAGAAGCCAAATGCAGATATCCGAGGAGAATAATAATAATCGCATTCAAATTGTAACAAGTAATTTTTAAGTTCAACGATCAACAGTAGGACCAGACTAAATATTTTTTTCAAAATATTCATAAATCAAGACCCGTGAGCCACTCAAGATAGTTTTTATGAATTTTTATGAATTTTTTTGCATGAAAGAGAGAAGAAATGAGGATTTGAAGACAGGCTAAATTGAAAACGTCTAACAATTTTCTTGAAATGGGATAAGGCTGAAGTTATCATTAAATCATAATCTCGAATGATTGTTTACAACGTAAAGGTAGGTCTGAAAGACTGTGATAGTTAAACTTCTTTCTTACAAATGGATTATAAATGAAATTTGGACAATTCACGATTGTATATGGGGCATGGCTTGACCTCGCTTGAAATGTCTAATTTGATTGCATTAACGAATTTATCTCGTGTGAACTTTTATAATAAATATTAGGAATGGTAAAAAAGTATTGGGAATGGTATGTATCCGTCACTTCTCCCTTCAGGTATCGTTTGACTAGCAAGACAGATTGGTAACGAGTCTGCAGCAAAAATAATGACAACCTTCTGCAGGAAAAAATGTTTCTACCCAGTCAAACATATCTCGTTTGAGAAATGATTGCCCAAGCGGTATCATGTATGGTAATTTTTTTTTCGTTTTGTGAAATCATTTCACCTCAGGCAAGGAAGAACTGGCACTGGTGCACAGGGGGTAACATAAGAGGTGAGTGATAAAAAAGACGTCAGGGGAGTCAGAAAGCGAGTAAGAAAAGGATGAGAATACCGGTGTGAAGAGGGCTGCATGAGAGTGGAGTGTAATGGAAACAGAACATGATACAAGTGTTTTTTTTATTCATTTCACCCCCAAGCAAGGTTTTCCTCTGCTATTATAGCGCAGGGGGTTACATAGGGGAAGGTGCTGAGACAGCGATTAGATATAGGAAATGTTAGAAGGAGGGGGATAGACGAGTAAGAAGGTACATAGGAAGAGTGTTTGAGAGAATGGTTGCGAATTAGTGTGTTAGGAGGTGTCTATTGACCTTACATTTAACTCCTGGAGAGTGTAGCTGTTGGGGAAGCACGTACGCGGAAGGGAATTACACAGGCGGGAAGAGCGAGAAAAGAAGCTGTTGGAGTAGAAATTGCGGTTATATTTTATAAGTTTCACTGTAAAAGTGTGGGAACTAGTTGCTAATCTAGTATCTCGTGCAAATTCGTACCTAGGGGGCACTAGAGATCTAAGTTCATCGGAGCAGAAGCGGTGAAAGTATTTATAGAAGAGGCACAGCGAAGCCACGTCACGCCGTTGAGAGAGTGACTGCAGGCGATCAGCCAAGTCGGTATCAATCACATTACAGATTCTGCTTTGTATTTTGTCAAGAAGCCCGAGGAGAATAGCAGGGGCACCCGACCAGATGTGGTAGCAGTATGTTCAATAAAAGGAGTCAAGAAGATAAAAGATGGCAATTGATTTTGCATTTATATACCGAAGGGACTTCCAAAGGCGGAAAGTGAGAGTAAAACATCTGATAAAGTAGTTAACTAAATAAATTAACTTTTACAATGAAAAGATTGATAGTATCTGGATGGGTTTGTGATATTTCGTCTGTGTAAAAGGGGAGGAAGTGTTCTAACAGGAGACGGAAAATGCGACACAGAGATCCGAAGGTGAATTGGCATGGCAAAGGACTCGTTCCAGAAGCTGAGTAAAGTACTAACACACAGGAAAATTTCACTAAAAGCAAAGAGTGCTGGATTACTATGTGATGTCAGTTCTTCAAAACGGCAGTGAATGCTGGAAAATATAATCGAAAATTAAAACAAAACTGGAAGCAGCGGAAATGTAGTTCTACAGAAGGATGCTGCGGATATCGTAGACCGAGCATATGAGCAATGATGAGGTGTTGGAAAGGTATTGGAAAGAAAGGAAATTAATAATGAGCATCAGGAAGAGACAACTGAAGTTCCTGGGACACGCAATGAGGAAGGAGAGCTTGGAGAACCTGATACTGACTGGCAAGATAGAAGGAAAGAGAGACAGCGGAAGGCAGCGGATAACATATTTGCAGGGCCTGATCAGGTGGATGAGGGAACGGGGTTGCCAGGACTAACAGGAGCAAACATATTAAGAGCCACAAGGGATGGGAGACGTGGAGAACCATGATCGCCTACGTTCTGAAGGGACAGGGCACATAGAAGAAGAAGCAGAAAAAGGGCTGAAGTTGAAAATTTGAGCATCGAAGTAACGAACTAACAACAGCCATCAGAAGCATGTTAAGAAATACGTATTAAATACGTATTAAATGTCAGAATAATACCGCCTTTCCTGTATATTTCCTCATGGTATAGAATGACCACGGGAAAATAAAACATTGTGCCCCTGCAAAATAGTGGCCATATTATATCCTTGCTGGTAGCATAAACACTTTAGGAGTTTCTCAAGGGTCGAGTCCCCGATTATGATATTAACTAAATATCCGTCCTACGTAGAGTGACACATGGGAAATTCTCTTTACCTCTCTCCTATTCGTATATAAACAATATTTGCAATAAGGACATCTATTTTCTAAAGTTAATTTTGTCATTATGTTAAAGCCATTTGAATTATCTACTCCGTTATGATTGCATAGCGCAATATATAAGATAAGTATTTGAATATTTTTATAATGCTTATAATAATAATAATAATAATAATAATAATAATAATAATAATAATAAATATAAAGACCTGGAAATTGAAATAGAAAAAATGTGGAAATTGAAAACAAGAGTTGTGCCAGTGATAGTAGGTGCACATGGAATGATAAAAAATGGAACAAAACAACACATTGAAAGAATCCCTGGAAACCCCAGCTTAAGTGATATACAAAAAATTGTCTTATTAAATACAGCCCACACACTAAGGAAAACTTTATCTATGTAATGCTGGGGGTGATAGGGAAGATAGAAAAACATGAAATGGGGTCATAACAACACGCCACTACCTGCCTTAGGTCTCCCCGCAGACTTGGTTGTTAGTGAGACCAATGCAGAAATCGAAATATGATGAAAAATGACACAATAATAATAATATCGCAATATAAATATTTTTGCTCTATTTTGATAGGATTATTTAAATAATTCCAATAATACATCATCTTTCCGCTGGATTACTTCGAAGGAGCATGTAATACCAGACGAATGGAATATATATAATCATAGCTGATTACTACTATTTATATCTAAACTTATTTATAAATGGAACTTTGTCTGCTGTGCGTGTATGTGTCCGTATGTGTGTGTGTGTGTGTGTGTGTGTGTGTGTGTGTGTGTGTGTGTGTGTGTGTGTGTGCGTTACCTATATACTCCGAAATGGCTGAACGGATTTTCTTGACAATTTATGCAGTTATACTATAAATGCCTGCGAGTGTTCTTAACTGGATTTTGTGTCAAGGTACACCCGATAAATACCGAAAATCGATAATCGAAAAAATCGGGTTATAGGAGTGGTCAGATTTTAATCAAATTTTATACACTCATAGACAAAGACATCAGAAACGATATTCAGAAGTTTCAAGGTTGCAGATCTTACAATATTGCAGAAAATTCATAATATATATATATATAAAAGGCAAGATGTTTGTGTGTGTCTGTTTATCTGCGTGTATGTCTGTATTTTTTCAGCCGTTTTATTTTAGTTTTTGCTTCGGGTTTGGCTCTAAGTAGGTATAATTGTAGTTCTTAGTCTCAGCCGTGATACCATTTACTCAGAGTCCTTATGTAGCCTTCAAAATTCAGTTTACAACGAAAAAAACTTATTTGATATCGATACCAAGAAATCAAAATTTGAATTACATCCATTCATTTTTCTTTCTGTCTCCGGTTTCGCTTTAACTGGAAACAAGTATTGCTTTTTAGTCTTTCGTGCCAACATCCAAAAAGTCTGAGCTCCAGGACCATGGATTAGTTTTAAAGCTTTCATTACACCCGAGCAACGCCGGGCTATACTGCTAGTATATATATGTATATATATATATATATACTAGCAGTATAGCCCGGCGTTATCAATTCATCACGCCGTCCGTTAATTTTAAGTTACAATTCTCTTTCCTTTGTTTGAGAACCCAGACGATGTCAATTTTTTCTTTTCTTGTTTATTTGATTTTATTTTGTTTTAACTTTTTCTTTTTCTTTTTCTTTTTTAATTTCTTTGCAAATCTATCTAAAAAGGAAAATTAGACTGATTTTTCTCCAGTTTCTGAAAGGATTTTTCTGTTGCTGAGGTGATGTGTTATTCCTCCGTGGGGATTTTCATATCGAAATGATCATCCAATATCATTGAATTAATCCTTTTTTAATTTATATATATATATATATATATATATATATATATATTAGTCATCCACATACAAGCCTGTTTCGCAGTTCATCAGTGTGGCTAGACACATCCACTATGATTATATATATATATATATATATATATATATATATATATATATATATATATATAATCATAGCTGATTGCAACGAACCCTGCAGAAAATAAAACCATAAGAATCACTGTTTCATTTTTCCGCTTCTAAAATGTAAGTTATTTTTTATAATGAAAGTTATTTTTAGAATTCAATTTTGTTTTTCGTTTTCTTGACACAGGTAATTTTCTGTGATTTTTGTAAATCATAGATAAATTATTTCAGTATAATTAAACAAGATTTTATGGAAAGTAGCATTGTTCATTAAACTTACACTTTCTACCTATCTCGTCTTCAGTGAAGACCGGGTAAAATAATACTAATTAAACTTACCAATTTTTGGTCCAGGTCTGGGTATACGCCTTCGTGTATATATATATATATATATATATATATATATATATATATATATATATATATGTTGCTGGGGAGCATTCCTTTTTGCACATAAGAATGGATTCGTCTGATGTGTTCATATAATTCTGGCTATACAGAGAACCGTAATAGTTGTCAGAGAGAGTTAGTATAGAGTCAGTTGGCTCGTTAGTTGGTGCATAGCATACTAAGTTGAAGTACTTTTAGATATAGACTCATTACCTGGACATACTTCTTCACGGTGCCTCAATCCACTAAATTTACACACACACACACACACACACACACACACACACACACACACACATATATATATATATATATATATATATATGAGGTGCAATGGGTTAATTTGTGCTATGTTATATATTCGTTTTTGCGCGTTCTTTGTAATTGGTTTTGTCCACTTCCCAGCATATTAGGGCCAGTTGGGAGAAAAAACACCATGACGCAATTCCACCACACCACCGTCAGAAATTTGAAAACTGCATTTTTGTATTGCTTGACATTTGCGTCAGAAAGTCTAATTCAAACCATTCAGTGTGATTGGGTGTCAATCTACTGACTTGGCAGACCGGCTGCAACCACTCTCTCACCGGCGTGATGTGGCTTCCCTGTGCCTCTTCTACAAGTACTTTCATGGCTTCTGCTCCGATGAACTTAGAGCACTGGTACCGCCTAAGCACAAATTACACGAGATATTAGATTAGCAACTAGGTCCCACCCTTTTACAGTTAAACAAATAAGATGTAAACGTAAATTCTACTCCAACAGCTTCTTTTCTCGTGCTTCCCGCCTGTGGAACTCCCTTCCACAAGTCTGCTTTCCCGACAGCTACAATCTCCAGGTGTTTAAATGTAGGGTCAATAGACACCCCCTATCACACTAACTTCCAATTATTCTCCCAACACTCTCACCATCTACCCAACTCTCATTTTCCGTATCCTTACCCGCCTATCACCCACCCTCTGACATTTCCTATATTTAACCATCCTTTCTCCACTCTATGTAGCCCCCTGCGCAGTAGTGGCAGTGACATACCTTGATCGGGGTGAAACGCTTATAAAAAAAAACAATAGTGCAGAAGGCTCGGAAAGAGTTGGATAAGTTTAAGGTGTTTGAAGTGATCATTAGTGATGGTGACCTTATGCATACAGCCATCTTACCACGGGCCCCAGACTTAACACGGAGGCCTACATAAAGTTTCTTGGTAAGCTAGTGGTGCTCTGGGTGAAGATGGTAGGTGCAAAAAACCCTCTCTCCTGCAACATGACTCAGCACCAGACTACACAATCATAGCTGTCAGACACTTTCTGCGAATACGTAGTTCTTTAAATCTGGTTACCTAACACTCCAGACTGCAACACTTTTATTATTTGGGCAATGCATTCGAGCAAGAGACAAACAAAACTCCTAGTAACACAAAACATGAACTGAAGTCAAGGGTTATGGCAGCATTCACCAATATGAACAAGGAGAGAGTCCACAAGAGATGCAGAAGATTCTGAAGTCGGCTGATTATGGCGATTTTTTTAATAAATTTAATCTTTGGTATTTCATCATAACTTTTGTGAATTTTCGTAAATATATGTCAAAATGAAATGTCAGTATTATTTTCATTTTTGCGTAATCTAGACGACCATTTTCCATCTAATGTGTGTGTGCGTGTATGTATGTATGTATGTATGTATGTATGTATGTATGTATATGTAAATCATATGTGTGTGCACGCATGTATGTATGTATATGCAAAGCACTGCCGTTTTTAGTCTGTAAATATAATAAACTGCGATGAATATAAGCTTACAAATATATAGCAGGGTGTAATTCATCTCTTTGTCACACATTCTCTTTGTATGCATTACGGCCTTTCCAAATTTCCACAGAATCAAATTAACACAGCTCTGTCCAGTGATTAGACTCAAAATCCAGCAATATCACATTCCAAATACAAAGCTTTCATCCACTAGACGGTTGTCAGTCAATCAGTCAGTTAAGTGCCATATGTGATACACGCTTGGGCGATTATGTCTCGAAAGAGACATGACTGACTGGGCAGATTTTCCCGTAGTAGATATCTAATGCACCACAACGCACATCTTCTGACGGTTGTCAGTAAGCTATTTCAAAACTAAATATATCTCTAGATCATATCTCTGTGTAGGAATAATTAAACATGAATAAATTTTCCATAATCAAAATCAACTGATACGGGATCTGAAAAGTGAATACTTTACAACAAAATAACTGGGATTCATCGCTGATTTAACAAAATAAGCTTACCTTACGTACAAAAATATTGTCCAGATATGTTCTTGATGTTGAAATAGTATTATTAAAAGGAATTATTCTACTACAAATGCATTCGAATGAACGAAGGATTATACAAATCAGCTTTATTAAATTAACATGAATTTCAGAGCCCGTATCAGTTGATTTTGATTATGGAAGTCGCTGAAAAATCCAGAGTTAGTTGGCAAAGAAACGACGCTATATTCTCTCAGAATATAAGTTCGCCATTTGTATCTCTGGGGAACGGGCCAAAATTATTATCGCTTGGCTGCCAACTGTTCAATCATCCGTAGAATTCCATAGATAGTGCTTCTGATTATTATCAATTAATCGGTGCTCAGAAATTTTTTCACTAAAATAATAGCTTCCTAGTAAACTGCTAAAATCCCCAGAGCATTTCTTTAAACATCAAGAATAATTAGAAATCTAGGAGAAACTAATTAGGTGTTTGCGTGACAGAATATTTCTGAACCAAACAGTAAATCAGCCGTCGAAATAAAAGTTAATAAAGAAGTATTTTTTCATGATATAAAGATCATAAAAGTGCTTATATAAATAATCAAAATATATATTATCATCACTGTGAACCTTCATACCGAAATAATTCTTTCGGAAGATCAAAGGTCACATCATGAATTCTCTTTCTTCATCTTTGAAAAGGGCTTACCAGTCTACATACAGTCAGTTAAGTGCCATACGCGAAACACGCTTGGGCTATCATGTCTCGAAAGAGACATGACTTACTGGGCAGAAGATTATCCCACAGTAGGTTGCCATTGCTTTCTGCGGTAGAATTCTTTTGGAAGATCAAAGGTCACATCATGAATTCTCTTTCTTCATCTTTGAAAAGGGCTTACCAGTCTACATACAGTCAATTAAGTGCCATACGTGAAACACGCTTGGGCGATCATGTCTCGAAAGAGACATGACTGACTGGGCAGAAGATTATCCCACAGTAATTTGCCATTGCTTTCTGCGGTACATTGGTTGCCAGCCAAGACTATGGAACCCAATCTGTCCTATTATTTAACCCATAACTGAAAGGAAGTGACGGATGAATACCTTTTCCAAGGGTATTTGCGCGTAAGTGAATTCACTGAATTCAACTGGAATTTGAACTCGGCTTCCCGATTTCTCGTTCCAAGCCGATATCCACTGCACCACATTGTATTAATATTTCGCATCAGGTGATATATCAAGGGGATCTGCGTTGGGTTGCAGTGGACACCGGCTCGGAACGAGAAATCAGGGAGTCGAGTTCGAATTCCGGTTGCATTCATTTACGCACAAATACTCTGGAGAAAGGTATTGATCCGTCTCTTCTCTCCAGTTATGGGTTAAATAATAAGACAGATTGGGTTCTATATCCTTGGTTTGAAAGTAGTCTACCGCAGAAAGTAATGGCAACCTACTACGGGAAGATTTTCTGCCAAATCAGTCATGTCTCTTTCGAGTCATGATCGCCCAAGTGTGTATCACGTATGGTACTCAACTGACTGATATATCAAGATCTTTTTCAACCGGTGTAATTGTAATTGATAGACAGGCGCACTGAGTGGGATAGTTTTCTAGAAATTTAGTCAATCTAAAGCCTACGAGGAACTCATAGTAGAGGATTAAATCAAAACAGTTTATACAGTGTGTTACACAAATTTCAGTGTGTTAGAAAGTGAATAGTATGGGGATAAGTAGGAAAGAAAATATGCGACCTTTGTATTAAAGAGGTTAAGATTGTCGGGTTCAGCTAAGTAACTACAAAGTAAGGGGAAATTGTGCCTGAGTGAAGATATTTTCCTTACCTTTAGAAACGAGATTTAACCACCTCTGAAGAGGTATCATGACGTATTCTAGGTGCAAAGTTCTGAACGTATGGCATTAAAAGATAGAGCTCATCCGACAATTTACAGTGCAAATGGCAATAGACTAGCGATAGGCTTACAACTTTTCGAGTCCGGAAAAGAGATGGTCGAGGTGTGAATAATAAATTCCTTATTAGACAATACAAACCTTTTGAACTCTGTTATTGGTGGAAATTGAAAACCGATCTGAAATTAAAATAGTACTCAAATTTCAAATCTCATCTAATTTTTTAGAGGTAAAGGTGTGTGGTAAATTCAGATACTACTTAGAGAGACTGAATAAGTAAATATTTTTCCAGCATCATTAGCAATGGGTTGTATATATACATTTTACTTGAGGTCAGTAAGTGACCTTAAGACCAAATTAGTCAGTCGGTTAAGTGCCTTACTTGATACACGTTTGAGCGATCATGTCTCTTTCGAGACATGACTGAATGGGTAGAAAACTATGCCACAGTAGATTGCCATTGCATTCTGCGATAGACTGGTTTCCAGCCAAGGCTATAGAACCCAGTCTTTCCTATTATCTAACCCATAATAGGTGGGAAGAGACTGATTAATACCTTTCCCAATAGTATTTGTGGTTAAGTGAATGCAAGAAATTAAACTGGATTTCGAACACGGCACCTCAATTTGTCGTTCCGAGTCGATATCCACTGCACAAAAACATCGTCAAAACATGAAAGCCCATTGTGGGTGCAACCGTTTATTCAGTCTGGAGAAAGATCTGAGTCTAAGTGATGAAAAATGCTAGCTTTGTGTTTGAGGTGTTTAATTTACAAACCAATGTGTAACGGCTAACAAGCTTGTCTGGCTGAAAAAAAATTCCAACTGATTTGTGATTTCGATCCCCTTTGGGTGCCTCATAATTTCAGTCTTGTGCAATAACTAATATCACCATATATTTGTGCATTAAGCTGTTAGATCCAGATCAGTATGCATAATTTCTAATGATCACAGAATGTCCCTAAGCAGATCGTTTGTAAATTGCATGAACAGTGTAAAAAAGAAGATATGTGTGAAAACAGAGAGAAAAAAATCGAAATATTATCTTTCAATCTTTTTCATTTGGTACGCAATGTTATTTCAAACAAGACTCAAACAGGTGCCATAATTTAGTTGAAAGCATATTTAAATGAGGCTCCGACAAAAACTTGTTTTTCAAAAAGCACACTATTTCAAAAAGCCAATATTTTGATTTTGTGGATCCAATATGCCAACTGCAAGTTGGAGAATCTAAAATAAAACAAGTAAAAAAATTCAAATACTTGGGAAGTGTTTTGACAGAGCATGAAGAGTGCGACACGGAGATCCAAAGATACACTGGCATGGCCAAAGACGCATTTCAGAAGCTAACCAGAGTACTGAAGACAGGAAAATCTCATTAGAAACAAAGAAAAGATCACTGTATGGGATATCTGTTATTCTGTATGGAAGTGAATGCTGGAAGTTCTCATCAAGGATGAAAGAGAGGCTTCAGTGAGCAGAAATATGGCTTTACAGAAGGATGCTGGGAATACCATGGACAGAGCACGTGTGCAACGATGAGGTGTTGGAAAGGATGCAAACGAGAAGAAAACTGATAATAAACATCAGGAAGCGACAAATGAGTTTGTTGGGACACGTAATGAGGAAAGAGGGCCTGGAGAAATTGATACTCCCAGGTCTGATAAATGGAAGAAGAGATGGAGAAAAATCACATAGCAATTCAGTACACTCTTCTTTGTTTCTAGCAAAATTGTCCTGTTTCTTAATACATTACTCAACTTCTGGAATGCTTCCTTGTACTTTTGGATCTCAGAAATACGAATGTATAGAAACTGCTGTGACCACAAAGTGAGGGGTCAGTTTATATATTGATTGTAATATGGAATTGATCTCCCACTTTATATCCGCAGCATCCTTCTGTAGTACCACATTTCAGTTCCTTCAAGTCTTTCCTTCATCTTCGATGATATTGTCTAGCATTCACGGCCATATTGAAGAACTGATATCACATAACAATCCAGTACTCACTTCTTTATTTCTAGCGAAATTGTCCTGTTTCTTGATACTTTACTTTACTTCTTGAATGCTTCCCATGCCAAATCGTCTTCGGGTCTCTATGTCGCACTTTCCGCCTTAGTATCACATAATCCGCATTTTTCGCTAACACATTATATTTCAGTATGCGTGTTTGGTAATTTTTAATTAGTAAGCATTTGATCCTGCGTTGAACGAATAAAAACTTCGGCTTCAAGATTTAACCCTGCACTATATATCCACTGAGATGCACTGGGTATGTTTACATCATCTTCTTTTTTATTTTGGTGATGGTAGAATATTGACTATGAAGATTGTTACTCCACTTGATACATTGCAGTTGTTTTTGCTTTTTTTTGTTTCTGCACGAGGTGTATTATGGTTTATTTTCGCTTATTCACCCTTCACCTCAAATTGGAGTGACTGGATTGGCCGGAAGTAAGATACGGCAAAGAGAAGGTAGGTTCAAACAGTTTATTAGTATCACAAGAACATATCTACAAAGTAAGTGTTAATATTAAGTAAATAGAAAAAAGTCCGAAGGGTACAGTTACGCTTTGTATTAACTGACTAGTAGCTGTCGTCAACTGCCTCACGGAAGTCACACAGGTAATTATATATAACAAGAGGAAGAGTCCATTACTCGTAGAAGGGCACCATAACATCTTTTGAATTTGTTAGCTCTTTTAAATACTGAATAATGTTCCCTATTACTTTCTTGTTCTTTGAGACTGATCATCATCCAGTGTTTTTCCGTTTTCATGTATCTTTGAAGAGCGGATTTTAAGGGTTTTGCAAGACAGTTCTAGTTGAACTAATTCTCTGCCTCTTTCGGATCTGGAAACATAGAGACGTTCAACACCATCATTAGGATAATGCATGCTGTGGAAAGTGAGAAGCTTTTTGTTTCGACATGCATCCGCTTAATGTCAGGTGTAGTCCGATTAATGTTGTTGAAATTCTATTGCACTAACGAGAAAGACAAAGAGTTAATGCTTGCTATTCTTGTTTCCGAATTCAAATCGGTATGTGACAGACGGCTGCAGTATTATTTTCTGATATTTTCTTTGATTTATGCATGCCTTATTTCATTTCCTTTGCTGACTCTCAAACAATCAAAAGATGTCAGAAATGAGCTGTAAAGATGACAGATGTTATTTTCATTAATTTCTCCAGGTAACCAAGTACTTTCAACTTCTTTCCGAGGTCTTCCTCAGGGGTTTGAGTTATGAAAACAAATGTAACCGGAAAACTGTGTTGTTAAAAATTATTGTACATTTTTAATTTTTTTAATTTGTTTTATTGCAAAACGCGAGAGATTATCCCTGATTATGAACGGATGTTATTAAGAATAAGCAAACATAATGTTTGCATTTAATCGTATATATATAATTAAATGATTCAATCTTAAAATAATTTATTTTCCGTCAAAGGTTATTATCGTGGACATTTTTTTTAATTAACAGCTCATTCTTATTGATTAAACAGTGTGTATTTTGTCTGCATATTCAAACAAAATTGACGAATGTGCACACCGATAGATATAATACACTGTTTAAAAATATTAATGGGCTATATCACAAATTACAAGTGTTCACTAATTTATGTATGGGCGCAATATTTACATAATACATTGTTTTTTTTCTTTTTTTACATGAATAGCGTAATTTTTGAATGTACGATTTATCATATTAATATAAGTCCAAAACAATTTTTTTTTCTTACCCACCAAAGATATTACAGAAAACGCTTGGTAATGTGTGTATCTTGGTGAAAAATCTATGGTGAAAATAAGAACAGTTATAGTTTTTTTTGTTTTTTTTTTAATCATTTCACCCCGAGCAAGGCAGAAACATCACTGATGTGCAGGGGGTTACATAAATGTAAAAATATTAATTAGAAAAGAGTGAGGAGTACAAACTAGTTAGAAAGGAACAATAGAAAGCTGAGAAAGCAGGTGCGATGGCAGATACATAGGTGGAGAGAAAGGGAAGGTTATACAGGGGAGGGGAGAGAGCTAGAGGCCAGTGGTTAGTAGATGAGTATTAACTTTGCATTTAAATTTCTGGAGGTTGTAGCCGTCAGAAAAGCAAGAATACGGGAGTGAGTTCCACAGGCGGGAAGTGCGAGAGAGGAAGCTGCAGGAGTAGAATTGTCGTCTGCATTTGGCTAACCAGACTGTGAATGGGTGGGACCCAGTTGCCAGTCTGGTTGCACGAGTAAACACCTGTTGAGGAGGCATCAGTGACTTAAGCTCATCCGAGCAGAAGCCATGAAAGTATTTATAGAAGAGACAAAGGGAGGCCACATTTCGACGATGGGGAAGTGGCTGTAGTCGAGTCGCCAGAACAGTACCTATCATATTACAGACTCTCCTTTGGAGCTTGTCAAGAACACTGAGGGGAACGACAGGGGCACCTGACCATAAATGGCAGCAGTACTAAGGAATGTTGTATGACTGATACAATAGAAGAAAGTAAGTATTCTCTGCTATGACAATATTGCATCCAGTAATGAAATATTTCTGTCATTGTTTGAAACAATGAGCATTTGGTAAGTTTTTAAAACTTTAAATGAACTGTCATGGTGGCATCACCTATTCCAACTGATTGTACTCTTCTTACAACTACATATACTTCCCCTCACAAGAGGAGAGCAGATCAAGAGATCAGAGAGTGAGAGATCCGCAGCATATTAGCATAATGCAGAGCGATAGTTAGAGATAGTCAAGACTGCTACCGTACGAATATTGCGAGTCCCAGTTGAGGTGTAATGAATATCGGCTCGCAACGTAAAATCAAAGAGACGAGTTCAAATTCCAGTTAAATTTGTTGCATTCACTTACGCAAATATACACTTTGGAAAGAGCATTAATCCGTCTCCTCCCTCCAGTTATGGGTTAAATAGAAAGCTAGATAGGGTTCTGTAGCTTTAGTTGGCTACCTGTCTGCCGAAAAAATTGATGATAACCTACTACTGCAAAATCTTCTGCCCAGTCAGTTATGTCTCTTTAGAGACATGATCGCCCAAGCATGTATCACGTATAGCACTTAACTGACTGAATGAATATAATAGTTGAAAACAAGTAAAGCTTCTACTGGGCATAAAGTGGGGGATCTATTTTCTATTATAATGAAGTAATAAACTGATCCCCCACTAATTACTAATTATTAATACAATCTGTCTCTTCTCCCTTCAGCTATACTTTAAATAGAAGGATAGAAAATCTTCTGCCCAGTCAGTCATGTCTCTTTCGAGATATGATCGCCCAAGCATGTATCACGTATAGCCCTTAACTGACTGAATGAAAATAATAGTTGGAAACATAAGTAAAGCCTTTGCTGGACATAAATTGGGGGATCTGTTTTCTATTGTTATGAAGTAATAAACTGATCCCCTACTTATTACTAATTATTAATACAATTCGTTTCTTCTCCCTTCAACTATACTTTAAATAGAAGGATAGAAAATCTTCTACCCAGTCAGTTATGTCTCTTTCGAGACATGATCGCCCAGTGTGTGACGTATGACTGAAATACTAAAGCTAAATTATCATATAATATTTCGACAATTTGTTTTTATTACTACTGTCAGTCAGTTAAGTGCCATACGTGATAAACTCTAGAGGCGATCATGTCTCGAAAGAGACAGCACTGACTAGGCAGAAGATTATCCAGCAGTAGGTTACCATTGCTTTCTGCGGTAAACTGGCTGCCAGCCAAGGCTATAGAACCCAATCTGTCCTGTTGTTTGATTCATAGCTAGAGTGGGAAGAGATGTATTATTTTATTAAGTTGTAACTGGTGGGGGATCAGTTCAATACTTTATAACAATAGAAAACTGATCACTCACTTTATACCCAGTAGAAGTCATAAACATGTTTTCAACTATTATATTCAGTTAGCAAGTTAAGTAACGTACGTGATACACGCTATGGGCGATCATGTCTCGAAAGATTCATGACTGACTGGGCAGAAGATTTATCCCACAGTAAGTTGCCATTGCTTTCTGCGATAGACTGGTTGCAAGCCAAGGCTTTGAAACCCAATCTGTCCTATTAACTTATAACTTGAGGGAAGAGACGGATTAATACGTTTCCCAAGGGTATTTCTGCGTAAGTGAATGTGAGGTATTCAACTGGAATTCAATCTACTAGTGTAGCTTTCTTTAAGATACACTGTCATGAAAATAAAACAACGTTTTATAAACCGGTATGTCCTATACTCGAAAATATACTAAATAATTATATCTGTTTATTTTCTCTAGCAGCACGCAAGAGGTTTGATAAATTTACATTTTACAAAAGTCGAGTGTAATCTCTGCAATTACGGCTTGCGAGAAAAGGATATTAGTGCAGGTGGAATACTAATTACGACCTTTTGAACCCACTCCATTTGAACTCACGTCTGCGAATTCACTTTCCACGCCGCGAACAGTTTGGCGAACACTGTAGACACGTTAAAACTGATTATCTATTATCAAATAACAGTTAAGCTTTATTGCTATTAATGGACAGCTTACGAATACCTTTTAAAATCAGAGGGGCAACTTTCAGACAAGCAAGAAAGTTACTATATCAGACGACTTATCTTTATATCATCTAAGCTTTTATTGTGGGTGAATATGAATCACACTCGTGGCTAAGCTATTTTTTTCCGCACTGCGGCGTTTCTATAATAAAAATAATATATTTACCGATTCTGATACCAATTTTATTCTTGTGACCACT
This sequence comes from Ascarosepion bandense, assembly GCA_037127315.1. Taxonomy (NCBI): domain Eukaryota; kingdom Metazoa; phylum Mollusca; class Cephalopoda; order Sepiida; family Sepiidae; genus Ascarosepion; species Ascarosepion bandense. The sequence continues at coordinate 1,511,686 of JBBBDQ010000754.1, read as the reverse complement.
TCTCAGTGAACAATCCGATGGTTAACGACAGGGGGTGGCTAGATAGAACAACGTTCTTCTTGATGTGATACATATTCAAATGGCATACAATCATGTCAAAACCAGATGTACAGTGATGTAGTCGTGAAAGATTTCCTCTTCCCCGTAGTTGCTGTTAGGTCACCACTAATACGAAAGTGACTCAATGCAGCGTCTTCCGTTTGATTTGCATCTAGTGGTTCCGCTCATGTAAAATGGATGAGAGATTTCCGCTCCCAAACACGGTGTTTTGAATTATATGGCAATGATATGCGACGCGAAAGATCACCGTTGCAAAACGATTCGAAGCAAGATTAAATTGAATAGTGAAACACATTTAGCGGCTTGTCCTTTAAAACGATAATATTTAGCTTAGGTGCGGCATTGGAATTATGGAAAGTTTTCGTCTTTTTTTCTTTCTTCAATAAAATAGGTTTTTCGGTAAGAAACTTTAGTAAGTAACAGTATCATAAAGATATAGTTTGGGATCGCATTACTAAAACTACGTATGTTAAAACCATTTTTAGTTTTAGAATTCTTCTTCTTCTTCTTCTTCTTCTTCTTCTTCTTCTTTTATGTACCGGGTCTTCGAGACGTCCATAGGTTCCCAACCTTTTCATTGCGATTACCCCAAAATACAATTTCACTATTATCCATTACCCCAATAAACAAATACCCGTAATATAGGAAAAGCAGTTATTATATTTTCATACATAAAAAAGGCAAAGTTAATAGAAATTATTCAATACAATAGTACCAATCTATAATAATTAGAGTTATAGTAACCGTAACCTAGGCTATGATCACAGTTCTATGATCTGGTGTCTAAAAACTGGAGACATTGTGATTTTTTCCACAAGGCTTGAAAAAAAGTTACTTTAAGGGAGATTGGGGTAAGACGAATTCTTCCTTGAAATGCTGTCTCGTTGATAATTTGGCACAGTATGAAATTATAAGCTGATTGCCTCTTCCCAAACCAAATATCCATTATCCTCAAAATATGGGCTCATTACCCCACTGGGGTTATTTACCCCAGGGTTGGGAACCATGGAAGGCGATCATGGTCTGGCACATTCTCTTATCATTTGTATGTCGTAACACTCCGTCTCCTGTTATCCCGCTTGACCACCGAACCATCATCTATTTTCTCAGGTTCATCAATTATGACACGCGTTGGCTTCCCTTGTCTCTCCGTCCCTTGAGCATCTGATTCTCCAAGACCTCATTCCTCACTACATGTTCTAGAAACTGCAATATGAGGGGTAATATTCCACTGAAAGCTGACTCATTAATATTTGGCTAACTGCCAACTATCAACTGCCTAGTAGTTCTACTGCACTCCAGTAGAAATCTAAAGAACTCTCTAGAACTTCTAAGAAACTCCTATGAACTTTTCGAGTTCACTTTCTGTTAAATCTTATTAATATTCGATGGAGAGTATTGTCTGAAAAATGGGTGTGTTTTACCATAACAATATGTTGTTATTATTATTATTATTATTATTATTATTATTATTATTATTATTATTATTATAATATAAGAAAGGGACTTCAGTAGTACAAGCTAATAATAGTTTCCGTAATATATTAGGATGTGCGTTGTGGCGCAGTGGATATCGGCTCGGAACGAGAAATCGGGGAGCCGAGTTCGAATTCCAGTTGAATTCATTGCATTCACTTACGCGCAAATACCCTTGCGAAAGGTATTAATCCGTCCCTTCCTTCCAGTTATGGGTTAAATAATAGAACAGATTGGTTTCTATAACCTTGGTCGGCAACCAGTCTACCGCAGAAAGCAATGGCAACCTACTGCGGGATAATCTTCTGCCCAGTCAGTCAAGTCTCTTTCGAGACATGATCGCCCAAGCGTGTATCGCGCATGGCACTTAACTGACTGAATACATTAGGATTAATTTTAAGTGGGGGTAAAGATGAGTTACTGCACATATTTCTTATAACTATGTCAATAGTTTCACTAACCGGGACATTGGTAAATAACAAGTGAAACTGTGATTAGATTTTTGGGTTTCTCAATTTTTAGGATTTGGATTATTTCTAATGTTGACTTACCACTATATTTACGAGGAATGTAATTAATTAATTATGATGATGAGCAGGGGTTACATATATATATATATATATATATATTTTTTTTTTAATCATTTCACCCCGAGCAAGGCAGAAACGCCACTGATGAGCAGGGGTTACATAAATGTAAAAATATTAATTAGAAAAGAGTGAGGAGTACAAGCTAGTTATAAAGGAACAATAGGAAGCTGAGAAAGCAGGTGCGATGACAGGTACATAGGTAAAGAGAAAGTGAAGGTTATACAGGGGAGGGGAGAGAGCTAGAGTCCAGTGGTTAGTAGGTGAGTATTAACTTTGCATTTAAATTTCTGGAGGTTGTAGCCGCCAGGAAAGCAAGAATACGGGAGTGAGTTCCACAGGCGGGAAGTGCGAGAGAGGAAGCTGCAGGAGTAGAATTGTCGTCTGCATTTGGCTAACCAGACTGTGAATGGGTGGGACCCAGTTGCCAGTCTGGTTGCACGGGTAAACACCTGTTGAGGAGGCATCAGTGACTTAAGCTCATCCGAGCAGAAGCCATGAAAGTATTTATAGAAGAGACAGAGGGAAGCCACATTTCGACGATGGGAAAGTGGCTGCAGTCGAGTCGCCAGATCAGTACCTATCACATTACAGACTCTCCTTTGGAGCTTATCAAGAGCACTGAGAAGAATGGCAGGGGCACCTGACCATAAATGGCAGCAGTACTCCATGCACGGACGGATGGTTGACTTGTATATATGCAGGATGGATTCAGGTGGAAAAAACATCCTGGATCGACATAGTGACCCAATCTTCTTAGATATATTTATATGAATATACATATATATTTTTAAATACAATTAAATATATATATATATATATATTTAGATACAATTTAAAAAAATACAATTAAATATATATATATATATTTATTTATTAATATAAAAAAATTACAATTAAATATATATGTATATATTTAGATACAATTAAAAACAATTTCTCTAAAACAAAATTTATAAGTATTATTAAAGATAGGTTTACGTTTACAAATATTTAAAAAAACCTGTCGCTTTCTGCGTCACGTGATGTATACAATCTCTCTCCACGAACGCTCTCGCGAAATACGTTTCTAAAATATAAAATATAATAATAGAAATAAACAAATACCGTCAAAAAAATACATTAGTTGGTTCATGTATTTTGTTAACTGATGTACAGGATTTGAAATTTGCGATATGATAGTACGGAAAGGATAGTTACGTTTATGTGTTTTTATAGTGCTATATATGTTACCAGGTTTATAATCGCCAACAATTTTAGAGAATTTTAAACAGTTTTGTTTAGCATTATTAGTATTAATGAGGTTATTAAGCTTTGATTTTAGTTGGTTGGTCTATATATTTAATGAAACGTGCATCAATATATATATATACGCTCTGACACTGTGATTGAGCATTATGGAGGAATGGTAGACTGTGAATAAAGAGTAGCTACTCAAGCATCTACACATCGCTCATTCAGTAATGAATTCGAACTCTACCAGCTACTAGTGTATGTTTACATTTTATATAACACGACAAATGCCCCCTTCCTTTACCGAGTGCTCATAACTCAGAGGTAGATTCGCCGACTGATGTCAATTTGGTCGGGTTTCAATCCTGGCTAAAAACAATTGGAAGTCTAACCGCACTGATGAGCTGTGACACATCGAAAAAGATCTCTCTGCGGATGACTACACACACACACACACACACACACACACAGACATTCACACACACACACACATACACACATATATATATATATATATATTATAAATTATATTTTAGAACATGTACATAATTTTTCTATATCTAGAAAAATTATGTACATGTTCTAAAATAAAATTTATAATAAATATTCACAGCTCTATAAATTATATTATTTATCGAGCACTGTTTTAAATTAATGTTTTGGACGTTGAAATAATTCTTCATTCTGTATTCACTCGGATATATATATATATATATATATATATATATATATATATATATATATATATGAAAAACTGCTAAAATGTTGCAAGTTTAAAAATGTATTTTTTTGACGGTATTTGTTTATTTCTATTATTATATTTTATATTTTAGAAACGTATTTCGCGAGAGCGTTCGTGGAGAGAGATTGTATACATCACGTGACGCAGAAAGCGACAGGTTTTTTTAAATATTTGTAAACGTAAACCTATCTTTAATAATACTTATAAATTTTGTTTTAGAGAAATTGTTTTTAATTGTATCTAAATATATATATATATATTTAATTGTAATTTTTTTATATTAATAAATAAATATATATATATATATTTAATTGTATTTTTTTAAATTGTATCTAAATATATATATATATATATTTAATTGTATTTAAAAATACATATGTATATTCATATAAATATATCTAAGAAGATTGGGTCACTATGTCGATCCAGGATGTTTTTTCCACCTGAATCCATCCTGCATATATACAAGTCAACCATCCGTCCGTGCATGGAGTACTGCTGCCATTTATGGTCAGGTGCCCCTGCCATTCTTCTCAGTGCTCTTGATAAGCTCCAAAGGAGAGTCTGTAATGTGATAGGTACTGATCTGGCGACTCGACTGCAGCCACTTTCCCATCGTCGAAATGTGGCTTCCCTCTGTCTCTTCTATAAATACTTTCATGGCTTCTGCTCGGATGAGCTTAAGTCACTGATGCCTCCTCAACAGGTGTTTACCCGTGCAACCAGACTGGCAACTGGGTCCCACCCATTCACAGTCTGGTTAGCCAAATGCAGACGACAATTCTACTCCTGCAGCTTCCTCTCTCGCACTTCCCGCCTGTGGAACTCACTCCCGTATTCTTGCTTTCCTGGCGGCTACAACCTCCAGAAATTTAAATGCAAAGTTAATACTCACCTACTAACCACTGGACTCTAGCTCTCTCCCCTCCCCTGTATAACCTTCACTTTCTCTTTACCTATGTACCTGTCATCGCACCTGCTTTCTCAGCTTCCTATTGTTCCTTTATAACTAGCTTGTACTCCTCACTCTTTTCTAATTAATATTTTTACATTTATGTAACCCCTGCTCATCAGTGGCGTTTCTGCCTTGCTCGGGGTGAAATGATTAAAAAAAAAAAAAAATATATATATATATATATATATACAGAAGCAATATTAAAAGTAAGGAAATATTTTAGATTTATGATTATGTAAGATAGATTCTGAGAAATAACGCCAAGAACGACACAGTGAACCAATTTTCGTCGCTGCAGACCAAGTAATTGATTCAATTTTTCCACTTTCAGAGGAAGATATTCATTTGTGTTATAACGCTTATTTAAGTTCTTTTTTTAGTTGTTTCAGCATAATAATGCGATTAGGGACTACAAAGTGACATGGACTGTTTTGTCATGCCTTTTCTCACTTTTAGTTATTCTACTGTGGAGAATGATATAATTTATTTTTCATTGAGTGTTAGGTCATAGAACATAGCTTAGATTTGAAAACGGTGTCCTAAAATTTAAACTTTTTTTCTTTTTGGTAGTGAGCATTTTCAATTGAAAAAAAGATATACTGTTTACAGGGTTAAAGTCTTTGAAATTACCGGATATCTTATCATATAGCATGCATTAAGCATTATTCTTTTTTACTGAAATATTTCTTGCTTTTTTAACATCTGTTTCAACAAGGTCCCCTTCCTTTTAAAGTTAAATCAACTAAATTCAGCTGCCACTTCTACTCTAGTGGCTTCCTTTCCCGCACGTCCGGCCTTTAGAAGTCTTTTCCGTATTCATGCTTCCCTAACGGCTACGAATTTAAATGCAACATCAATTCCCATTTCTTGTCTAATTGACTCCAGTCTTTCCCTCGTCTTTTCTCCATCACCTCGTGTATCTTGTTCTTTTCCTTTCTCACTCTACCCTCGCAACTCTCTTCACACTTGTATTCCCATCATTCTCTTGCCTTTTTTTCGACATCCCCATGTAACTGGTTCGTCTTTCTCTTCGCTCACATCCTGCTGCATAATCTTTCACTCTTCCTTATGTAGCCCCTGCGCACCAGTGGTGGTATCGACTTGCTTGGGGTGAAACGATTAAAAAAAAAAATTAAACCTTTAAAAATTTTTTTACTTATTTTTCAATAACGATGATTATCTAAAACCATAACAATTACCATCTTCAAACTAAAAGACTCGCCCCTATTATAGACTAATAAAACCTTCCTTAGTATGAATTCATAGCATCCTCCTTTCGATAAATTAATAGAGTATTCTGTCTTGTCTATACCAAGTTTTTGAATGTTGCTTCACAAAAAATACTCTATTTGTTTGTGCTTCACTATCCTTTTTTGAACCATATAATGTCTTCCATGTCAAACTGGCGGATGTTTACCTCCATATGAAAATCATAATTGCGTCAATAATTGAAATAATTGCCCCAGTAATGAAAATGTTTTTTGCCTCAACAATCAAAATACATACTGCTTTAACAATAAAAAAAATAATTGCCTCAATAATGAAATTAATAATTACCCCAACATTGGCAATAATAAATGCCTCATTAAGAAAAATAATAACTGCCTCAATAATAAATCTGATAACATGACAGCGAAATTCATTCAAAATTATCCAATATATGTATGGGATATATTCACACACACACACGCACTCCCACAGCAACACGCACAGACACACACATACACATATATGTAGAGAGACGAGACACTTTTCCTATAGAGATGACGTAATAAAAAGATAAATACATTTTTTTAACACACAATAGAACATAATTAATTTTAATTTAGTTCAAACCCCAAGTTATTTATAATTTGCAAAACATTGGATAGCAATTTGTCACAACAAATTTTAATTTATGAAGAATCAGAAATTTACATAAGATTTAATATTTTGATGACACCTGTATTGTAATATATATATATTTCTTGAAAAACAAAGAAAAATTTAGAAAGTAGAGAGAATAGATTTCAAAAGTGTGAATATACATAATTGTAAAAATACAGGTGCAAGACACAATTCGAAAACAGGTGAGAATGTGTCAGATATATACAGTGTAATTTGACAAGAAAATTATGTGTCAATTACAGACAACAATGACTGAAAATGCAGGTTTAGAAAAGAAAAAAATCGAAACCTACAATTATGAAAATATATTGTTCATTATAAACTGCTAAAATATATCCTCTTCATATATAAAATAGAATAATAGCAGTCTACCTAGGTGACAGGACAAATTATTCGGTTAAAAATACTACAGTGTTTTACTATATTTCTAAGATGACGTAGTATTTACATTATTTGGACTTTTGGATCTTTGGATTACATTATTTTGGATTTGGATCTTTGTTGCAATTTCTATGACGTTTCGGCCGTTGTACGCTCCACCATATGAATATAGACGTAGATGACACCCTAAAGCAGCATGGCACATAGAACGAGAACTATATTTTTCTTATGTTCACATGCTTTTTATTTTTGCTGTTAGTTTATTAAAAAAAAATTGCTGGTCTTGATATATTCAGTCGTGCTATTTTTAAAAACTTCGGGTCTGATTATGATTGTAAAAATAGTATTTCTCAATAAGCAAACAAACATTTATTGATTTAAATACGAATTGAGAGGTTTCTACTATTGGACGTTTTAGGATATATATATATATATATATATATATATATATATATATTGTGCTGACACTCATGAGCCAACCCATTTTATAGTTCACCAATAGAAGGCGTAACCAATCAGAAAGCTCAAAATATTCAGTGCGACGTGTATAAAAGGCAGCCATATTCTTCCGAGTATTGGCGTTCAAATCCGATTCTGGAGATTGTCTGATTCGAAAGTGATGGTATTTGACGTTGTTTCATTGAACAGATTACGTGCTGCGAGGATACTTCATATCCATATACTATGACGGACATGGTCAACAGATGCCAAGAGGATACTCTATGTACAGGAATGTTGTCAACATTAACTTCAATCTTTATTTTTTGACCATCATGGACTTTTGTTGCTATATAATATACATTCGGGAGATTGATTCTCTATTATAATCAATACATAAACTGATCCCTCACTTTGTGACCATCATGGACTGTTGTTGCTATATAATATACATTCGGGAGATTGATTCTCTATTATAATCAATACATAAACTGATCCCTGACTTTGTGACCATCTTGGACTGTTGTTGCTATATAATATACATTCGGGAGATTGATTCTCTATTATAATCAATACATAAACTGATCCCTGGCTTTGTGACCATCATGGACTGTTGTTGCTATATAATATACATTCGGGAGATTGATTCTATATTATAATCAATACATAAACTGATCCCTGACTTTGTGACCATCATGGACTGTTGTTGCTCTATAATATACATTCGGGAGATTGATTCTCTATTATAATCAATACATAAACTGATCCCTGACTTTGTGACCCTCATGGACAGTTGTTGCTATATAATATACATTCGGGAGATTGATTCTCTATTATAATCAATACATAAACTGATCCCTGATCTTTATCCATAAATTATGGCGAATTTTACCAACCTCATTGATTTTACTTTGAGAAATACTGCCATCAGTCAATATCATGTATACAGAAAACGATAAATGATTTTCATCTAAAAATGAAGTATTTTTTACAGTAAAACAGTAGCTAACCAAGACAAAAAATCAGATTCAGAGCGCTCAAATTATCTAAAATAGATGTTTGATGTCTCGATACCGTTTTAAGTTTTTTATTTTGACCAATGTAATAATACATGTCAAGGTACAATGGACATAGGAAAATAGCGAACAACTTATCTAAAGAGCTTATGCAAATAATTAGCCAACCAGACATTAAGATCCTGAAATAAAATAAAAAACATAGAACTAAAGAAGTAGGTTTATAATTGGGGTTTTTATTCTTAGAAAAATAGAATGACGTCAATTAGACTGTTAAAAATTCTATCGTTTCCAATTTATTAGCTGAACTTTCGTTTGATTTGATCTAAAGGTTCTCAACAACATGCAAAGACGGATTTGTAACGAGATAGATTCTGACTTTTGGAATCACGATTTCTCTCACTTTCTCATTGACATGACGTGGCTATTCTCTGTCATTTTTATGAATATTTTCCTGGTAACTCAACTGAAGAGATATTTTTGCCAAGCTGCATGAATTTAAGCGTGCTACCGGATGCTTAAGCGTGCTTTCCAGTTGAAAAGGTCAAATATATCCCTCAGTTCTTGAAATGTTTCTTTTCTCGCCTCTCCCTCCTGTAGATTTCCTTTTCCGTTTAATTGCTTTCCTGATAGCTTCAATCTCTAAAAATTTAAAGGTAGCGTCTGTTTTTTCTTGAATCCCGTTGTATTTTGTAACCTCTCTCTTCTCTCATTTATCCTCGGCGTATTAATGGCGGTCCTCCCTTGCTTAGGGTGAAATGATTAAAAAATAAAATTGCAAAAAATTACAGGGTCCGACACTTGACAAAAAAATTACAGCAAAGTCCGACACTTGACAAAAAACAAAAAAAACAAAAAAAAAAACAACTGAAATAGGCAATAAAAACAAAAGTTGTGTATGTAGAGACCCAACAGTTTATTTAGCAACAGATAGCTTATATACTAAATTATTTTCAATGTAATCGCCGGCTGCGGCAACGAGCATCTCAATGCGGGCTCGAAATGAGTCACACGCTTTGTTGACTATGTCCTTGTCCATAGCGGTGAACGCCTCCACTATGGCATATTTCAGAGAACCGACCGTGTTGTGGGCATGCTTGTTGCTTTTGGCATTGTATTGAGTGACAGTAAGATTTTATTTTTATTATTTCACCCCGAACAAGGTGGAAATGCCACTGATGTGCAAGGGGCTACATAACTGTAAAAAGATTAATTAGAAAAGAGTGAGGAGTACAAACTAGTTAGAAAGGAGCAATAGAAAGCTGAGAAAGCAGGTGCGATGACTGATACATAGGTGAGGAGAAAGGGAAGGTTTTACGGGGTGGAGAGAGAACTAGAGTCCAGTGGTTAGTAGATGAGTATTAACCTTGCATTTACATTTCCGGAGGTTGTAGATGTCAGGAAAGCAAGAATACGGGAGCGAGTTCCACAGGCGGGAAGTGCGAGAGAAGAAGTTGCAGGAGTAGAATTGTCGTCTGCATTTGGCTAACCTGACTGTGAATGGGTGGGACCCAGTTGCCAGTCTGGTTGCATGAGTAAACACCTGTTGAGGAGGCACCAGTGACTTAAGTTCGTCCGAGCAGAAGCCATGAGAGTATTTATAGAACCGACAATGGGAGGCCACATTTCGACGGTGGAGAAGTGGCTGCAGTCGAGTCGCCAGATCAGTACCAATCACATTACAAACTCTCCTTTGGAGCCTGTCAAGAACACTGAGGAGAACGGCAGGGGCGCCTGACCATAAATGGCAGCAGTTCTCCATGTGGAAGCAAAGAAAAGATTACTGGATTGTTATGCGCTTTCTTTTGTTCTATATGGCAGGGAACGTTGGGCGACCTTCTGAAAGACAAAGGAGAGATTCGCAGCAAAAGAAATATTGTTCTACAGATGGATGTTGAGAATACCATGGGCCAAACATGTGAGTAACTTCAAGGTTTTGGTGAGAATGCAATCAAAAAAGAAAGTTATACTTACCGTCAGGAACAAACAGCTGAGGTTTTTGGGACACGTAATGAGGAAGAAGGGCTTAGACAATCAGATACTCACATAACGGAAAAAAGAAAAATCTAGGAGGCAGCAGTGCGAGACCGACTTCATGGGTGGATGTCGAAGCGAGGTCTTGGAGAGATACCAAGAGGAAAACTATTAAGAGCGACAAGGGATATGGTCAAGTGAAAATCTATGATGGTCTGCATTCTGAAAGAACAAAAAATAGTTTTTACAAATGCTTTCATCAATGTACTCGACTGGATAAAGCGTGTGGCTTTAGAAGGGGACTTCTTAGAAGTAAATTAAATGCCGAATTGATATGCGCTTTAGCTATTTTATAGAACCCGTCTCGGTATTTGTTATCAGTTGTTTATAGTAATGCTTTAAAGGAATATGTGCAGATTGCTGTTGTCTCCCTACCCTAGAGAGTTTGCTGACAATGGGCCACGTACAACCACCACCATATTCACTTTAAAATTGTTTCTCTTCATATCCCACATGAAAGAATATGTATTAAAGACACCAAGAAAATTCAAGATAATGCAATGAGACAGCAACTTGCTACCCCAAAACCAAATTCCAGGAATCAATGGAAATGAGGCTAGATAAAGAGTGTGATTTCAGAAAGAGACTACGACAAAAGTGATTAAATTACGAATTGATATCTGTTAAAGTTTTCACGTTTATTCTACCCGGTAATATTTCATCAGACCTCGTATGCGCGTATGCAACACCGATAAATAGGAAAACATGTTTTAAATCTGTCTTTAGTGGGGAGGTCAGCTAATTGCCTAAGATTTGAAATCTTTCTGGAGATAGCATGTCGATTCGTTATATTGAGTGTGATTGCGTGTGACAATGTTTAAACTTAACTGTGGTCTTGTGTTTAAAGGAGTGAAACAGCTTGTAAGTGTCATTGTCTCTGTATGAATCGCACTTGAATAAAATTATCGTTCCGACTCCAACAGTCGTGGCATTTTCGTTCATGATTGAATTAACACTGGCGTCACAAAACAATCAAAGAGATTTGGCAGTTTGAAGAATTAGACATAGACATATATATTTAATTAATGCTATAGTTAAAACAATTGTACAATTACAAGAGATGTTTCAGTCGATGTAAATCTCATATTATTCTCTATATTTAATGCCATGTCCCTTCAGGAGGCGATGATGGCTTTCTACATATTACGTTTACTTATTATTTATGCACTGCAATAATTGTTTCGGGGAAAGACAAGGAAGCGGTTCCCTGCTTTTCTTTCTTTTCTTTTATTTTATTTTTTGTTTGTGGCGCAAAGAAATAAAGGTTTAAATAAAATAAAGATAATAGAAAAAGGATTGACCTTATGCTTAAAAGAAAAAATCAAAACCGGATTTCGCGAGTAGATGTTAAATTGATTTTCTGACCAATGGAAGCGATTTGCAAGATTGGAGAAGATTTAGCAATCCAAATAGAAAAGTATAAATTACTATAAACGGCTTCGGTCAGCGTCACCCAGACAGTCAAGACAAGTGGAAGCAGGAGAGACGACAAGCTAAAATTTAACAAGGCAGAAATTTTAAGTCGACCCGGACATAAGGTCGAGTTGCAAATCAACCTCTTTCTCCTTTCTCGTGTACTAATTCTTTTTTACTTCTTCTTCCCTTTCAAAGACATTCCTACAAAACAAACGCTCATGAATACATTCCCCCGCACGCATGAACTCTTTCCAACATTTCTTGATACCTTTAACTTTTTCATTGAACTTTAACTACTCCCTATTATTGTTATACTTTTGTTTTAATAATTTTCTATTTTAACATGAAAAATGTGCACTACCGTTCATAATTATTAGGGCACCCCGTTTTTTTTTAAAAGGATCTATTTCATACTATTTTTAGTACTTATTGTCATGTGGATAATTCTAAATAAAAATAGAATGATTCCTTTGTTATTATTACATTGCAAAATTTTACAAGGCAAGGAAGCAAAGATGGCCTCGTCCGAATCACATTAAATTTTCTTCATTCTTTCGTTGGTGAAACTGCAATATAGATAAATATTAAATATTTTTAAATTCAATTAATGCACATGTTATTGTGTACTATTAACAAAAGAAAATTCTATTTTCATTTACAATTATTCACTTGGCAATACATACTGAAAAATAGTATGAAATACATCATTTTTTTAACATTGGGATGGCCTAATAATTATCGCCGGTAGTGTAGTTTCTCGTCATTCCAAAGACTATGATAATATAAGACGTCTTGGATATGTGTTCTGGTAGTTTTGGCAAACATCGTTACACCGCTATTTTCTAGTTACCCCAGAAGAAATTCTGCCCTTCGTTCATAGCCTCATCTCCATTCCACTCTGAAGGTCGAGATTCCGACAAGGATAGACGCCATTTTGCTGCCTTGGTATTTGCCCGAGCTTCCCCATATTGACGGAATGTGACACATGACCAATTTTTATGTGGTCCATTTCCACTTATAGACGGCGGGGGTATTAAGCTCTCTCAGTATTTATTATCCTTCCAACTGAAGTTGAATGCGAAGAAGGGTCATATTTTAGCCCTAAAATCTCGGTCAAAGATATCCTGTAGACCCTGCATAAAGCAGGGTTGAGCACCTGTCTATTTTTCTCTAGACAAAACTATGTCCTTCGGAAGAGCCTCGTTTTGGTCTGACGAGGTTAGACGGCGTTTACTGCCTCCCCTAGTCCAACGTTGTCTACTTTGTCGCTTAGAGTATAACAACAAATTTTAATCATTTTTCATTTTTATACATTTTTTCTTGAATTCTTTTCATTTTTTTTTACTGATTTTCCAGTTGCCGCAGTGCTGATCACGCTCTTAACCTCACAGCAAAAATATTTTTTTAATTTTTTTCCATCTCTGTTGTTATTTGAAGTTAGGAAGGCCAAGAGATTTGTCTAGGCTGTAACAAAAATGCGGTTTTATTTTTACATGTTTGATCAAATCAAATCTCTGTTCAAGTTGCTGAAAAACAATCACCCAGTTTTGCATTACCTGCGCGTAATAGCAAACAGAGAAATGCTTAGCTGATTAGCACGTATGTGTTACACTTCACCGTAAGTGACCATCTTTGATGTAATTAACGGGTCAGATGCTGATTTTAATAAAATCAACGGCATGATCTGAATTCGATTACCGAAATCATGACAGACTCTTCAAACGATTGGATAGCGGCAGATTTTTAATGATTTTAGGTGATGAGAAAATGACTTGAATTTTGATATTTCCTCGTATCTAGCGTTAAATCGTTTTCTGTCTTCGTATATTGGTGGACGGGTTTTGCGAGATGTCTATGCAGGAAGATTAAGTTAATAGAAGATGAGAACAATATCAATTTTCTGCACATAGATAACACACGTGTGTTAGTTATTAGCCAATAAAATGTATAATATACTTGAAGAAAATAGAATAAGTATTCTTTTAGTGTGTATATTTAGAAAACAATAAATAAGATATGATGGTAAACTTACGAATCAGTTATAAATTAAGTATTTGATGACCCTTGTATTCTTGCCTTGATGCTTAGCTTCAGTTTGTATAAATTTCGTAGGCTTATTAAAACTTTATCGTCTACGCGCTCACACTTTGATTGAGCACTCTGGAAGAATGGTAGACTTTGAAAAAACAGTAGCTACTCTAGCATCTATGCATCGTTTATTCAGTAATGAATTAGATCACTCTAATTACTGGCGTATGATACATCATACGTTAAAAGTCTGCTACCTTCTACCGAGCGCCCATAGCTCAGAGACACAATTGCCGACTGACGCCAATTCGGTCGAGTTTCAATCCTGAGTAAAAAGCAATATGATGTCTAACCGTACTGATGAGCTGTGATACAGCGAAACAGATCTGTCTGCGGATGACTATTAATATATTCCATTTGTAAACAAGTTAGTCTTAAACTAGTTATTTCGCTACCTAGGTTTCTACAATGCGATTTTAAATACTTTTAGTTATTAAAAATCGCCTTAAGACACTACCCATGGTAGAAACCTAGCTAGCAAAATAACTCGTTTGAAAATAGAAACTATTCAAAAGTTCTGCAAAATAATTGTATTGAGCACTTTTTAATACTAATGTTGCACTGGTCTAACCCGATTATAACCAAAAACAAAGTATTAAACAATCAATCAATATATATATATTGTTTTTTGAGTCTTTTCTCATACTCTTCAAATTAGTAGTTACTTCATTCTAATTGGTCCACACCGTCTATGCAACAATGCATCCCTGATTAAGGGGTTGGGCTTTTAAAACTCTACAACTTGAAATAAACTTCATCACTTGATAAGACAAAAGTATTGTCGAAACAAAATAGCTACTTTTGTGGTGATAATAAAACATATTTCTGTTATAATTTCTGAATAAATAAATACAAACACACACACACACACACACACACACACACACATATATATATATATATATATATATATATAAATACGTGAATTAATAAATATACATCTGGGAATGGTGTACATATAAAGTATTATTACTCAGTTGTTAATAAAACAATTCCAATGTATGAACAGAGTAGTATATATATATATATATATATATATATATATATATATATATATATATATATATATTTTTTAAATTAAATTAATTAATTAAACTTATTTATAAATGTAACTTTGTCTATGTGTGTGTGTCTGTGTGTCTGATTTTTTTTTGAAAATTTACACAGTTGTACTATAAGCGTCGGATGTGCGTTATGGTGCAGTGGATATCGGCTCGGAACGAGAAATCGGGGAGCCGAGTTCGAATTCCAGTTGAATCCATTGTATTCACTTACGCGCAAATACCCTTGGGAAAGGTATTAATCCGTCTCTTCCTTCCAGTTATGGGTGATATAGCAGGACAGATTGGGTTCTATAGCCTTGGTCGGCAACCAGTCTACCACAGAAAACAATGGCAACCTACTGTGGGATAATCTTCTGCCCAGTCAGTCATGTCTCGAAAGAGACATGATCGCCCAAGCGTATAAAACGTATGGCACTTAGCTGACTGACTATAAGCGTCTGCGAGTAATCTTAACTAGGTTTTTGTCAAGGTACCCCCGATAAATATCGATAATCGAAAAAATGGGGTTATAGAAGGAGTGCTCCCATTTTAATCAAATTTGATACACTCATAGACAAAGACATCAGAAACGATACTGAGAAGTTTCAAAGTAGATGTTCTTACAATAGTGCAGAAAATCAATAATATATATATATATATACATGTAAAAGGCAAGATGTTTTTGTGTGTCTGTTTATCTGCCTGTGTGTCTGTATTTTTTTAAGCCCTTTTATTTTAGTTTTTGCTTCGGTTTTGGCTCTAAGTAGATATAATTGTAGTTCATAGTCTCAGCCATGATACTATTTATTCAGAGGACTTATTTAGGCTTCAAAATTCAGTTTACAACGCAAAAAATGTTTTAATATCGATACCAGGAAATCAAAATTTGACTTACATCGATTCATTTTCTTTTCAGTCTACGGTTTCACTTTAACTGAAAACAACTATTGCATTTTAGTCTTTCGTGCCAACATCCAAAGGGTCTGAGCTCCAGCACCATGGATTAGCTTTAAAGCTTTCATTACACCCGAACAAACCCGGGCTATACTGCTAGTATATATATATATATATCCTCCATCTATGTCACGACTCGGCATTTCATGCGTTAGGCAATCATCAGGTGCATATTTCAAACTGTCAGTTTAAAAGATTTTAACTTAACTTCACTTGATTTTCATGGAAATCAAATCTTAGAAAGTTAAGTTACTGCTTTTTTAATAACAAGAAAAAATTAAGTATTATAATGTTACATGTAGATACAAATGTAAATTTAAATTTAAAATTAAAATAAAAAATAATAAAATATTAAAAATAATAAAGTGCAAGAAGAAATCAAATGTATATATATATGAGATGACAAACGATATTAAGATTTAAAAACAGATGATAATACCAAAAACACTGCCTGAAAAGTTGAAAGAAAGAAAAATAAACCATTTATACATAACTTCATACAAGGCACTTCGTCGTGTTTCAGTGGATAGGAAGTTTGTCTCTCTAGATCAATTAAAATTGAATAGTAAGTTACTAGATGCCCCATACTTTTGGCCTTGTGCCACAACCATGATAAACTTAGAAAATCATTTGGATACCTTGATGTGGTCGGATGTTTAACGAGCTGGTGACTCAAGAACAATTACAAGTGATTTGTGGTTTTGAGCTTCATATAGTACCCTATACTTTCGGCCTTTAAGGTACCGTTGGAAAATCACTATTCATCGCTTCAAGTAAATACAATTATCGCAATATATAAAGTAACATTTAAAATAAATAAACATTTAGAAAATGATAACTTTATAACAATATTTACGTTTTTTAGTTAAAAATTAAAGTCAGTTATGTCTTTGAGCTTCGACAAAACCTGTAATCATCCTTGAATTCAGAACGCCACACACACACACAAATGCACGCACATACATGTACACAGATATATTCATTGGCAATCTCCATCAGTAGTTTGCAATGCAACCAGCTGTTATGTATGTCCTTCTTGTTATCCAGGTGTAAGCACTTACGTTACTAATCAAGTCGCAGTTGCCTGAAAGAAAAGAATTGTATGCGATAAAGTTGCTCAGGAATAAAAAAAAAAACAACAATTTTGGAGACTATGATCCCAGATATCATGGAGATAAAACCCAATTGTAAGAAAGAAATTATATATGTAGAGATTAGGAGGGAGAAAGAGAGAGCACTTGAGCCGGAAGAAATTAATGACAGACGAATTTCTATTCTAAATTTAAAAGTGAGATTTAACTGCGCACACAAAATCAATTCACGAAAATTAATGCAATGTTTTGGTGAGATTGTTGAGCGTATGACCGAGCCTGACTACACTTAATTTTACCTTTAATGGAAAGTATTTTTGTTCCATAGACACCTGTTATATCCTGTTCAGCTTTTCACTCATACGGAAGTTACCCAAAACATGTTTTCTCTTGTACAAATACGGTTTACTTATTGATGCAAAACACAACACGAATGTTTATTCATACTAAAAGATCACCGCAATATGACTTTAATAGACCATTTGCCCATTTACAAGGACGACGTGTAAAAGTAAACTTTTCTCGCCTATTACAACTGATTAGTGAGTTCAATCCTCGCTGGTTACCCCATTCTTTCGTGATATATATCACATAAGAGTCCGGTACACGTTTCCCTGTTTGAAACAAAATCTTTCTCTCTCTCGATACTTTTCTTTGATTTTGAATTGCGTTCTTGGACATGCCAATGCGTCTTCGGATCTCAATGTCGCACTTTCCGATCTCTCTCGGAATACTCCCCAGCAGTTTAAATTTCTGCACCTGCTTGATTTTTGTACCCCCGACTTGCACTTGGCATTTGGAGTTCCTCTTTTTGCTGATGACCGTGCAATTAAGTTTTTTTTTATTTACACGATCTAATTGTTCTTCTTCGATTTACGACCATGGCTCTACTCACTTCTCAGTTCTTTGTACCTGCTAAAAAATTACGTCATATGTTACCTCTCCTAAACTCCGATCTACAATCCATTTATCTGAGTTCATTCGTCTAACATCTACCGTGTTCTTTAGCGACGTAGACTATCACGCTCTCCACAATTTTCTGTCTTTTGTCTCTTTTAATAAACGTTTGTTTTGTTATCTCACCTAAACCTTATTCTACTATCTTATTCTACTAACACGTCTATTGAACAGGTTAAGGGGCTCATCCTTTGTTCCCTATTTAGGATGTGGTTTCCGGCTTTCTCTTTTCCAATCTTTTCACTCTTTTCTTTTCTTTTTTTTTCAGTTAGAGTAGATAGATCTATCTATCGCCCGGTTCACACTCCACCCAAGTATATTGAACAGGTGAAGAGGCTCATCCTTTGTTCCCTATTTAGGATGTAGTTTCCGGCTTTCTCTTTTCCATTCTTTTCACTCTTTTCTTTTATTTATTTTTTTCAATTGGATTAGATAGACTAAACTATCGCCCGGTTCACACTCCACCCACATCTCTTGAACAGGTGAAGAGGCTCATCCCTTGTTCCCTATTTAGGATGTGGTTTCCGGCTTTCTATTTTCCAATCTTTTCACTCTTTTCTTTTATTTTTTTTTCAGTTAGAGTAGATAGATCTATCTATCGCCCGGTTCACACTCCACCCTTCACCCAAGTATATTGAACAGGTGAAGAGGCTCATCCTTTGTTCCCTGTTTAGGATGTGGTTTCCGGCTTTCTCTTTTCCAATCTTTTCACTCTTTTCTTTTATTTATTTATTTTTTCAATTGGAGTCGATAGACTAAACTATCGCTCGGTTCACACTCCACCCACGTCTATTGAACAGGTGAAGAGTCTCATCCCTTGTTCCCTATTTAGGATGTGGTTTCCGGCTTTCTCTTTTCCAATCTTTTTCCTTTTTTTTATTTATTTTTGTTTAATTGGAGTAGATAGACTAAATATCGCCTGGTTCACACTCCACCCACGTCTATTGAACAGGTGAAGAGGCTCATCCCTTGTTTCCTGCTTAGGATGTGGTTTCCGGCTTTCTCTTTTCTAATCTTTTCACTCTTACGTAGCCCCCTGCGCTTCAGTGGCGTTACCGCCTTGCTCGGGGTGATATGATAAAAAAAAAAAAAAAAAAAACTATCAATTTACAAGAGCTTCTTTTTTTCTATGTACCTTGCCCCTTAGTGACGTAGGCGAGTTGGCTTTTAACAATTTTAACGCCTGTCTGTATTATAAATTTTGTCTTTCTGTTATATCTCTTAAATTCTGATCTGCCATCACTTTACTTTTGTTCAGTCTTCTTATATATACCTTTCTTTTAGGGACCTAGCCCATCATGAGACGATACAGTGCTGATTGCTGACACGGAAAGGAAACTACAAGACCTGCTACAGAAAATAGCTGAAGAGAGTAACAAAATAGGATGAAAATAAACTGCAAGAAAGACGAATGCATGGTTATCAGCAAAAAGAGCAACCCAAAATGCCAAGTACAGTTGAGAGATACTAAAATCAAGCAGGTACAAAAACTTAAATACCTAGGAACTCTTCTAACAGAAGACAGAAAGTATGACAGAGATCTGAAGATGAATTGGTGTGGCGAAGGCCGCGTTCTAGAAGCTGAGTAAAGTATTAAGAGACAGGAAACTTTCACTAGAAACAAAGAAGGGAGTACTAGATTGCCACGTGATTTCAGTTCTTCAATACGACAGTGAATGCTGGACAATATCAGCAAAGATGAAGGCAAAACTTGAAGCAGCTGAAATGCGATTCTACAGAAGGTTACTTTTTTTTTTTTAATCATTTCACCCCGAGCAAGGCGGAAACGCCACTGATGTGCATGGGGCTACATAAATGTAAAAAGATTAATTAGAAAAGAGTGAGGAGTACAAACTAGTTAGAAAGGAACAATAGAAAGCTGAGAATGCAGGTGCGATGACAGATACATAGGTGGAGAGAAAGGGAAGGTTATACGGAGGTGGGGAGAGAGCTAGAGTCCAGTGGTTAGTAGATGAGCATTGACTTTGCATTTAAATTTCTGGGGGTTATACTGCGGATATCGTGGACCATGCATTTGAGTAATGGTGAGGTTCTTGAAAGGATGGAAAAGGAAAATAATATTGAGCATCAGGAAGAGACAACTAAAGGTCCTGGGAGATACAATGAGGAAGAAGAGCTTGGAAAACATGATACTAACAGGGCAGATACAGAGGAAAAGTGACAAAGGAAAGCAGCGGATAACATATTTGAAGGGCCTGATTTGGTGGATGACAGAACGGGGTGCCTAGAGTTACTGAGGAAAGTGTACTCAGAGCCACTAGCGATAGGGAGACGTGGAAGTCCATGATCATCTACGTACTGAAAGCACAAGGCACATAGATGATGAAGAAGTCCATCACTCTCCACAATCTACTCTCCTTTGTCTCTTCTATTTAGTCAAACTCGTTTGATTTTTATGCGTTTGTATCTTCCTTCCATCTTCCTTTAAATCTGCCCTGTGCTCATCAACATTTCCAAATCGTCTTTCTGCGGTATATGTGCTATAAGATTCATCTGTGTCTTACTGAAGTTTAATATAAGTGACTACTTTCTTTACGCGGATGTGCGTTGTGGTGCAGTGGTTATCGGCTCGGAACGAGAAATCAGGGAGCCGAGTTCGAATTCCAGTCGAATTCATTGCATTCACTTACGCGCAAATATCCTTGGGGAAGGGAATAATCCGTCTCTTCCTTTCAGTTATGACTTAAATAACACGACAGATTGGGTTCTATAGCCTTGGCTGGCAACCAGTCTACTGCAGAATTCAATGACAACCTACTGCGGGATAATCTTCTGTCCAGTCAGTCATGTCTCTTTCGAGCGTGTTTCACGTATGACACTTAACTGACGGACTTTATTTACTATTTTTTAACTTCCCTGGCCCATGGATGAAAGAGGAAAATATATTGACAAAAATTTAGAAGAAACGAGAATACGATTGTCATTGCATGTACATTTTTGA
This sequence comes from Ascarosepion bandense, assembly GCA_037127315.1. NCBI lineage: Eukaryota > Metazoa > Mollusca > Cephalopoda > Sepiida > Sepiidae > Ascarosepion > Ascarosepion bandense. Next base: position 1,490,366 of record JBBBDQ010000754.1, on the reverse strand, counting down.
AGATCAAAGTTGACTTAAGAGCAGGATGAGCGTTCTACAAGTAAAAATGTAACAGAAGAACTTTTTAGCATAGACGTGACATTTATATCTCGCTATTTCCACTGTAGCATAAGACCATGCCTCCAATCTTTATACATGATTTAAATTTAAAAGGTATAGGCACCATAGCAGAAAATTCGTCGTAACAATTGCCATGAAAATATTCAAAGAAAAGTCACATGGAAACTGCGTTAGGGCGGCGGAATAGCGAATGAAACCGAGATTCTAGGTCAGACCCAATAACATTGCAGATACATTTTTAGCAACTAGGTCCTAACCTTTTACAGTGAAACCGATAAAATGTAATAGCAATTTCTACACTAACAGCTTCTTTGGAATTCCTTTCCATATAGTTGCTTCCCCGACAGCTACAATCTCCAGGGGTTTAAATTTAATGTGAAAAGTCATATCCTAGCTCACTAACTTGCGTCCTTTCATTCAAGGTCTTTTTTCCATCCACTTCAACCTTATTACACCGGTATTCTCATCCGTCTATTACTCTAGTCCTGACATCCCCTATAACCTACCCCTCATTCTCATCACTTTCCCCTATGCAAACCCCTGTGCATACCTGCCTTACCTGGGGTGAAAAGATTATAAAAATAAATCAAAATGAGAAAATATGATTTTAGTTTATTTTTATTGCATGAATTCAAAGTTGGGCACAGCGCCACCCAAACTGCTTCTGTTGTCAATAGAACATAAGGAAACGTATCCACAAGTGATAGGAAAGTACGACGATGGTTCCAGAAATTCTGTATTCGTGATGAGAGCCTTGAAGCTGCAGAAGTTAAAGGACAGTCAGGCAGTCTTGACAACGAATCAGTGCAAAGGTTTGGGGAGCAAAATCGAAGTCAGAGTGTCAGCGAAATATCTCAGACGTTTGTTGTCAACATTTTAATAATCTCACGCCATTTGCAGAGTATTGTCAAGGTGAAGAAGCTCATAAATAGATTCTTCAAGATTTCAATGAAAATCAAAACTTGTAGTGTGCTGCGATGCTCAAACTGCGTTACATTAATGATCCATTTCTTGACCAAATATTCTCTTGAGATGAAAAGTGAATCCTTTATAATAATCGTAATCAATGACTTGATTGTAATGCGACCCAAAACATTTCCCAAATCCAAAGTTGCATCTTCTTCTTCTTTTATATGCCATGTCCTCTCAGGACGTAGGTGATCATGGCTTTCCACATCTCCCTGTCCCTAGAGGCTCTTAGTACGCTTTCTCCTGTTGCAACATGCAACCCTCGTTCCGTCATCCACCTGATCAAGTCCTTCAAATATGTCATCCGCTGCTTTCCTCTGTCTCTTTTTCGCTCTATCTTGCCTGTTAATAACAGGTTCTTCAGGCCCTCCTTCCTCATTGCATGTCCTATGAACTTTAGTTGTCTCTTCCTGATGCTAAATATTAATTTCCTTTTCGTCTCCATCATTTCCAAAAGTTCGTCATTGCTCATATGCTCAGTCTATGATATCCGCAGCATCCTTCCGTAGAACTGAATTTCAGCTGCTTCATGCCCAACATTCACTGCCATATTGAAGAACCGACATCACATAGCAATCCAGTACTCTCTTCTTTGTTTCTAGTGAAATTGTCCTGTTTCTTAATACTTTACTAGACTTCTGGAATGCTTCTTTCGCCAAGCCAATTCGCCTTCGGATCTCTGTTTCGCACTTTCCGTCTTCTGTTAGAACACTTCCCAGGTATTTAAATCTTTGCACCTGCTTGATTCTAGTAACCCCGACATGTATTTGGCATATTGGGTTCCCCTTTTTGCTGATGACCATGCATTCGGTTTTCTTGCAGTTTTTTTGTAGTCATTTCTTGTCACTCTCTGAGCTATCTTCTGTAGGAGGTCTTAACGTTTATAGTGTTTGTCTGGTGATCTGCAGTTATTATTATTACTATATAGATGTTATTCGCTACAGCTTTCTAGGGGCCATTTAGGGCATTAATGCAGAGCTTTACTGCAACCAACTTGCTGAAATGCATGCACGCCTGAAAAAAAATGAGACCTGCATTGTTTAATCGACATGGTTCAATTGTGCTCTACGATAATGCCCGGCAAATTGTTGCAAGGATGATTTTGCAAAGAACTAACAGACTTTGGATAAGGGTGTTTTTACGACATCCTCAAGATCTTTTACCCATTGATTCTCAATTTTCAAATGGTGAAAATTTTAGGTGCAAACTAGAGGTGGAATTATCTTTCAAAGATTTCGTTGCTTCATATCCAAAAACTTTTATCAAAAGGAACAAATATCCTTATCTATCGTTAGCAGAAGTGCATAGATGCTCAAGGCTCGTATTTTGTCAACATTTCTACGGTTAACTTTTCAAGAATAAAATTATGTTTCTAAAATCGGCCATTATTTTTGTAATAACCTAATAAAATGCTGGTATTCTTAAAGTTTCCCACTGAAGTTTTCATTGCAGAAAACATATGATATTAATATTCCCAAATTATTATATTTATTTATTAGGCACTTATTCGTCCATGCAGAAATATTGTTGTCCCATTTGGCCTTACTGCTATCTATTTAGAGATTCTTGGCAAAATCCAAAAAACCTTAAATGTTAACAGTCTTGATCCATTAACTAGGCTTCAATGACTTGTTCATTGCTTTTCTGTGACTTTTCTATAAATGGTAACTGTCCTGAAGAAAATATTTTCATTGCAAATTGAAGTGCAGTGCTGGATTGGCAGGTAGATCTTATAGTTTTTATGTTAACTACTATTTCTCTTGCATTACTCACCTGTGAAAATCTCTTTCGGCATCTCCCTTTCCAGTCAACCTTGATCTTCAAAAATATAAATCCAATGTTAATAGATATCTTCTGCTTTCTTCTTTTTTAGCGTGTGTACTGTTGTGGATGTGCGTTGTTGTGCAGTGGATATCGGCTCGGAACGAGAAATCGGGGAGCCGAGTTCGAATTCCAGTCGAATTCATTGCATTCACTTACGCACAAATACCCTTGGGAAAGGTATTAATCCGTCTCTTCCTTCCAGTTATGGGTTAAATAACAGGACAGATTTGGTTCTATATCCTTGTTCGGCAACCAGTCTACCGCAGATAGCAATGGCAACCTACTGCGGATAATCTTCTGCCCATTTCGAGACATGATCGCCCAAGCGTGTTTCACGTATGGCACTTAACTGACTGACTGACTTCTGTTCTCTCACTTCCCACATTCTTTCACACTTTGTAACCAATTGCACCTTAGTTACTTTATTGTCTTGCTTTGACGTATGTAGACAAAAGCACTTATTTCATTTCGCTATTCAGCGTCTCTCAACAGACTTTCGTGTAAATATGGCATCTGTTGGTCTAGTAACCAAGTGGATTTCTTGAACATATTAGAAGGAAATATGTCCCAGATGTTTTAAAACACAGTTGCTATATTGAAAAATAAAAGAGTAACAACGGAAGTAGCAAACATTCTACTTAATCAGTTAATACGGAATGGATGGACGGATATTAATAGATAAAGACCAAATTTTAATTACAGCAAAAGAGAGATTAAGTTTTGGAAAGGACAACGAGTAATGAAATAATGCTTTGGATATCTTCTACATAATGCGAATTGCTATTTTAGATTATACTTTCATTTGAAATACTCAAAATCAATAGAATTCATTTTCACATATTTTTTAAAAGTTTGGTCAGTAATGATCCAATGTATTTTATTCGACTGTGTATTCTTTTGCTTCGTATTATATTTGTTTCTATCCTTATTTATTACTTGCAAGTCTACAACTCTTCCCATTAAAATGAATTTATTTTATGAAATTGCAAAAAACAATCTACCTGCAAGTAAGTGTGACGTACGTTTAAAGTGAAGTGCTGGCGTCGAGAGAGAAACATTGAGATACTGCTAAACCTTTTAGACACTTTTCAGAAATTGTGGTTCGGCAAATCGGATGTAATATTTCAGTTGCATTAAAAAAAAACTGAGGTGGAAAGTTAATAAAAACCCAAGATGAAATGGTTGACAAGAAATAAAGAGAACAACAGGCAAACGTTCATCACTAAGTAAATGGCAGACATTTTCCTAATCTTAAACAGGCATCAGCAAACGTATTTCCCCGTGGTCTATAAAGTACTAAAAACGAGAATATTGTTCTTGTATTATTTTCAAGATAGCAGAAAGTAATAAGAACAATGTAGATAAGAAAACAAAACAAACCTAGTGAAAAAGAAGAAATATCAAGTCAAACGAATTTTAAGCATGGAAATAACGCAAATATAAATCTACCATCCACCCGTGTATTGAATACTGCTGCCTCATCTGGTCGGGTGCCTCTGCTATTCATCTCAGGGTTATTGATAAAACCCAACGGAGAATCTGTAATATGGTCCATATCGACTTTGCAGCTCGGCTGCAGTCGCTCTCTCACCGGCGTGACGTTTCTTCCCGGTGCCTCTTCTACAAATACTTTAACGGCTACTGCTCCAATGAACTTAGCTCACTGGTGCCCCCTATGTATGAATTTACACGGACTTCAAGACTAGCATCTAGGTCCCACCTTTTTACAATGAAACCGATAAAATATAACCGCAATTTCTACTCTAACAGCTTTTTCTCTCGCCTGTGGAATTCCCTTCCATTTCATTGCTTCCCCGATAATTACAATCTGCAGGAATTTAAATGTAAGTTCAATAGATATCTCCGATCTCATTTACTCGCATCTTTTCTCGCAAGGTCTTTTCTCCATCCATCCCCGGTATTCTCCTTCGTCTGTTACCCTCCTCCTGATATCGCCTATAACTAACTCCTCTTTCACATCACTTTCCCCTATGTAACCCCCTGCGCAACAGTGGCAGTAAAACTGCGTTACTTAGGGTGAAATAATTTAAAAATAAAAATGTGCGTTGAAGTGTAGTTGATATGTTCTCCGCGGGAAAATCGGAGAACCGAGTTCAAATTCTAGTCGAATTCTTTACATTTACATATACGCAAATACCACTGGAAAGGTATGAATCTGTGACTTCTCCTATGAGTTAAATAGATGGATAATTCTATTGCTTTCGTCTAATGACAACCTACCGTGGGAAAATATTCAGTCATGCCACTTTTCTATGATATGATCAGCCAAGCATGTATGTCATTCAACTGGCTGATATTCTTCTTTTATGTGTCTGTGACTGATATTCTTCTTTTATTGTTCTTTCATGACGTAGGCGATTATAGCCTTCCACGTTTTCCTAGCCCTGGTTGCGCTTAGCACGCTTTCTCTTGTAACATCGCGCCAACCCTGTTCTGTCATCTACTTGTTCAGGCCCTTCAAATATGTTATCCGCTGCTTTCCTCTGTCTCTTTTTCCCTATATCTGGCCTGTTAGTAACAGGTTCTCCAAGCCTTCCTTCCTCATTGCATGTCCCATGAACTTTAACTGTTTCTTCCTGATGCTCTATATTATTTTTTTTTGTTTCCATCATTTCCAGCCCAAAATGCCAAATACAGGTGAGAGATATTAAAATCTAGCAGGTACAAAAGTTTAAATACCCTTGAAGACGGAAAGTGTGACACAGAGATCCGAAAACGAATGGGCATGGCGAGGAATGTGTTCCAGAAGCTGAGTATAGAAGTAAGAGACTGGAAAATTTCACGAGAACAAAAGTAGAGAGTACTGGATTGCTATGTGTTGTCAGTTCTTCAATATCGCAATGAATGATGATCAATATCATCGAAGATGAAGAAAATACTTGAAGTAACAGAAATGTGGCTCTACAGTAGGTTGCTGAGAATATCATGGATCGAGCATACGAGCAATGATGGGGTTTTGAAAATAAGGGAATCAAAAAGGAAATTAATATTGAGTATCAGGAAGAGACAGCTAAACGTCCTCGAACATGCAACGAGGAAGGAGGGCTTGGAGAACCTGATACTAATGGGCTAGATAGAAAGAAAAAGAGACAGGGAAAAGTAGCGGATACTATATTTGAAGGGCCTGATCAGGTGGATGACGGAACGAGGGTTGCGTGGTGTAACAGGAGAAAGTGTAAACTAAACTAACCATACATTAACTTCAAAATTATGACAACATCATGTGCGTGTGTGTGTAAATTGACATTCCCGTTCAAAGATTGTATCTTTTGTAGTAATACTAAGCACACTACATATATTGCTTTTATTGCAATCACACTCCCCCGTAGACTTACCTGCCACCTTTCTGATCATATTTCAATTAAACATTTCTTAGAAAACAATGCCATGTATGTAACATTGGAAAAAATTTAGTCGATAACACAATAATACTCACACATACACACTGTAAAATTTCTTCAGATATTGGAGGCCATCGACATTAAATCAAAGAAAAACACACTCAATAAAATGACATTTAAATCCAGTCACAGCACATTACAATGAATTTAGATGTATGGTTCTGTTAACATTTCGGTCTCTCCCGTGATGTAACCTCATAGAACCGCGTTACAAATTTACGACCTGCGTCTGCTGTTGGTGACTGTGATAGTTGCATCGTAATGTTTTACGTCAACACAAAATAATATCCTCTTTGATGGTGGATGTCTTTATGTTAACGTCCTTAAAAAAATTAAGAGCATACCTGAAGTAACAGAAATGTTGCACTACAGAGAGATGATGAGGATAGAGTTGACCGAACATGGAATTGATGTTGAAGTTCTGGAGACAATGGAAACAAAAAAGAGACAATATTTAACAGCAGTTCTGGTTTATGGGGCAGGGAATGAGGAAAGTCGTTTTGGAAAAGCCGATACTCACAGAACAAATGAAGAGCGAGTGACATAGAAAAACTGCGCATAACATGCTTAGTGAAATGGAGTAAATGGATAGTCGAAAAGGGATTAAGAGATATAGCTGAAATACAACGTTAATTAAGATCTACGAGAGACAGGAAGCTGTGGAGAGTCTTGCACTCAAAATAGCGAAATTACAAGATAAACATGGAAAATAAACACATAACATACTTAATGAGGTGGAATAAATGGATGATTGAAAAGGGCTTCAGAGAAATAACAGACGGAAAACGTTTACTAAAAGCTACGAAAGACAGGAAGAAGATACCCACAGTATATTTCGAACTTAGTGGGGCCTATCGTCTAATTGGCCAATTTCTCTTCAAAAATAATTAAAAGTAAGACACTTTCACATATACAAGTCTACCATCTGCATGTGCGTTGAATATTGCTGCCATATCTGGTCTGGTGCTCCTGCTATCCACTTAGGTGTCCTCGACCGAATCCACCGGAGAATCTGAAATGTGATCGATCCCGACTTGGCAGCTAGGATATAGTCGCTTTCTTTCCAACACAGTGTGGATTCCCTGTGTCTCTTCTACAAATACTTTCACGGCTTCTGCTCCGATGAACTTAGCTCACTGGTACCCCCTATATACGAATTTCCTCGAGCCACAAGATTAGCAACTAGGTCCCACACTTTCACTGTGAAACCGATATATTGTAAACGCAAATTCTACTCCTTCAGCTTCTTTTCTCAAAGTTCCCGCCTGTGGAATTCTCTTCCGCATACTTGCCTTCCTGACAGTTACTCTCTCATGCTTTTCTACATCCACTCCACTCTCATCAGTACTCACTTCCCTCTCCTACTTTCTTCCTGACACCACCTGCAACTTCTCACTCCTCAACATTCCTCCTAAGCAACCCCCTGCACAACAGTAGCAGTAAAATGCCTTGCTTGGGGCGAGACGATTATGAAAAAGAAAAATTATTCGCCTTTTATTTTTTCACTGTTTTATTCCTGTTACAATTATTATTGAAGGTGCGTTGTGGTGCAGTGGATATCGACAAATCGGAGCCGAGTTCGAATTCCAGTTGGATTCCTTTCATTCACTTACGCACAAATAACCTTGGGAAAGGTATTAATCCGTCTTTTACCTCCAGTTATGGGTTAAATAATAGGACAGATTGGGATCTATAGTCTTGGCTGGAAACCAGTCTACCACAGGATATCTTATCAGGATCAACCACGGAAAGCAATGGCAATCTACTGCAGGATAATCTTCTACACAGGCAGTCATGTCTCTTTCGTGACATGATCGCCCGAAGCGTGTATCACGTATGTCATTTAACTGACTGAATGAAGATAATAATTGGAATCATTAGTAAAACTTCTACTGGACATAAAGTGGGGTGTCGGTTTTCTCTTGTTATGAAGTAATAAACTGATGCCCCACTAATTACTAATTTATTATACAATGTGTCTCTTCTCTCTTCAGGTATACTTTAAACAGCAGGATAGAAAGTTTTCTGCTCAGTCATTCATGTTTCAAAAGAGACATGATCGTCCAAGCGAGTATCACGTATGGCACTTAAATGACTGAATGAAGATAATATTTGGAGACATAAGTAAAGCTTTTACTGAGTATAAACTGGGGGATCTGTTTTCTATTGTTATGAAATAATAAACTGATCACCCACTTATTACTAATTAATTATACAATCTGTCACTTTTCTCTTCAGCTTTACTTTAAATAGCAGGACAGAAATTTTTCTGACCAGTCTCTCATAACTTTTATCCGATTCTCACCAAAATTCACACACATATTCTTTAGACTGAGTTTGAGCTCCAAGACCATGGATTAGCTTTAAAGCTTTCATTACATCCGAGCAACGCTAGTTAAGATATAGGCATATAACGGATGTACTACTTCCTAGAATGAAACAATATAAACCAGAAATATTCTTTCTTCCATAGCAACATCATTAATAGTTTCATTCTAGTCGAGGATATTTACAGAGAGAGGGAAAGAAAAAAAGGAAGGTAAATGTAAGGGTGTGTTCCCTAGAAACAACTGGCTAAATTCCAAAGCGAATCTTTACTCTGATTAGTTAAAAGTAGTTATAAATTTTATATCTTCCCACATACATAAATAGCAAATCGAGGATTTTCGTATTTAAATGTAAATGCTTTTCACAACCAACGTCCAACATTGCCTGATGAAGAGAATCTATCTCGAAATATAGAAATTTGCGTGTCGCAAAGTACAATTAATTCATAATCGCTACTGTATCTATGAGCGTAACAGCAAATACATATATATGTATGCATATATATATATATATATATATATATATATATATATATATATATATATGAAATTATTTCTTTGAACATTATTTTTTATCGATACTCGTATTTAAGTAGATATCCTGTTTATAATCAAACAGTATATGTATTTATTTCTACCGGACTGATTATTTACGATAATTTTTTGTTTCAAAAGTATGTGTTATTCGGCAGAATTTGGATCTGCGACCCCTATCCACAAAGGGGAGCTACTAATTGATCTGTCGCGTCTTAGTCCCATCGACCACGAATGACCAAGAGTCTAAACGAAGTCAAATCAAGCCTACATAACAAAATTTTCGATTCACGAAAATAACCATATCTGCTCTGAAATATATCGTAATGTCAACAAATATTACGGAAATTAACGAAGATTAACAAAACCTTTATAAAACAAAGCTACAAATTGAAATGATTTGTTCGAACCTTATTTTTGATCGATACTCGTATTTAAGTAGATATTCTGTTTTTACTCAAACAGTATATATATTTATTTCTACTATACATTTCAGAGCAGATATGGTTATTTGCGTAAATCAAAAATTGTGTTTTATAGGCTTGATTTGACCTCGTTTAGATATGCATAAGCAACAAAAATCAAAGGAAATAATAAAAGATATTGTTAATGATAATAATATGCCCACTACAGCCTCAAAACTAAAAAAAAAGATCAAAGGCAAATTTAACGTATCAGATGTAAAAACGATGGCAATATATGACTGGTTGATTTACTACCCAATCAGTGACTACTAAATTTCCATGATCGATAATTACCGGTAAGAAAAAGCTGATAAAAAAACCCTATACGCAGTTTTAAAAGCTGAAACCGAAGGTTATTTATTGTTGCTGCACACGATCAATGTTTGCTATTCATAAAAATACTAACCACTCATATTGAAAATATCGCCCAGATATCGCGATCAAAAACAGAATGCGTGCTTTTATTGTCGAGAAATTCCCTGCAGGTTGTAAATTATCTTCGAAGATCCGCAAAAAATTTCAAGTAACTTGAAGTGGAATTCTAAAGTTAAGTTTAGCTATTTGTTTTACCCTCATATCTATCATTTTAGGTCATTTAATCCTGAAGAATTTGTTTGTTTTCTGTTTACTGCTTGATCTTTTGTGAGTCTATTGCTGTCGAAATATAAGTAGAGATGCTGTGATTTGATGTTTAATGATTATATGCTATCTTCTTTTGCAACTATATTTTGTTATATAATTTTGTTGCATTTAGAAATTCTAAAAGGTCATTTTGGTCAGCTTTGTTGAAGAAGTCCTTCAGATTGTTTTCGTCATAGTATCTTAATCGAATTTGTTCAAGATCTATGGATCTTCTTAGTATATGTTTTACTGTATAGAGCTCCTGTCAGGGAATGTAAATTGGTGCCTCCTCACCTTTTAGTAGGTGTGAATGGCTGACAGCTCTGTGGCCTATTTGAAGCCTAGTCATTACTACTTCTTTTCTTCTTGACATTTTCCTATTGAAAATTTTAACTTCTATCCATTTGTTGAGGATGGGTTTAATTTTGTAGAGTTTGTTATTTTTGCAGGAGTTCCGCAACTCTTATAATTTGTTCGTAAAAAATGTAACACATGAGGACATCCATAATTTTAATTCTTGTTAAAACCCTCAGACTAATTCCGAAGGGCACCGATAGACTCATTAACGGGATTACTCTTAGTCTATGCCTAAAAAAGAAAATACTCATACATATAGCTAACACATTACGAAGATTTTTATCTACATTTCTTTATGTGAAATATGTGAGAATTTTATTTGACTTGCTTGTTTGTTTTTTGTTTTCAAACATGATTAGTGGAAAATGTCATAAAGCCATTTCTGAGCTGTATTCTTTCAGAAAGAATGAAATGTGTATACAACAGAAATGAAAGGAAATAATAATAATAATAATAATAATAATAATAATAATAATAATAATCGCCCGGTTCACACTCCACCCACGTCTATTGAACGGGTGAAGAGGATCATCCCTTGTTTCATGTTTAGGATGTGGTTTCCAGCTTTCTTTCTCTTTTCCAATCTATTCACTCTTACTAAGCCCTCTGCACATCAGTGGCGTTACCGCCTTGCTCGGGGTGATATGATTAAAAAACTAATAATAACGAACAGATGAAACAACGCTGGCAAGACAAACCTCTGCATGGCCAATATCCAGAACGTGCCAATAAATCCAATGTTTATAAAGTTAATACTCATCGATGGTTACGTGCATCTTGATTAAAGTCTGAGACTGAAGGATTTATTCTTGAAGCGCAAGACCAAAGTCTTTTCATTAGGAACTTTCAGGCAAATATTATACATCATAATATGGCTTACGGCCATATCACGTTGAATACTCCGGTTCTCGCTCGATCACTGAAGTTAAGCAAGTTTGAGTCTAGTCAGTACTTAGATAGGTGACCGCTTGGGAATACCAGGTGCTGAAAGCGTTTATTGACGGATGTACGTTGTTGTGCAGTAGATATCGGCTCGGAAAGAGAAATCGGTGAGCCAAGTTCGAATTCCAGTTGTATACCATGCATTCACTTAAGCACTGGTACCCTTGGGAAAGGAATTAATCCGTTCCTTAACACCAGTTATGGGTTAAATAAAAAGGTAGGACTTGGGGACCAAAGAAAATCCCAATGAATCTTGATACTCGAAGAGAAAAAATATTACTAGAAACAAAAATTATATAAAAACAACAATAAATTGATGAAAGAAAAAGGTATTACCAGCAATAAATAAATAAAATTTAGTTGGCAATAAATGACCCGCCGAGGTTGATATGCCATAAAAACAAAACAACCAACCAACATAATGCAGGTTCTGTGATAAATACCAAGAAACAATAGACCATCTAATCTCAGGATTTTCTGTACTTGCCCCAAATTTAATATAAAAATCGTCACGATAGAGTAGGGCAATATTTACGTTGGACAATAATCAAACACTATGGAAAATATGTAAACAAATACTGGTATGAACATCACTCAGCACCGGCTACAGAAATAGAAAATGTCACCATTCTATGGGATTACACTATCTACACAGACAAAAACATTCAATTAAATAATCCGGACATTATTGTTAAAAACCAAAAAGAAAAACTTGCTTAATAATTGATATGGTTTGTCCAGCAGATTGTAATATAGCAACCAAGAAATTTGAAAAGCGTAAAACTATAAAGACCTGGAAATTGAAATAGAAAAAATGTGGAACTTGAAAACAAGAATCGTGCCATTGATAGTAGATGCACTTGGAATGATAAAAAATGGAACAAAACAACACATTGAAAGAATCCCTGGAAACCCCGGCTTAAGAGATATACAAAAAATAGTCTTGTTAAGTACACCCACACGCTAAGGAGTCTATGTAACGCTAGGAATATTAGGAGAGATGTAAAAAACAGGAAATGGAGCTATAACAACACACCACGACCTGCCTTAGGTTTTCCCGCAGAGTTGGTTGGTAGTGCGATCATAGCAGAAATCGAAATATGATGAAAAATGACAACATTATAATAATAGTAATCATAATAATTGTCTTCTACCCGAAAAACTACAGACCAATTACATGCATTCCGACAACATACAAACTATTAACATTTACTTTAACAAAAAAAGACATATTTCTACTTGGAAAGAAATAACTTACTACCGCTTGAACAAAAAGCGTTCAAACGTGACTGTTACGGATGCAAAGACCAATTAGTTATTAATAAGATGATCTTAGAAACCTGCTTCAATGCAAAGAAAAATCTTAGTACTCCCTGGATAGATTATCGTAAGGTATTCGATAGTGTACCACATTCCTGGATCTTAAAGACTTTAAATATGTACAAGGTATCACATGTCATCAAACAATGTATGTCGATATGGAAAACAAACCTTAACCTCAATCATATAAATAAAACCTATATGTCTAGTGAAATAAACATCAACAGAGGTATATTTCAAGGTGTCTCCCTTACTATTTTGCATTTAGTTATAGCATTAACCAGTCAAATTAACAAGGCAGAATGTGGTTAGAAAATAGCTGAAATTAATAAGCCATCTATTTTACATGGGTGACTTAAATTTGTATATATAGAATGACAATGAGCTGGAAGATCTTCTGCAAACTTTAAAATGCTTCAGTAAATATATTGGAATGAAATTCAATGTAAAGTTTAACGAGGATCTCCACAAAAACATCCTCAATTAGCTTAGGTCCTGCTGTAACAATGAAACATTTAGAGCCAGAAGAAGCTTATAAAGATCTAGGTGTAAATGAGAGTGAAAGAATGCACCATAAAAAATTAAAGTAATAGTGCGTAAAGAGTACTATAGAAGGCGACGACAGATTTTAAAAATTGAATTAAATTCTCAGAAAAGTATTATGGCCATTAATAGCCTTGCCATCCCAGTGGTCCAATATAATTTCAACATCTTGAACTGGACTCTAAACAACATCAGACGAATAGATTGTAAGACAAGAAAGCTTCATTCTAAGCATAAGATGCATCATCCAAAGGCTGATGTAGACCGTCTATGCATAACCCGTACATTTTAGAATGTTAGAATTTCACTGGATTACATATAAAGAAATTGGCTGTAGTCCTCAATCAACGCGCTACCTGAAAGGTGTTCGACCTGAAGACGGAAAGTTCAACACAGAAATCCGAAGGCGAATTGGCATGGCGAAGGAAGCATTCCAGAAGTTGAGTAAAGTATTAATAAAATGACAATTTCGCTAGAAGCAAAGAAGAGAGTATTGGATCGATATTTGATGTCGGTTCTTCAATATGGCAGTGAATGCTGGACAATATCTTCGAAGATGAAAGAGAATATTGAAGCAGCTGAAATGTGGTTCTTCAGAAGGATGCTGCGGTTATCATGGTTCGAGCATGTGAGCAATGACAACGTTTTGGAAAGGATGGAAATGAAAAAGAAATTAATATTGAGCATCAAGAAAAGACAACTAATGTTTCTGGGGCATGCAGTGAGTAAGGAGGGCTTGGAGAACCTGATACTAACAGGCCAGATAGAGAGAAAAAGACAAAGGAAAGCAGCGGATAACATATTTGAAGGACCTGAACAGGTGGATGACAGAACGAGGGTTGTGTGGTGTAACATGAGAAAGCCTGCTCAGAGCCACCATTGATAGAGATATAAGGAAAGCCATGATCGTCTACGTCCTTAAAAGACAGGGTACATAGAATAAAAAGAAGATCAGCTAGAGAGATCGCGTTTGAAACAACAACAACAACAACAACAACAATAATAATAATAATAACAAGAAGAAGAAGAACAAGAAGAACAAGAAGAATTACAAGAATATGCTCTTGCAATTTCTGTTCGAATTAACTCAGGATGTTGCACAACAATTTTACCTACCTACCACTGTTTTTTGAAGTACAGTGATCAAATGGCCAAATGGAACTTTGCCTGTGACTAATTATTTTATGTTTGTTCGATTTTAATCAAGTCACTCCAAGGAAGGTTATAACGCCACTAGTACCCAGGGGGCTACCGGAAGTAACAAGCAAGGAAAGGCATTAAAACCAACCTGAAAACCGATCCTGAACAGCATTATGGATAAGCAGCAATTGTTAAAAAACCGACAAATATACGAACCGGACGATAGGTAATCCTACCCACTCCTATTGAAGGAGAAAATCTTCAAAAAGAAATCTTGAAAAAAGAAATCCAATTTCAATGTTCAATTGAGACATTAAAACTAAAGAGTTGAAGTTTAGTTCAGAAGAAACTGGGAACCCAATCCTAAACAGGAAAGAAGGAATAACCCCTACTTCTATAAAAAAAAAAAAAATAGGAGAGGAGAGTAAACTGGGCATTTTTTGAGTATAAAATTTACATGATGATCGCAACACAAGTAAAATCTTAACTTCAACTTTTGGGGTTGGTTGTGGAGATTAATCCTTGTCAATCGACTCTTAATGTTAATTGTAGTAGTAATATTAGCTGTTTCTTTATAAGTAAAAAGCCGACCATCATTAGCAGCCAGTACTAATGTCGGTTGAAATTAAAAAATATTTCTCAATGATCAATATTTAAAGAAATTCTTCTTTTTCATGTGCCCTCTCCGTTCATGGCTTTCCACGTCTGCCTATCCCTGGTGGCTCTTAGCACGCCTTCTCCCATGCAACCCTCGTTCCGTCATCTACCTAATTAGGTCTTTCAAATATGCTATCAGTTGCTTTCCCCTGTCTCTTTTTCCCTCTATCTGACATGTTAATATCAGGTTCTCTAAGACCTCCATCCTCATTGAATGTCCCAGGAACTCCAGCTTTTTCTTCCTGATGCTCACTATTAGATTTTTCAAATCTTTGTTTCCTTTTCAAATTAATTGTGATATCCATTTTAGCTTTTGAGGTTCGTTATATTTTCTTATGAGCAAATACACTTGAAAAGACATGGCCCCACATCTGCCAGCTTTGAGCTGAAAAACATGATAGACTGGACCCTACAGCCTTGGTTGGCAACCATTCTCCCGTAGAAAGTAACGGTAAATTACTTATGGAAAATGTTCGGTCATAGTTATATGTGAATCGAAATGAACGCTGAAACGATCATTTCGATTCACGAATGACATTTAACTAGCTGTTGTAGAAAACTCTCAAATAATCTAAATTTGGTAACGGGTACTGTTCTTTTCGAGATTATGTAGCGCCAGTTCACAAGTTTGAAAGGAGAATAGTTTTTGTTAAAACCCACCAGATTAACTCGCTGAAGGCCATTTTTAACCCTTGATCTTCAAAAGCATTTCTATACAGCTGACAGTTTAGATATCTCAGAACGGCTTTCGTGTCATACCCGACATCCACGTGAAATTATCGATCTGACCAGGATATTTACCTACATGACTTTCCAGGGGTTTTTTTTTCGTGTTATTATATATTCAAAAACAGGTTACTCAGACAAGTACATTCGTAATTACAACACAATTGGTTTCCCATAACTGAGAATTCTTATAATTCAACAAAAACAACAACAACAAAATAATAATAATAATAATAATAATAAAAGAAAAAGATTAAATATCTTCAAAATTAAAACGAGACGATTGAGGCGAATGTGTAATCAACTGACAGCCTAAAGTAATATGAATTATCAGCGATACTGTCGCTCATTAAATACAACTCTAAACGTATTTGAAAACAAGAGAAAAAAACGAAAACGTTCGTTGGATAATTACCTGCCTGTGTCCATGGGAAATCTTAAGAACTTAATCAAAAACAAAGCATATTGCTATCTTTTGTCATTTTCAGAGCAACGACAAATTCAAAGTAACATTTTTCTTTTGTGTCTTTCTTCCTAACTGAAATTGCGAACATTCATATTGCATGGCAAATAGTTCATAATAGGTATATTCTTTTTTGTATTACGTATTGCATACTTACAAGACATATTGTTCGTTCTTAAATTTCACAGCTTCTGAATAAACAAATATTTTATGGCACAATATCCGAATTCGTTGACGTCACTAGCTGAGAAACGGGTAACAAATTTTAAGACAACCGAATGCAGGCGACAATTCTATTCCATCAGCTTCTTTTCTCGCGCTTCCCGCCTGTGGAACTCTCTTCCATATTTCTGCTTTTCTGACGGCTACAGCCTCCAGGAATTTAAGTGCAATGTCAATACCCATCTCTTAACCACTTGACTCCAGTTCTTTCTACATCACCCTGTATATATTTTCCTTTCTCTCTACCCCTTAAAACTGTCATTACACCTGTATTCCCATATTTTTCTTGCTCCCTTTTCTGACTCCCCCTGTAACTGGTTCGTCTTTCTCTTTACTCTCCTCCTATATAATCTGCACATCAGTGCCTTTACCGCCTTGCTTGAAGTGAAACGATTAAAAAAAGGCATTCAGTTAGTTAATCTGAATCTTTTGTCATGTATTACTATTACAGGGCATAAGGAATATTTAGATTTAACCTACTTTATACGAAAAGATTGATATTTTTTATTATACTGACATTTATATCATCTATTAAAATAATATTATATTTATGTCTTTGTCTTTATTGATTATATGTTGATAGCATATTTATATCATCTATTAACATAATATTATATTTATGTCTTTGTCTTTATTGATTATATGTTGATAGCATATTTATATCATCTATTAACATAATATTATATTTATGTCTTTGTCTTTATTGATTATATGTTGATAGCATATTTATATCATCTATTAACATAATATTATATTTATGTCTTTGTCTTTATTGATTATATGTTGATAGCATATTTATATCATCTATTAATATAATATTATATTTATGTCTTTGTCTTTATTGATTATATGTTGATAGCATATTTATATCATCTATTAACATAATATTATATTTATACTTATATTTAACAATGATTGAATCTTTTAAGCATAAATGAAAAATGTTAAAAAGGTTTGACAATTTTGACGTTACTACACGTACGATTAGAGAGTTTAGAAATGAGTGATCAATTTTCTTGTGATTTATAAAGCGTTTTAAGGTTAACTAAATTAAAAACATATTTTACTGCAGATAACAATGATTTTCATATACAAGTGGTAAAATTTAAATGTAATTACTTTTTACTAAGGGTTAATTTATTAACACCCTACACATATATAAATCTACTATCCGCCCTTTCATTAAATACTGCTGCCATATCTAATCACGTGATTGTGCTATCCACCTAGGGGTCTTTGACAAAATCCAACGGAAAATCTGTAATGTGATCGACCCCGACTTAGTAGCTCGAATCCAATCACTTTCTTACCGGTGTAATGTGGTTTCTCTGTGTCTCTTCTACAAATAGTTCAAGGTTTCTTCTTCGATGAACTTAGGTCTCTGATGCCCCTTATGTATAAATTTACTCGAGCTAAAAGCTTAGCAACTAGGTTCCACCCTTTTACTGCGAAACTAATAAAATGTAAACGCAAATTCTACTCCAACAGCTTCTTTTCTCGCATTTCCCGCCTGTGGAATTCCCTTCCGTTTACTTGCTCTCCACGAATTTAAATGTAAAGTTAATAGTCATCTGGGGCGACATGACTATACATGATTTTACTTGCTTCCCTGACAGCTACAATCTCTAAGATATTAAAAGTAATATCAACAGTCGTATCTCATCTTACTAGCCTCCATCCTCTCTCTCATGCTCCTTTCTCCGTCCACTCCACTTTGATCAGTAATCTCATCCTTCTCTTACCCACTTTCTGACACTCCCTATAACCTGTCACTCTTTCTCATCACTTTCCTTCTAGGTAACACCCTGCAAAACAGTGGCAATAAAATGCTTTGCTGGGGTGATATGATTATAAAGAAAAAGGCAAATAGATAGATAGATAGATAGATAGATAGATAGATAGATAGATAGATAGATAGATATGAATAGAATGAGATAGATAGATAGATAGATAGATAGATAGATAGATAGATAGATAGATAGATATGAACAGACTAAGATAGATAGATAGATAGCCCGACAGCTACAATCTACAAGAACTTAAATGTAAAGTCAATAGTCATCTCCTATCTCACTAACTAGCATTATCTCTCTCTCTCTCTCTATCTCTCTCTCTCTCTCTCTCTCTCTCTATCTCTCATGCTCCTTTCTCCGTCCACTCCACTCTCTTCACTATTCTCATCCTTGTCGTACCCACTTCCTGACACCCAATATAATCTGTCATTTTTTTCATAACTTTCCTCCTATGCAACCCCCTACGCGACCAGTGGCAGTAGATTGCTTTTCTTGGGGCGTTATGTTTAAAAAACTCTCAACAGTGTTCTAACGAACAGTATATAAGAACTCTGTCTAAATACACTGGTAATTATCTAAATTTCCCCCTGAGACGAGATGTGTCACAAAGTCGTGTTCAACGGAAGGAAATCGATCGCGTACACTCAGTTCAAGTGTTAAGATTTGCTGAACAGTCGCAAACGAGGGATCTGTAACTATGCCTATTTTTCAATCGAGTCTATAGAGATAGGATGTGCGTTGTGGTGCAGTGGATATCGGCTCGGAACGAGAAATCGGGTGGAGCCGAGTTCAAATTCCAGTTGAATTCATTGCATTCACTTAGGCGCAAATACCCTTGGGAAAGGTATTAATCCGTCTATTCCTTCCAGTTATGGGTTAAATAACAGGACAGATTGGGTTCTATAGCCTTGGTCGGCAACCAGTCTACCGCAGAAAGCAATGGCAACCTACTGCGGGATAATCTTCTGCCCAGTCAGTCATGTCTCTTTCGAGACATGATCGCCCAAGCGTGTTTCACGTATGGCACTTAACTGACTGACTATAGAGATATGCCCGACTAAATCAAGCACAGCCCGATGACAGAGAGCTTGACAATTTCGATATGTCTAGGAACTACGAAGTATTTACCCAAGTCCTCGTCACTGAGGTGGGATGCGACTCAAGATCAATTTTTAAACTAATGTTTCCTATTTCCTAAACTTGGGTAAAAATTACACATACGCGGGATTTGATTCTGGTTTATTTTTTACCCAGCCGAGCCTCTCACCGGTTATATTTTATCGCCTGAGTCAATTTCCGCTCGAAGAATAAGAGTCAGATAAGGCAGAGTCCGAACAGAAGGAGGAAAAGTATCAGAAGCCCGATTTTCTGGTACACAACATGGTTATCGTCGATCTTGGTCAAAAATTTCCCGTAGACTATGCGAACTGTGTGTCGAGATCTCGACTGTTTACCCGAGAGGAATATCTGCCCTTCGGCATAGAAATATCTGGGTTCGTCTCCGCCCGAAATCAGAGTGTCCAACGAGATTGATTTCGCTCGGAACAAAGGACAGAATGTGACACAAGGTCTGTTTTTTCGAAGATTGAGTTCGAGTGGAACTTTGCCGCTGAACTCTCTTTGAGTTCTTTAAAAGGTTTTGCCTAGTTCTTTTGTGTTATCGACCGTCTGTTATTTACTTCACAACATTCCCCCATTGAAGACTTTTTATTTTTTTAAATAATTT
Source organism: Ascarosepion bandense (assembly GCA_037127315.1). Taxonomy (NCBI): domain Eukaryota; kingdom Metazoa; phylum Mollusca; class Cephalopoda; order Sepiida; family Sepiidae; genus Ascarosepion; species Ascarosepion bandense. The sequence continues at coordinate 1,470,256 of JBBBDQ010000754.1, read as the reverse complement.
TTTATATATTAGTATTCCAAACTCTTTTTCTGGCATGTTCACCATGAACTGAAATTTCGTTTTAAGTCAACCACTAGTTTTTCCGTTTGTTTTGTGTTGTTTTGTTTTGTTTTTTTTTCTGGTACGCATACTTTTTTCGTTCCACGATCACTTAGGGTGTTCAGTCTTCAAATATGTCAAACATTACTTACATATGTTCCGCTCTTTCTTGCGGGATTTACTTCAATAAATAATTTATTCAAATGATTTCAATGCGTTTTCTGTTTTTTCTTTTTCAACATAAAAATAAACTAGCAGTTTGACCCGGTCTCACTCGGATAGTTTAGTGAATAATAAGAATAAAAAACATACGATGAATTTAGAGAGCAAATACTTACACAACGTCCACCTTTGTCACTTTTATAGATATAGATAACAATATAGAATGTCTCCATTCGATTAAGGTAGGAGGAGAGGGGTAACATATATATATATAGATAATATAAAGTGGGGTGATCGATTCTATATTATAATCAACACATAAACTAATCCCTGATTTTGTGTGGTGATAATATATATTTTTCTACCTCTAATTTTGGCTTTCTGAAAAATCGTCGTTACTGTTCTAACATTTTGATCTGCATCTGAGCGCAACACCCGTCGATCTAGACCGCAAAATGCAGACGCTAAGTCGAATCTATCAAACAAACAAATACTTACACAACGTCCACCCTCGTCACTTTTATAGATATAGATTTGACTTCTATTTTTATTTCAATCTTTCTGAATTTTTTCTTGCATCTTGTCCGTTCTTCTTTAACCGCTATTTTCAAACATTTTTCAGAAATACCAAGCTTCGAAAAAATGCTTACACCATTTAATTTAGCAGCTATTTCCTTTAGATATTGGGATAGTTTGTTTTGCCATCCAAAACATTTCTTTAGCCCAGTCGGAAAATATTCACAAAGAAGAATTTTATTATTCTTTCTTTAACTCCATTTTGGTGTTGCCTATTTCGTGTTTTTAGTTGTTACATTTGCACATCTTTTTTTTTTTTCAAGTCGGTCTAACTTTTCAGTGAGTTGATCCATGGTTACCAACGGTACACTAAATTCGGCTTCAAATTCGACCTTTCCTCCATTTAAAATTTGACTTTTATTTTGAAACACCGATCAAACGCATGCGATTTAACACACAGAAAACAGTTTTTTAAATTCTTCCTATAAATTCTCATTATGTATTTTTTAAATTTGTCACGTGTCCACGTAAGTTTTTGCAGTAAATATTTATACATAAATCACATAACCCGAATATTTTCATACAGTCAATATCAAAACATTTTCTTGTGCTTTTTAATACATAAACCTTAGCTTGTTACTATTTTCTGTTGGCTTTACATGTGGTTTCATTGATAATTGCAATACCACTATGAGTGTCTAGCTTTGTTTATGATTCCACATTATATGATTTTACATAAACAAATATTTTTCGTCTTGCTGTTATTATTTTCCCCCCTCACCCCTGTACTAATAAATTTCTGCGAGTTTTAAAATGTCACTTTTTATGTCCTAGTTTTCTGCACTTGTAGCACTTTAAGATCTTAAAGGGACAATCTGAAAATAGTTCACATCTGAAAAAAGTATTTATTTTGATATTTCTGTTTTTTTTACCTTGTATATATGCACATTGTTAGTCTGTATTTCTTTCATATGGCATTTCAGATTAACGGTTCTCTTACATTCGTCCGATATGTCTTGTAATGTCATGTTTTTATTCTATAAATGTTTTGTTAGGAATCTAGCGTGTATTTTTTTACTCTATTTTGCTGTATTTTTGCTCTATTTTTCTTGAAAGAAAATTAATCTTTTAAACATAGCTGAAGTCAGCTCGTTTAATTTACATCTTTCAAATGATTCACGAATATATTAAAATATATTCGTTTTCTTTTTTCGTCAGATTCATATACTTTCAACGAGTATTGTATAACATCTTTTCAGGCTAAAAAAATAATCAGAATATCTGAAAAACATTTTTTTTAGTTTTTCGGTATTAAAAAATTAGTGTTTATTTATCATGTTCTACTTATTATAACTTTCTCAACAAACTTGTTTTCTCGTCTTCCAAATCTTTGCATTCTTCTCAGTAAATTTGCTCGTATTTTCTAAAATAAGTTAAAAGTGTGATTCCATCATCTGTATCATACGTGAATTAATCTATGGCATTTGCCACAGCGTCGTAATAGAAATAGATTGGATAGCATTCCAGTTTCTTTGGAATTATTTCAATTAATTTATATTTTTGTTTCTTGAGTTCTAATAACTGCTGCAAAAAAAGTAGTAGGAAGTGTTGTTTTTGTTTCTGTTGTATTTTTATCACATGGTCTAATAATTCTTTATGTCCGAATGCGGACACTTGAGCCAAGGATCAAAATTTGTATTGCCCCCATATGCACGAGATCAGGCACTAAGCCGGTCATTTTTTCTCAGCCGATTTCCAGCCTGTAGTCTGAGACCTTACTGAGTCTATCTTTGCCCGAAGAAAGAGAGCTTTTTTTATTATCATATCGCCCCAAGAAAAGTTTACTGCCACTGGTTTGAAGGGGATTACATTAAAAGAAAGTTATGAAAAAGAGTCTCAGGTTTATAGTGAGTGTCAGGAAGTAGGTAAGCGAAGGGTGAGAATACTGATGAGAGCGGTGTGGTGTGGCTACTGACTTTACATCTAAATTCTTGGAGGTTGTAGCTGTCAGAGAAGCAAATAAACGGAAGAGAATTCCACATGAGGGAAGTGCTTTAAAAGAAGCTGCTGGAGTAGAAATTGCGTTTCCATTTTATTTGTTTCACTGTAAATGGATGGGAACTATTTGCTAGTTTTGTGGCTCGAGTAAATTCATCCATAGGGGGCACCAGAAAACTAAGTTCATCAGAGTAGAAAACGTGAAGTATTTGTAGAAGTGACACATGGAACCCACATTGGGCCTATGAGAAAGTGACTGTATCTGAGCTGTCTAGTCGGAATCGACTGATAATTACGATCTCTCGCAGAGTTCTAAATATGTTAGCAGAGTACTACTACCGAGACGAGATGTGACACAAGGTTGGAATTCAGGTGGTGAACCCGAGTATGAACACTCTCACCAAGGGTCAAAATTTGCCCAGCCTCTTGCATATGTGGGATCGGATACTGAGTTGGTCATACCTTCCCAACCGAGACATACTCTGTCAGAAGACAGAGTCCTTATCTGACAACCTCGAGTTTGCATAGAACAAGTAAAGCCACCTAATAAGGCCGGATGCGGCAAGAAGTGGGTTTTAAAGTGTGCATTTCAAGTTCTTGAGCTCAGGTAAGATATTCCTGTAGACCTGACTTAAGGCAGAGTCGGTCTCCTGTCTAATTTTATCAGGCGAAACTCTGCCCTTCGAGTAGCTTTGTCTGTGTTCCTCTCTACCCGAAGGCAGAAAGTCTGACGACGTTTTGTTCAAGTAGAACACTTTACCAGAAATTTCTTTGAGTTCATTATTTAAGTCGTCTGGGCAAGTTCATTTCTGTTACCGGTAATGTCTTATTTACATCTCTGTATTAAACCACAGATGAAAGTAGGTGAGGCGCATTTCCATTCTCAAATATTTGGCCTTGTAGGTACTGACCTGGTTCAAATTTGAATCGAGCAGATAATGTTCCCACTTAAATCTCGTTAAATTCAGTTAAGTGCCATACGTGTTAGACGCTTTGGGCGATCATGTCTCGAATGAGACATGACTGACTGGGCAGAAATTTTCTACCCTGCTATTAAAGTATAGATGAAGGAAGAAGAGACGGATTGTATTAATAATTAGTAAGTAGTGGGGGATCAGTATATTACTTCTTAACAATAGAAAACTGTTCCCGACTTTATACCTAGTAGAAGCTTTACTTATGTTTCCAACTATTATCTTCATTCAGTCAGTTAAGTGCCATACGTGATACACGCTTGGGCGATCATGTCTCAAAAGATACATGACTGACTAGACAGGAGATTATCTCGCAGTAGCTTGTCATTGCTTTCTGCGGTAGACTGGTTGCCAGCCAAGGCTATAGAACCCAATCTATTCTATTATTTAACCCAAAGCTGGAGGGAAGAGACGGATTAATTACACGCTTTTGGCGATCATGTCTCAAAAGTCACATGACTGTGTAGAAGATTATCCCGCAGTAGGTTCTCATTAATTTCTGCGGTAGAGTGGTTGCCAACAAAGGCTATAGAACCCAATCTGTCCTATTATTTAACCTGTAACTGGAGGGAAGAGACTAATTAATATCTTTCCCAAGGGTATTTGCGCGTAAGTGAATTCAACGAATTCAACTGGAATTCGAACTCGGCTTCCCGATTTCTCGTTCTGAGCCAATATCAACTGCACCATAACGCACATCCGTTGAATTACTCAACCATAAAATATCCAGAAATATTTAAGTTAAAAATTATAATATTTCATGAGAATAATCAAATAGTGTGTTTCTTTGTTTGGTAGCCAAGAATCCTTATGACTTCGCATGAAAATTTTATCAATGTATATATTTAATCGTCATGTTATTGACTTCATTATAATTTTTACCGACTCATATCTGATTCCGCTGGGATTTGAATTGAAAATTGAATAATTTTGCTTGTCTATCTCTTTGTATCTTCCTATAATTTGTACACCTAAGTATAAGCTGACGCAAGCATAATTGTTTTAATATCCCAACAATGACCAATAAAACTTCCTCGCCTCTCAGAACGTATGTCCAACATGACTGGGAGATTTGCACATAGTTCTTCAGGTTTTAAGTTATCCCCCGTTTCGGAAAGCATTGCACAGCTCGATTAACGTAATAGCAATATAGCCCGGCGTTGCTCGTGTGTAATGAAAGCTTTAAAACTAATCCATGGTCCTGGAGCTCAGACACTTTGGACGTTGGCACAAAAGACTAAAAAGTAATAGTTGTTTCCAGTTAAAGCGAAAGCGTAGATTGAATGAAAAATGAATGGATGTAATTCAAATTTTGAATTTTTGTGAGAATCGAATAAAGATTGTGGATTTGTATAAAATATATACAGACAGATAAACCAACACACACACAAACATCTTGCCTTATATATATATATATATATATATATATATATATATATATTATCGATTTTCTGCACTATTGTAAGAACTGCAACCTTGAAACTTCTGACTATCGTTTTTTATGTCTTTTTCTTTGAGTGCATCCAATTTGATTAAAATCGGACCACTCCTTCTATAGCCCGATTTCTTCGATTATCGATTTTCGATATTTATCGGTAACTTGACACAGAACCTAGCTAAGAACACTCGCAGACTCTTATAGTACAACTGTGTACATTTTCAAGAAAATCGGTTCAGCCATTTCGGAGTCTATAGGTAAAGGACACACACCCACAGACACATACACACACAAAGTTCCATTTATAAACAAGTTTAGATATAAAAGGCAAGATGTTAGTGTGTGTGTCTGTCAGTCTATCTGTCTGTATGTCCTTTATACAAATCCCTAATTCTTATCTGATTTTCACCAAACTTCACGCAAATATTTTTTCGACTTCCGGTCAGGTCATGGGCTACCTATTTTTCTGATTTTCTCTTGACATCGGAAATTGATACCCTGATATCCGATCAGGTCTGATCAAGATCAGGATTTCAAACCTTTTATCAAGGTTGTTGCTGCAGAATTTGCTAAATTATAGGTTTTAGTCTCAAACATTAGTACATCTTATTAGACGACTCATTTTCCCCGATATCAGAAATCGATAACCCCGATATTTTATCGAATCTGATCAAAAACTGATATTCAACCATCAATATGGCTCATTTTCAACCAATTTTACTCCCGATGGGTACGATAAGTTCTCATGGACTACTCAGGTTAGTTTATCTTTGAATGACTTACTCCGATATTGGAAAGTCAATACTCCGATATACTATTGGGTCTGATAACAATCCGGTTTTACTTTGGTTTTTGCTTCGGGTTTTGCTCTAAGTAGGTAAAATTCTAGTTCTTTGTCTAAGCCATTTGATCAAAGCACTTCTTTAGCCTTCAAAATTCAGTTTGCGACGGAAAATGTATTTGAAATCGACACTAGAAATCAAAATTTGACTTTCATCTACGGCTTCGAGATCAACATTTCAGCAACCTAAGTTTTTCGAGTCAACGTCCAAATATTCTCAGCTCCAGGACCATCTGTTTAAAATTTTTAAAAACACTTGAGCAACGCCGGGCTACACTGTTAGTTATGATATAAACCCTAATATGTAGATCTATGAAGGTATTTAATAAAAGCTAATCATCTGAGTACCTGGCGATCAACGCACGCGTCCCCTAGGTTTACTTCTCAGACTAATCCTATTTATAATTTACATAAAGTATCTAATTAAAAATATACCCCAATAATTTGGGAACCTCTACGCCGATGATTCGACGATATACAGGCGCATCTTCAAATATCTTGAGAATTAGAGATTGGCAGCTGAACTCTCTTCCAGTCAAACACTAGCTTCCCAGTCAAGGCCAAAAACGGTCTGATCACATTCAATGCTTGCAAACCACACTCATTACATTCCATCACCGCCAATCAGACCCCAAACTACCAATAGTCACGATAAAACAATGTACCATCGAGGAGGCCTCGTGACTTGAAAGGATATTGCTCTTCACACTTACGCTACGCCCATAAGTCAGTCAGTTAAGCGTCATACGTGATACCTGCTTAGGCGATCATGTCTCGAAAAAGACATGACTGACTGGGCAGAAGATTATCCCGCAATAGGTTGTCATTGCTCTCTGCGGTAGACTGGTTACCACCCAAGGCTATAGAACCCAATCTATGCTGTAATTTACTCATAACTGGAGCGAAGAGACGAATTAATACCTTTCCCAAGGTTATTTGAGATCCTAAGTGGAATTTCTATATAAGATCCATCGCTAAAGATGCCGATAAAAAGGATCATTTCTCTATACCGCTCCAGTAATCAGCCTATTCTATAACTTTATATGATCCAGACCAGGGATAAAGTAAATTTCGGTTGTCATATCTGGACAGGAGCTTCCCATCCTCATTTTCCAGTTTGAACAGAGTTCAAAAGTGTCACCAAGGCCTTGCTGGAGAAAAATAATTTTCCTTACCCGACCTCTCTCTCAAGGTCGAACCTCAAATTGTTCTATGGTTACTACCAAAAATAGTACTGGTTTAAGTGCATCACCTACTTTCACCAGCTCTAACTGGCGCGTCCAGGACCCACCATGTCACTTACATAATAACAAACCATTATACTCCTCCGTATCCCATCGGCAAGAAGGACGTTCTACTCAAACTGCTTCTTCCCGCAAGCCACATCCCTACGGAAGATATTCCCAAGAGGATGTTTTCCTCATCACTTTAGTCACGACCTGTTGAAGTCTACTTCTTCTGCTTTATCTTCTCTGTGCCCTGTCTCTTCAAGACGTAGGCGATCATGACTTTCCAGGTCTCCCTATCCCTGGTGGTTCCTGTAAGTTTTCTCCTGTTACAACAGACAAACCCCGTTCAGTTATCCATCTGATCAGGCCCTTCAAATATGTTATCCGCTGCCTTCCTCTATCTCTTTTTCTTTATGTTGCCTGTCAGTATCAGGTTCTCCAAGCCCTCCTTCCTCATTGAATGTTCCAGGAACTTCAGTTGTCTATTCAACCGTTATCTTCCCATTTTTATGCATATAAACTACGCGTAACGTAACTCTCGGGCCTTGTACAAAGTGAACCTAATTAAAAGAATGAATTGTCTGGCAAGTGTTTTAAGTGAGGACAGAATGTGTGAAATCAAAATCCGAAGCAGCGTAATTTTAGCGAAGATGCTTTCCATAATTAGTCAGGGTGATCATGTCTCGAAAGAAACATGACTGACTGGGCAGAAGATTATCCCGCAATAGGTTGCCATTGCTTGCTGTGGTAGACTGGTTGTGTGCCAAGGCTATAGAATGCAATCTGTTCTGTTGACTCATAGCCCAATGGAGAAGAAATGTATTATAATTAGTGGGAAATCAGTTTATTACTTCATAACAATAGAAATCCGATTCCCCACTTTATGCCCAGTAAATGTCTTAATCATGTTTCAAACTATTATATTCAATCAGTCAGTTAAGTGCCATACGTGAAACACACTTGGGCGATCATGTCAGTCATGTCTTTTTCTGACTGGGCAGAAGATTATTCCGCAGTAGGTTGCCACTGCTTTCTGCGGTAGACTAGTTGCCAGCCAACGCTATAGAACCCAATCTGTCCTGTTATTTAACCCATAACTGGAAGAAAGTTGCCGATTAATACCTTTCCCAAGTGTATTTGCGTGTAAGTGAATGCAATGAATTCAACTTGAACTCGGTCCCCAGCTTCTCGTTCTGAGCCAATATCAACTGCACCATAACGCACATCCGTTGAATTACTCAACCATAAAATATCCAGAAATATTTAAGTTAAAAATTATAATATTTCATGAGAATAATCAAATAGTGTGTTTCTTTGTTTGGTAGCCAAGAATCCTTATGACTTCGCATGAAAATTTTATCAATGTATATATTTAATCGTCATGTTATTGACTTCATTATAATTTTTACCGACTCATATCTGATTCCGCTGGGATTTGAATTGAAAATTGAATAATTTTGCTTGTCTATCTCGAGCCGATATCCACTGCACCCCAACGCACACATAACTAGTCTAAACCTAAAACAACCAAAACAATTTTATTACAGAAAAGAAAAAAAGTACTGAAATTTAAACTTTATATGAATCTTCCTATATATATACTGATTGCTTAATCATCTCATCACAGACGACAAAGAGATTTGAAAAATTTATATGGATCGTCAGAAGGATGCTGAGAATACCATGACCTGAACGTCTTAGCAAAATTTCAGAGAAAATAGAACCAAAACTTACACATTCACATAAGAAATGGCTATTTGAAATTTGTAAGGCGCTTACTGGATCACTAAGGTTTGGTAAATTTCGCCCTTATTAAAAAGATTGACGGGATGGGGATATAACAGAGCAACAAATACAGGAGGAGTGGGTGAAAATGATCAGTAGAACAGGTCTTAGTATATACACTACCGGCCATAATTATTTGGCTACCCATATTTTTTAAAAGAAATGATGTATTTCATACCATTTTTAGTATTTATTGCCAATGAAAATAGAATGGTTCTTTTGTTATTATTACTTTGCAAAATTTTACTAGGCAAGAAAGGAAAGATCAACTCATCCGAAACACCCTAAAGTTTCTTCATTCTTTCACTGATGAAATCGCAATATAGGTAATTATTAAATATTTATAAATTCAATTAGTGCACATTTTATTTTGCAATATTAACAAAATAATTATTCTATTTATAATTGTTAACTTGGCAATGAATACAAAAATATTATGAAATATATAAGTTTTTAAACACTGGTGTGACCTAATAATTATTGCCGGTAGCAATAATTATTTTAAACGTCTATAAAACAACAATGCAAAATAATAAGTAAAAACCTTCCAGCGAATAATACCAGAGGAAGCAAGAAAGCAAAGATGAACTAGTACGAATCACCATAAATTTTATTCAATCTGTCATTGAGGAACTGCAATATAGGTAATTATTACATATTTATAAATTTATTTGACGCACATTTTACTGTGCAATATTAACAAAAGAAATATTCTATTTTCATTTACAATTATTCACTTAGCAATTAATACTAAAAATAGTATGAAATATATCATTTTTTTAAAAACTGGGGTGTCCTCATAATTACGGCCGGTAGTGTGCATTAAAAAAGACAAATTTCACTAAGATCTTCAAACTAGAGAATATTTTAGAGGGCCAATTTTGCCAATTTTCTGAAGGGAGGTAAACGGCAAAAATAGACAGACTGCCACAATAAAATAAAAAAAGAATACACAAATAATCTAGGAATTATTTAACATAGACATTTATGTTAACTGTGATATCTCAAATATCTTGGATTTATGTAACAGGTCGAAACGCTCATTTATGTTAACTGTGATATCTCAAATATCTTGGATTTATGTAACAGGTTCAAACGCTCATTTATGTTACCTGTGATATCTCAAATATCTTGGATTTATGTAACAGGTCCAAACGCTCATTTATGTTAACTGTGATATCTCAAATATCTTGGATTTATGTAACAGGTCCAAACGCTCATTTATGTTAACTGTGATATCTCAAATATCTTGGATTTATGTAACAGGTCCAAACGCTCATTTATGTTAACTGTGATATCTCAAATATCTTGGATTTATGTAACAGGTCCAAACGCTCATTTATGTTAACTGTGATATCTCAAATATCTTGGATTTATGTAACAGGTCCAAACGCTCATTTATGTTAACTGTAATATCTCAAATATCTTGGATTTATGTAACAGGTCCAAACGCTCATTTATGTTAACTGTGATATCTCAAATATCTTGGATTTATGTTACAGATCCAAACGCTCATTTATGTTAACTGTGATATCTCAAATATCTTGGATTTATGTAACAGGTCCAAACGGTCATTTATGTTACTTGTGATATCTCAAATATCTTGGATTTATGTAACAGGTCCAAGCGCTCACTTATGTTAACTGTGATATCTCAAATATCTTGGATTTATGTAACAGGTCCAAACGCTCATTTATGTTAACTGTGATATCTCAAATATCTTGGATTTATGTAACAGGTCCAAACGCTCATTTATGTTAACTGTGATATCTCAAATATCTTGGATTTATGTAACAGGTCCAAACGCTCATTTATGTTAACTGTGATATCTCAAATATCTTGGATTTATGTAACAGGTCCAAACGCTCATTTATGTTAACTGTAATATCTCAAATATCTTGGATTTATGTAACAGGTCCAAACGCTCATTTATGTTAACTGTGATATCTCAAATATCTTGGATTTATGTAACAGGTCCAAACGCTCATTTATGTTAACTGTGATATCTCAAATATCTTGGATTTATGTAACAGGTCCAAATGCTCATTTATGTTAACTGTGATATCTCAAATATCTTGGATTTATGTAACAGGTCCAAGCGCTCATTTATGTTAACTGTGATATCTCAAATATCTTGGATTTATGTAACAGGTCCAAACGTTCATTTATGTTAACTGTGATATCTCAAATATCTTGGATTTATGTAACAGGTCCAAACGCTCATTTATGTTAACTGTGATATCTCAAATATCTTGGATTTATGTAACAGGTCCAAACGCTCATTTATGTTAAAATGTGATATCTCAAATATCTTGGATTTATGTAACAGGTCCAAACGGTCATTTATGTTACTTGTGATATCTCAAATATCTTGGATTTATGTAACAGGTCCAAACGCTCATTTATGTTAACTGTGATATCTCAAATATCTTGGATTTATGTAACAGGTCCAAACGCTCATTTATGTTAACTGTGATATCTCAAATATCTTGGATTTATGTAACAGGTTCAAACGCTCATTTATGTTAACTGTGATATCTCAAATATCTTGGATTTATGTAACAGGTCCAAACGCTCATTTATGTTAACTGTAATATCTCAAATATCTTGGATTTATGTAACAGGTCCAAACGCTCATTTATGTTAACTGTGATATCTCAAATATCTTGGATTTATGTAACAGGTCCAAATGCTCATTTATGTTAACTGTGATATCTCAAATATCTTGGATTTATGTAACAGGTCCAAACGCTCATTTATGTTAACTGTGATATCTCAAATATCTTGGATTTATGTAACAGGTCCAAATGCTCATTTATGTTAACTGTGATATCTCAAATATCTTGGATTTATGTAACAGGTCCAAACGTTCATTTATGTTAACTGTGATATCTCAAATATCTTGGATTTATGTAACTGGTCCAAACGCTCATTTATGTTAACTGTGATATCTCAAATATCTTGGATTTATGTAACAGGTCCAAACGCTCATTTATGTTAAAATGTGATATCTCAAATATCTTCGATTTATGTAACAGGTCCAAACGCTCATTTATGTTAACGTTTAAATTGTATCCTCACAGCAAATAATTTATGAGGCAAATTATTATTCTATGCGAATGGATTACAAATTATTTTGATGCGATATATTTAATTAACAACACAATTTATGAAACAATTACGAAAGTGTAGTTTGTATTTCAATCATTACATTTCTCGCGACGAAGCATATAATAATTTTTGCAGTGTATTGACTTGCAAATTAGATTGCCAGATATATTAATTAGAAATTATATTCTAATTATTTATGTATTCTTGTGAGAGCATGTTAGATTTATTTAGCAGAAATTTAAAAAATATATATTCATAAATATGATTAAGAAACATGCAACAAAACAATCTATCTATCTATCTATCTATATATATATATATATATATATATATATATATGCGTATACATATATATATATATGTATATATGTAGTGCACTAAATCTAAAAACGAGCCAACACCCACCTGGGTTTCACACAACGGATCGTCAGGGCCAGGTAGCCCCCGTTGGTTTATTGAAGATTTAATTTACTGACAGGTTAGCATTGGCTTTTCGGACATTAGTCTATAATAATTAGTGTTGCTTTATTGTAATTATGTATATTAATATATGTATGTATATATGTTTATGTATCTATCTATCTATCTATCTATCTATCTATCTATCTATCTATCTATCTATCGATATATATAAAATGATGACAACTTCTTAAACACATAAAGGAAAACACTCAGTGTATAATTTAAGGCGGTTTAATATATATATATATCAGCGGTATAGCCCAACGTTGCTTGGGTGTAATTTAAAACTTTAAAACTAATCCATGGTCCTGGAGCTGAGACTCTTTGGCCGTTGACACGAAAGACTAAAAAGCAATAGTTGTTTCCAGTCAAACCGAAACCGTAGATTGAAAGAAAAATGAATGAATGTAAACCAAATTTCAATTTCCGGTATCGATGTCAAATAATTTTTCCATCGCAAAATGAATTTTGAAGGCTAAATAAGATTGGATATTTCCAATTTTTTTTTTAATCATTTCACCCCTAGCAAGGCAGAAACGCCACTGATGTGCAGGGGGCTACATAAATGTAAAAAGATTAATTAGAAAAGAGTGAGGAGTACAAACTAGTTAGAAAGGAACAATAGAAAGCTGAGAAAGCAGGTGCGATGACAGATACATAGGTGGAGAGAAAGGGGTTATACAGGGGTGGGGAGAGAGCTAGAGTCCAGTGGTTAGTAGATGAGTATTGACTTTGCATTTAAAGTTCTGGAGGTTGTAGCCGTCAGGAAAGCAAGAATACGGGAGCGAGTTGGAGTCAAATAAGTAATCCATGGATAAACCAATTTAAGTAAATCCATGAAAACCTATCGTACCCATCGGGAGTAAAATTGGAGAAACGAGCCATATTCATGTTTGAATATCGGTTTTTGATCAGTTTCAATAGAATATCGGGAGTATCGATTTTCGATATCGGGTAAAATGAGTCATCTGAGAAGATCTACTAATGTTTGAGACTAAAAACGATAATGTTACCAAGTTAGAGCAAATTCTGTAGCAAGAATCACGATAAAAGAGCTGAAATCTTGATCTTGATCAGAGCTGATTGGATATCGGGGGAAATCGGAAAAAATAAGTTGCCCATGACCTGACCGGAAGCCTAAAGAATATTTGTGTGAAGTTTGGTGAGAATTGGATAAAAATTGTGGATTTGTATAAAGGATACACAAACACACACACACACAGATATACACACACACATACACACAAAAAAAAACAAACAAACATCTTGCCTTTATTCTATAGATATACACTACAGGTAAAATGTTACTGGAATCTTGCATGTCTTTAAAATGCAGTATAAATTAGTCATTTTTTATTTTAAATGAATGAGATTAAGTTACAGTGACACCAGTTTATTTGTCTTTATTATAACAAATAATACGCACTTTATTATAAAAGAATCATAATAACAAAAGTATTAATTTTTGTTTTCGTAAATTAAAGAACAACTTCTCTTAATTACTGCTATAGAACTTTCCAAATTTTTTTAAAGAAAATCCATTTTGCAGACTTTTCCAAGGATTCTTCGTGTACTAACAATTTATCACACACGAATTCAATCAGAGAAAGGTTAGGTAATTAATGTGTCTGAGCAATCAGTACAAAAATCTGTATCCTTTTTTTCCCAATAATTTGTCAACATCTGTGCCGATGATGCGACGATATACTGGCGCATATTCAAATATCTTAACAATCAGAGATTGGCAGCTGACCTCTCTTCCACTCAAACACTAGCTTCCAAGTCATGGCAAAAGCGCGCTGGTTACATTCAGTGCTTCCAAACCACACTCATTACATTACCGCCAATCAGAACCCGAACTATCAAAAGGTATCATCGTGAAGGCCCCGTGCATTGAAAGGATATTGGTCTTCAGACACGCTCCCGACCTTAAGTCGAATTCCTATATACGATCCATCGCTACATATGCAGAGAAAAGGATCAGCTCTTTATACCGCTCCAGTAATCAGCCTATAGTATTCCTATAAATGGAACTTTGTCTGTGTGTGTGTTTGTCTGTGTGTGCATCCGTTACCTATAGACTCCGAAACGGCTGAACCGATTTCCTTGAAAATTTACGCAGTTGTACTATAAGCGTCTGCGAGTGTTCTTAGCTAGGTTTTGTGTCAATAGTCTCTTATTCATGTTTAGTATATTATTTCTTTTCTATTTTCTATAAAATTTCCTCATTGCCCTTTTCTTTGCTTTTAGCGAGATTTTCTTTATCTTAATACTTACCTTATGTTTTGGTAGGCATCTTTCTCTATCAAAATGCGTCTTCGGATTTCGGTGTCACACTTTAGTAAGTTTACACTACCTAGATATTAAAAATTTTGTACTTGTTTGATGTTGGCTTCTCTAATTCAAATTAGAGTTAGACACCCAATCAGTTAAGTTGTTAAGCAATGTCATACCAACTGTACCACGGGCCCCGGTGACGAATATATATATATGTTATAATATCTGAATGTATGCTAATCGGGGCTGTTGCTGAAGTACACGGAGTGAAGTGTCTTGAAAATTACTGACACTGAATTATGTTGTACATCTATACTAATCTATTCCTTTCCTGCTCATTTCACTTTGAAGCAGTGTTCAGAGGAAACTGTATAGTGTGTGGTCGTCATCCCACAGAGATTCCGTCACTGATCATAAAGATGGTTTTGGCCATAAACTCATTCCCAACATCCGACAACCACCAAATGCCCTTGCAAATTTTTCCCTATCGAAGATTTTACCTGAAACGAATCAGATTTCAAGACGTTGAGAAGATCCAAGTACATGTGACGAGGCAGCCATTAGTTTTTTTTATCGTTTCACCCCAAGCAAGGTGGTAATGCAACTGATGTAAAAAGATTGGATAGGAGGAGAGTAAAGAGAAAGGAGGTGTCGGAGAAAAAGAGCAAGTGGAGGACGGAAATACAGGTGCGAAGACAGTTGCAAAGGTAGAGAGAAAGGAACAGATATACAGGGTGATGTAGAAAGAACTGGAGTCAAATGCTTAAGAGATGGGTATTGACATTCCATTTAAAATCCTGGAGGTTGTAGATGTCAGGAAAGCAAGAATATGAAAGAGAGTTACACAGGCGGGAAGTGTGAGAAAAGAAGCTGATGGAGTAGAATTGTCGGCTGCATTCCGTTGATCTAACTGTGAATGGTTGGGATCCAATTGCCAGTCTGGTTGCAAGAGTAAATTCCTGTAGGAGGGGCATCAGCGCCTTTTGTTCGTCGGAGCAGAAGCCATGAACATATTTAAAGAACAGACAGAGGGAAGCCACATCCCGTCGATGAGAAGTCGGTACTTATCACATTACTGATTCTCCTTTGGACCCTGTTGAGAACATTAAGATGAACAGCTGTGGCACCTGACCATATATGACAGCAGTATTCTATGCACGGACGGATGGTTCATTTGTATATGTGCAAAATGGATTCAAGCGGGAAAATCATCCCCGATACAGTGATCCAACCTTCCTAGCATTGGATTTAGCTATTGACTCAATGTAATGGTTCCACTTGAGATCGGAAGATAGGGCAAGACAGGGGAGGCGCAGTATATTGCTCTCAGGAAGACCCGCTTGGTCCATGTTTATGGGAGGCAGGAGAGGTTGATTCTGATTACTGATAGACAACAGCTTCGTCTAAGACGCATTGAAATTTACAAACCACTTCTTTCCTTATTCCACCACTGAATGCAGATCTCTCTCAAAATTAGCAGCGAGGTTATGTTAGTCCGCCTCGCCGAATTCCTTACTGATGCGGGAGTAAATTGTGGTGTTATCTGCGTAGAAGCCTAGTTGGCACTTGATCACGTTTGGGAGATCATTTATGAAAATAAGGATAAGTGTTCGGCCTAGGACAGAGCCCTGAGAGACACCAGCGTTTGTACAGTAGGATGCTGAGGCATGTGCATTAAAGTCGACTTTCATTAAGCGGTTAGATAGGAAAGATTGTATCAGATCAAGCAAGCGTCCGGTGATACCATAGCCCCATACCTTGCGTAGAAGGCCAGCGTGCCAAAACCTACCAAAAGCCTTAAAAGCAGTTCAGCGAATGCTTCTATTAATGAAAAAGCCTCTGCATTATGTGTACGGCTTCATGAGGGGACTTCTTCAAAAGAGATTAAATGTAGAATTGATAAACGTTGTAGTTTTCTTTTTATAGCATAAATACCGATATTTTGATTACACCTAAAATATGATTGTGTATGTTTGTATATGCATAGATGTATACAGTGGAACCTCTACTTACGAAAGGCTATACATACGAAATTTTCAGGTTACGAAACGCTTTTTCGGAAAAATATTGCCTCTTGTTATGAAAGAAATTTTAGATTACGAAAGGCAAAAACTTCAAAATACGCGCTGCTACTCGCAGCTCACAGAGTCTATTTTATTGTCTCCTTAAGTGCCTCCTCATTCGCAATAATGCCCCTGCCCACCCGCCCAGCCTCGAAGATGATATCCTGGAGGAGTTCTCGTTTACTAAGGTGCTGTACTACCCACCTTACACCTTTCTATTCTTTAGCCAATGGACCAAGAAGTTATTTCGAACTTCAAGAAACTCTACATGAAACACCTGTTCAGGAGGTGTTCCGACATCAGAGAAAACATCTATCTTACCCTTTGAAAGTTTTGAAAGCAGCACTTTGATATTTTTGTTTACCTCAAGATAATCGACATTGGCAGGAGGGGACTTGACATACTCTTTATGCGGCTTGGAGGAAACTGTGGCCCGATGCTGTTGCCTCACGAGATTTTGAGGGGTTCGAGGTGGAGGCTTCGAACCGATTAGGGTATTTATAGGGTAAAAAACATCTCTACTTGCGAAATTTTCACGTTACGAAACAACTTCAAGAATGAATTAATTTCGTAAGTAGAGGTTCTACTATATATATATATATATATATATACCGAGTATTTAAGTAAATAATAATAGTATGCTAAATAAACACTTCTTTCCTGTATAGAGGTCATTTCCGTCTATTCAAACTATTCGTTTTCTTTCACGAAACTCATAGGAAAGTTTGTAAATAATATTACAGTAAAATGTCTTGTTTCGTTTTGTTTTATTCGTTGCTTACAAAGTTCGCTTTTGAGAAAAAATGTTACAATAAGTCATCTTTCCAGAAATAAATTCAGCTCTTTTCTTTTATTTCTTTACTTACCACACCATAAAAAAAGCCCATAAGCAGTTTCGTCCACAAAGAGTTCTGAAAGAATAATCATTGTTGTTTTCGAACAACAAATATGATTTAACAATTGTTTAATATCTGCTTGCATTTTTCCAACTTCCCAGGAGATAAAATTTTCAGTAGTATTATTACAAGATGTAGTTCATAATGTTTACTTGAGTTTACTGCCAAAGATGGATTACTGGTAACGGATATCACGTTTTAAAAAGCACAAGTTTATTTTATCGAGAGCTGATTGGCTGTGGTCCGATTCTGACTTATTCAGTATAATAAAGGAAATGTTCATGTTGAAAATCGAAATATATTATATAAATAGGAATTATTTTGAAAATATACCGATATAATTAATAGTGCTTGTAAAGAGAAATGCGTTTTATGTGCGCTGTCGTGCAGTAGATATCGACACGGAACGACAAATCCGGGAGCCGAGTTCGAATTCCAGTTGAATTCCTTGAATTCATTTACGCACAAATACCCTTGAGAAAGGTATTAATCCGTCTCTTCCCTCCACTCCAATTATCGGTTAAATAATTGGAAAAATTGCGTTCTATAGCCTTGGCTGGAAATCAGTCTACCGCAGAAAGCAATGGTAACTTACTGCGGGGTAAGCTTCTGCCCAGTCAGTTTTGTCTCTTTCGAGACATGATCGCCTAAAGATTTTATCTCATATGGCACGTAACTGACTAAATGAAGATAATAGTTGGAAACATAAGTAAAGCTTCTACTGGGCATAAAGTGGGGGATCGGTTTTCTATTGTTATGAAGTAGTAAATGATCCTCAATGAATTACTAATTATTAATACAATCCGTCTATTCTCCTTTCAGCTATACTTTAAATAGCAAGATAGAAAATCTTCTGCCCAGTAAGTCATGTCTCTTTCGAGACATGATCGCCCAAAGCTTTTATCACCTATGGCACTTATATATAGCAGTGAAGATAACACAAAAGGTCTGACACATCAGAAATCTATTTTTACAGAAGATTTTGATAATATCAAAGAATATAAATATGATTAATGAGAACCTTATAAAGAAAATGAATATTAAACGGATACTTTATCATAAATATTATTCAGTTAAGTGCCATAGGTGATACACGCTTGGGCGATCATGTCTCGAAAGAGACATTACTTACTGGGCAGAAGATTATCCTGCAGTAGATTGCCATTTCTTTCTGCAGTAGACTATTTGCCAACCAAGGCTATAGAACAAAATCTGTTCTCTTATTTAACCCATAACTAGAGGGATGGGATGGATTAATATCTTCCCCAAGGGTGTTTGTGCGTACGTGAAAGCAAGTAATTTAACTGGAAGTTGAACCAGGCTCCGGATTTATCGTTCCGAGTCGATATCCACTGCATCACAACGCACATCAGAACATATAGACTTGATATATCGAGGATACATACAGAGGAAAGAAGAATTAGGAAATTTTTAAAATCGAAAATATATATTGAAGGCAAGTGAAGCAAAATAATGCAGTGACAGTTTAAGTTAAGTGTCTGTGAAAAAGTTTGGAATAGAAATCAAGAACGCTATTGAGGAAGCTGAGATGGGCAAAGAACACATAGAAGAAAAATTATTCTCATCTTTGTTGCCATATATGCAGGACTAGCAAAAAGATTAACACGGAAAAAATTGAAACCTAATACCGTGCGCTATGGTGCAGTAAGTAGCAATAAAGATTGGGTTCTGGCTGGCCACCTGTCTAGAGCGTGGCACTTAACTAAATGATTGGTAAGACGGGAGAACCGAATCTGAGCAGAGAATATATCCGTGGGTGGGGAAACAAAATAATTTATTTATGTATATGGCTGTAAATATTCACCAAAACAAGTTTCATTTTTTTCAACATTTAAATGGGCGTAAGACAAGGATGTCTCTTTTCACCGGATCTGTTCATCTTGTACAGTGAGAATATTTTGAGAACCCTAGAAGTTATGCCTGAATTTGTCATCGGAGACCACAATTTAAACAACTTAAGGTATGCAAATGATACAGAGCTAATAGCAGACACGGAAAGGAAACTACAAGACCTACAGAAGGTAGCTGAAGAAAGTGACAAGAAAGGACTACAAATAAACTGCAAGAAAACCGAATGCATGGTCATCAGCAAAAAGGGGAGCCCAATATGCCAAATACAGGTCAGGGTTACTAGAATCAAGCAGGTACAAAAAATTAAATACCTGGGAAGTGTTATAACAGATAACGGAAAGTGTGACACAGAGATCCGAAGGCGATGCATGGCGAAGAAAGTATTCCAGAAGTTGAGTAAAGTATTATGAAACAGGACAATTCCGCTAGAAAAAATAGAGAGAGAGTACTGGATTGCTATGTGTTGTCAGTTCCTCAATATGGCAGTGAATGCTGGACAATATCATCTAAGATGAAGGAAAAACTTGAAGCAACTGAAATGTGGTTCTACAGAAGGCTGCTGTGAATTTCTTTGATCGAGTATGTGAGAAATAATGAGGCTCTAGAAATGATGGAAACAAAAAGACAATGAATACTGAGCATCAGCAAGAGACAGCTGAATTTCCTGGGACATGCAATGAGGAAGGAGGACTTGGAGAACTTGGTAGTAACAGGCCAGATAGAGGGAAAAAGAGACAGAAGAAAGCAACGGATAACATATTTGAAGGACGTAATCAGGTGGATGATGGAACGAGGGATGCATGGTGTAACAGGAGAAGGTGTGCTAAGAGCCACCAGAGATAGGGAAACGTGGAAAGCCATGATCGCCTACGTCCTGAAGGAACAGGCACACAGAAGAAGAATATTAAGATGCGATACATTAGTATCGCATTATACATTAGTATCATGATATTATGCATTAGTAGCGCAATACATTGTTATCGAAATTTTAGATAAACCGATCACATTTCATGATTTTCTTAGTCATTTTAACAACTAGTAAAAGTTAGATTTTAGGCATCGTTAAGATGTTTTCTTCCTCTTTTTTTCAAGAGAGTGGATATTTTTCAATGAAGCCACAACAACGTCATATAAAACCGTTAAACTGAGCGAGACTGAAGGAAAATGCATCAATTATTATAAGCTTTTTATATTTAGTGGGTTATGTACATGGTATGATCTCACCTACCTTATATAATATAGGTTATTTCTTTTGTATAAGAATCTTATTTGGTGTTACCGTATATATGTGATGGGTTAGCCAGCTTGTCTCGCTAGGGCATTTATGTGCTTTGTGGTACAGTGGATACCGGCTCGGAACGAGAAACCAGGGAGCCGAGTTCGAATTCCAGTTGAATCCATTGTATTCACTTACGTGCAAATACCCTTGGGAAAGGTATTAATCCGTCTCTTAATCCAGTTATGGGTTAAATAGCAGGACAGACTGGATTCTATAGCCTTGGTCGGCAACCAGTCTACCGCAGAAATCAATGGCAACCTACTGCGGGATAATCTTCTGCCCAGTCAGTCATGTCTCTTTCGAGACATGATCGCCCAAGCGTGTATCACGTATGGCACTTAACTGACTGACTGAATTCTATTGTGAATAGGTACCCCATACTTTCGGACTTTTCCAACATCTAAGCTATACTTACAAAAATAATAATATGGAGTGGAATTATGAGTAACTCTTGTAGGTACAATTATATATCCAAACATGAAAACAAGCATAAAGAATTTATCGGTAGAAGTTAAAAGAGGAAGACATGAAACTTATTATTTTATACAAAGACAATATGTCAAATGCGGATCGTTATTTTGAGAAAATCGAAAATTATTCTACCTCTTCTATAGGTGTCATGAGTAGTAATGTAGCTATAGGAAGGTGGTTATGGGTTTTTTTAAATACGGCCTTGTGTCATACTTAACCGAACTCCCTACAGATTACAAGTTTTAGGCAAAATTATCATCAGAATGTATCCATCAGAAGGTATTCATTTGAAGGTTGGTTGGTAGCAGGTTAGAATATGTTGAATTGTACGGAATAGTGTAATAATAAAATATATATTTTGCATCTTAAAATAGAAATTTATTAAAAGGAAAGAATAACACAAGTTGTAGAAATAACTGTGCAATTCGCAACATTATTAAAAAGTTAACGATGGAGTTCGTGTTCAGTGATAAATTAATAGGTATCAAGGTTTGTAGAAAATGTTCGTAGTAGTAATTGTTAAAAGTTATTATGCTTGCGTACATATGTATGTATGTATTCAGTATGAATGTCTTTGGATGGAGAAGAAGAAGTTAAAGTATCAGCACACGAGAAAGAAGAAGAAAGAGAACAAGGTGCGACCTGACTTTATCTACGGGTCCATTTGAAGTTGAAGTTACATTTTAGTTGTTTCATCTCGCGGCTCCCATCTGATTCACTCTGATGGACTGACGCTGACGATTCCCTTTTATTGTAATCTAAATTTTTTGCACTTACTCACAAAGTTCTTTTTGGTCTTGCAAATTGCTCCCATTGGTCAAAAATCAATATAACATCACGCGTAATCCGGTTTCGGCTTATTTTTTAAGCACATGGTCAATCCTTTTTCTGTTTGGAAAAAACCATTGTTTTCACACATCATTGTTAGTTTTGTAAAAGTGAAGAAGAAGGTTGATTTTAATTCTTAATTTCTTATCCACTACAGTAAATAAGTAGAAATGTAGTTGACGTCAACTTACAGTGAATTATCTAGAAAGATATCAATGTTGCTATGATATGATGTGTAAATTTGTTGTATCAAATTGCTCTCTATTTATGAAAAATATATTAAAATTACTTTAAGCATACCAGGGGAGATTACTCTGCAATTGGCAGGACAGTAAATGTATTAGAAAACCTTTTATATGATAAAATCCTGCGCGTTTAGCATCAAATAATTTTTAAATATTTCGGCTTAAATTTAGAAAAATTATCATTTTAAGAAAATACACAAAGAAACGAATAGAAAACAAGTAAAATATCTGATATAAAATTATAAAGAACCGTGCAGTAATAATAAATTTTTATTGAATAAAATTCTCTGTAAAAAATGAAATATTTCCGTTTTCAGATTAAGTATGTAATTATTTCACTAAATTTATTTGTACTGCCGAAATTAGTCAGGCTTCCATTATATAATTCACCTATCAATTGTATATAGTTTTTTTTTATAAAATAGACTTAAATATTTACAAATAATAAGACCACGTTTAGAAATATATATATGTATATCACTTGATTGATTGATTGATTGATTGATTGATTACTTAATTTTGTTCATAAGTGCACATTTGTATTAAAGTGTTCATTACAATTATATTGTAGCACGTTTGAATATTTTGCATTTGTGAACGAGTTATATATATATATATATATATATATATATATATATATATATATCCGCCTGAATATTTTCAAGAAATTTTATGCTAATATATGTCATTCGGCAAAATTCGAACTTGCAACCGCTAACAACATAAGAGAAGCCATCAATTGAATTGATGCGTCTTAACTGCCCGACCACGAATGATTTCACAGTCTAAGATCATCAGATCAACTGATGGTTTCTCTTATGTCATATTTTGTGGATAAAAATATTTGAGTAGACACACTCGTAATTATTAAAGAGAGCATTCATCTATTTTCGTATAGCTGCCTAAATGTTTGACATATATAAAAAAATCAAACCTACATTTAATCTGAAAAACACAAAACTATACTTATCTAGATAAATTATAATTACAAATTAAAATAACCCTGATATAACTTGGTGTATAGTGAAAATAGCCAAACCACACAAGGGTTTGCGCTGTATGTAGATCGGGCCAGGATGAAAAGTTAGCCATTATTTTGTTCCCAGAACACAAAAGTAAAATGAAAGCTCAGAAATAATGTCCAGATGTAATCCCACGTATAGGATCATCTTCTATGTGCCCTGTTCCTTCAACACGTAGGCGATCATGGCTTTCCACGTTTCCCTATCCCTGGTGACTCTTAGCACACATTCTTTTGTTACACCATGCAGCCCTTGTTCCATCATCCACATGATTAGGTTCTTTAAATATGTTATCCATTGCTTTCCCCTGTCTCTTTCCCCCTGTATCTGGCCTGTTAGTATCACGTTCTACAAGTCCTCCTTCCTCATTGCATGTCCCAGGAACTTCAGTTGTCTCTTCCTGATGCTCACTATTAGTTTCCTTTTTGTTTCTATCATTTCTAGGAACTCATCGTTACTCACATGCTCTATTCATGATATTCGCAGCATCCTTCGGTAGAACCACATTTCTGTTGCTTCAAGTTTTCCCTTCATCTTTGATGATATTGCCCATCATTCAGTGTCATATTGAAGAACTGACATCACATAGCAATCCAGTACTCTCTTCATTGTTTCGAGTGCAATTGTCTGGTTTCTTAATACTTTACTCAACTTTTGCAATGCTTCCTTCGCCATGCCAATTCGACTTCAGATCTCTGTGTCACAGTTTCCATTTTCAGTTATAACACTTCCCAGGTATTAAAATTTTTGCACCTGCTTGATTCTAGAATAAAAATCCTATATAAGCTAACGATTAACTGAAACGCAAAATGGAAATTTGCACATCCGCAAAAATGGATCAGAATGAATGAAAACATTTTTAAAAAATCAGACCAAACATCGCGATCAGATGTTAAATTTATTTTCTAACCAGTGAAAGAAAGCGACTTGCAAAACTGAGGTAAATGTTAAGAATCCATTGTTAAAAAATGATTTGTCTAAAGGAAGGAGGAAAGAAATTGGCAAGTCAGTCAAATGGGATCAGAATGTGACGACACGCTAAAATGTAAGAAAAGAAACTTCAAAAAAGACCCGGACATATAAACATCTCTTCACACATTTGTTCTTTTTCTTCACACATGCTAATTTATTTTACCTCTTCTTCTCCATTCTCAAAATTCTCGCAGTCAGCAAAGAAGAGGACGAAGACAACAACAACATACTTCAAATGACTGCTAAATATTAACTTTCGATAAGTAAAATTTCTTTCATTGCTTTAGCTTCCTTTTCACTCTCTCGCTGGTCATAAAAAAAGGAAAGGAACACCTTCTTTATGAGTAACTTTTTAATCTTTCTACATAAACACATTTTACTCGGTCAGTCAGTTAAGTGCCATACGTGAAACACGCTTGGGCGATCATGTCTCGAAAAAGACATGACTGACTGGGCAGAAGGTTATCCCGCAGTAGGTTGCCATTGCTTTCTGCGGCAGACTGGTTGCCAGCCAAGGCTTTAGAACCCAATCAGTCCTGTTATTTATCCTATAAGTGGAAGGAAGAGACAGATTAATACCTATCCCAAGGAATATCCGTTAATGAATGCAATGAATATCAACTGAAATTCGAACTCGGCTCTCCGATTTCTTGTTCCGAGCCGATATCCACTGGACCACCACGCACATTCTACTACTATCAACTATAAGCTCTGGCTTCATTTAACATCTTACTACTATTTCTCTGGAACATTTAACTACGTAGATGTTATCCTTGAACATTTAACTTTTATAAATTAGTTAAATATACATTTTTATTCAAACATTTTTAAATTTTACAAAGTTGTTATTTTGTTTGCTTTATAAAATTTTACTTTTGCATACAAAACGAAAACTTTATTTTTCCTCATTCTAACATCAAACCTTTAACCTTCTGATATTTTAAATTCTGGGGACATCGGTTGTGTTTCTTACAATGCCAATTTGATAAACATCACGAGTTCCCTATTCACGTACAAATACATAATTGGATCACACAAACATGAATAAAACTGTTTTAAGTTCCTTAAATAAGTCCTCCCTAATTCTGAAAATTTTGGGTGAGATTAATTTTAGTCGTCCAATCGTAAAAATCAATGTTTGTATGTTTGAAAAGTGGAAAAATCAGTTATTGTAAATCGTCTAAAGATACTGAATGGTTGAAACCTAGGTTGCGGAAATAAATCATTTGCAAATAAAAAAAAATATTCATAAAATCTACAATATAGATATATTGAACACATTTTAATACAACTGTGTAGTGGTCTAACTAAATTATACTTAAAAACTAAGTAATTATACTATGCTCTCATTACGATTGAGCTTTCTAGAAAAGAAAATTTTTAAAACATTTTCCACTTATGCAATATATGCGTTACTCTTCAAATGAATTGAGTTTTTTTCGGTGACTGGCTTGTGTATATATTGCTGACATATGTTTTATTTGAATTTAATTAAATTACTCCAATTAATTATAAACCTAGATTTAAATTAAAAATATTAGGTGCTGGGAAAAATATATCTACATGCTTGCAGAAAAAATTGGGGTTTAATTTAGTGTAAGAATCCTTACTTCATAAAAGGTAGATATAAATAGGAGAAAGGAAGAGAAAGGTAGAGGGGTTCAAATTTACTATTTAAAAATTTAATTAATAAATCAATCAATCAAAAACAATTAAATTTATATTTTCTCTCCTAAAAACTGAATTTATGGCGGCACTTATTAATGAATTCTTTTCTAAAATTCAAGAGTTGGGGCTGGTTTGGGTACTTTAATATTAGTATTGTTTTTTTTTTTGTTATTTTTTGCAGACACAGATCGCACCTATCACGAAAATTCCTCGGAATGAATTCGGGCTGAACCTATCAATCTCGAACTAATTTTTCATTTTCCAGAATCTCCGTGAAAGGGCTGTCTGGTATTTCTGATCCGGGTTCGATAAAGAATACCTGTAATTGTAATAACTTTGCTTAAAAGGCCCCGAGGACATACCAATATAAGTCCGGTAATTTTTCTTGATGTTGGATGGTGAAATGTGAGCTTCATATATTACCGAGGTGGATTTACATTTTCCCTCCACCGGGCAGGCATGCACAGAGCTACAATTGCATTCGTTTAAAATTCCGGACCCAGAGTCATTATTACATAAATTCTTTAGAATTTGTCTCCGGAATTTTAAATGGCAACTGCTCTGACGAGTTATTTTTTTCCCCTGGTAACGCGACCCCATGTATTTACGCGTGCCACAATGATTGCCATCTAGCATTTTTATTGTTTATTTTCTTGCACTCCCGCGTGTGGAGTTTCCTTTGCGTTTGCTTGTTTCTCTCATACATAAAATCCCATTAAACTTTTATCTTTTCTTCTCCATCAACTGTACCCTGTTGTTTCTCTCACTGCAACTTCGTGTGCACCAGTGGCAGTCCTGTTTTTCTTGAATTAAATGATTATAATAAGAATAAATAAATAACTGTAAATGTAAATTCAGAAGGTTCTGGTGCAAATACCAATCAGCCGTTTCCAAATTTCTTGCGGATAAATTGCGTCATGGTGATCGTTTTTTTCACAGTGCAAAACTGACTTTACGATAATGTGCCTTAGGCAAAATAAATAAAAAAACAAAACGCATATGAGAAGTTAATTATATAAAATAGCGATAATTTACCAATCTCACCCGGAATAAGTGTAAAAAATTCTAAGCTTATTTATAAATGGAACTTTGTCTGTGTGTGTGTATGTGTGTGTGTGTGTGTGCATCCGCTAACTATAGACTCCGAAACGGCTGAACCGATTTTCTTGAAAATTTAACACAGATGTACTATAAGTGTCTGCGAGTGTTCTTAGCTAGGTTTTGTGTCGAGGTACCCCCAATAAATATCAAAAATCGATCATCGAATAAATCGCATTATAGAAGGAGTAGTCCAATTTTAATCAAATTTGATACACTCATAGACAAAGACATAAGAAACGATATTCAGAAGTTTCAAGTTTGCAGTTCTTAGAATACTGCAGAAAATCGATAATATATATATATATATATATATATATATATATATATATATATATATATATATATATAAAAGGCAAGATGTTTGTGTGTGTGTCTGTTTATCTGTCTGTATGTCCTTTTATACAAATCCACAATTTTTATCCGATTCTCACCAAACTTCACACAAATATTCTTTAGGCTTAGTCTGAGCTCCAGGACCATGGATTAGTTTTAAAGCTTTTATTACACCCGAGCAACGCCGGGCTATACTGTTAGTTAGATATAAATAAATATATATTTTTATATATATATATGCAAAATTACAATATTAATAAAAAAGGAATAACTGTTCTTATCTGACGTCTTTCGTTTTCTAATGAACTTTATAAATGCAAATGAAAGGATTCTTATTTCTCAACATATTTATAAATAGAAGCTAAAATAGTGTTAGTTCTTCAGTCATGTTGAATTTAAATCGTACATGAATTATCATCAGAGTCGTTCAAAATTATGGTGGATGCTAATTGTTATAATTAAATTTGTATTAAATAAAAGTAAGTAAATATTATTGTTGTTGTTTGATAGTTTATAATGTAATTCAATATATTATTTTATTTTCAGAAATTAATATATGCATAAAAATTTTTTAAATAACACTATGTTTCGAATTGAATTGTTTTCATTAATTATTTAACATCATTATAGTCACGTATTTTGGCTTTGAAAAGAGACATTTATTTCAGTAAATGAGATATCTTTTAAAAAATTTCTAGACTGAGTTTAATATTTTGGTACGTTTTAATAGCTGTATTTGTAGAGATACAAAGCAAGCGAGGGACCGGATGTTTGCCCTCAGAGGTTCAGATAGCAAATGACCAAAACTGGTCTTTGCGCATCTGAGCTCCACGCAGATATTCCGATGGAAAACCAAACATTAATAAATATCAAATTTCTTTTTACGGACCCTTTTCCCGAGCAGACGTGAATTTCTTTATCGTCTAATCGGAAGCGCAGAATAAAATCCAGGTGTTAATTCCCAAATGACTTGTTTGGAGCCCCGAAGACGAAATAAAAGGACGACACAGGAAGTATCGCCAGTTGAGAAAATACGAGCATAATTAACGGGTCCCTTGACAAGCGTCCAAGCGATCGTATTATGTTCGCCTCTCCTTTCTCTCTTTTTCTTCACGGTTCACTAAGCCACTTAACAATTTAAGGACTAAGTGGAGACTTCAAAGACATTCCTAACAAACAGACGCTCATACATACATACACACAAACTCTTTTCGGCAAATGCTGCTATAAACCATTTTAACGACCTTTGTACCAACCAAAAGACGCTACTTTTATTTGTAAAAAAAACTTAATTGATATATATATATATAGCATAGTGATGGTCCACGTATAATGTCTTAATACGTATAGGAAAGAAAATTAAAACGTTTTGAGTTTAAAATGTGTTTTTTTTACTGTATTTGTTTATTTCTACTATTATATTTTATATTTCGGACCGCACTCGGTTTTTTATTTTGTTTCTGATGAAGGACCGAGGGCGGTCTGAAATATAAAATATAATAGTAGAAATAAACAAATACTGTCAAAAAACACATTTTTAAACTCAAAACGTTTTAATATTCTTTCCTATATATATATATATATATATATATATATATATATATATATATATATATATGTTGTTTCTATACACAATTTGATTTTCTTGTTTTATACCCCTCTTTTCGTGGGCTATCTACTAACAAGGCCAAATTCAATTAATCTGTTTGGACACACAAATAAACTTCACTGTAACGGATAACCCACTATAAACTAGTGGTTTGTGATTTTTGCCTCATCACCATCAGAAAATGTAAAATAGTTTTATATATACCTGAATTACAAATTGCTCTATATCAACAGTTTTTCAATCTCAGTCAGTCATTTAAGTGTCATACTTTAGACATGACTGACTGGAGAGAAGATTTCTCAGCAGTAGCTTGCCATTACTTTCTGCGGAAGACTCGTTGCCAAACTAAGCTTTGAAACCCACTCTGTCTAGCTCTTTCATCTATAGCTGAAGGGAAAAACTGGATCAATATATTTACAAATGGCATTTGCGCGTAAGTGAATGCAACGACTTCAACTGGAATTCGAACTCAGCTCTCTGATTTCAAATTCCAGTTGAATTCATTGCATTCACCTATGCACAGATACCCTTGAGAAAGTTACATTGGTATATATTTATTTTTTAATGTTGTTCATCAAATATGAGTGTTAAAGACCCCTCAATGTAAAGGGTTTTGAACTTTCTTAAACGTAAAGAAAGGAAGGAAGAATTGGTTCTGAGAAGATATAATGATGACACGAATTGGTGATCTTGATGAGTTTATTATATTGATCAAGTATCATCTCAGAACTCTTACACTCAGAGTAACAGCAGCCAGAAAGTAGCTCTCCAAACAGTACTCCCTCTTGTACTCCCTCTTACTAATCTTCTTCATCTATGTGCCCTGTCCTTTCAGGACGTAGGCGATCATGGTTTTCCACGTCGCCCAATCTCTGGTGGTTCTTAGTATGTTTTCTCCTGTTACACCACGCAATCCCCGTTCTGTCATCCACCTGATCGGGCCCTTCAAATATGTTATCCGCTGCCTTCCTCTGTCTCTTTTTTCTTCTATCTGGCCTGTCAGTATCAGGTTCTCCAAGCCCTCCTTCCTTATTGCATGTCCCAGGAAATTCAGTTGCCTCATCCTGATGCTCAGAAATAATTTTCTTTTGGTTGCCATTCTTTCCAATATCTCATCATTGCTCGCATGCTCGGTCTGTCATATCTGCAGCATCCTTCTGTAGAACCACGTTTCCGCTGCTTGAAAGTTTTCCTCATCTTCGATGATATTGTCTAACATTGACTGCCATATTGAAGAAATGACATCACATAACAATCTAGCACTCTTTTCTTTGTTTCTAGTAAAATTTTCCTGTGTCTTAGTACTTTACTCAGCCTCTAGAATTCGTCCTTCGCAATGCCAATTCGTCTTCGGATTTCTGTGTCGCACTTTCCATCTCCTGTTAGAACACTTTCTAGGTATTTAAATTTTTGTACTTGCTTGATTCTAGTATTTATTCCTCATCTGCATTTGGCATTTTGGGTAGATCTTTTTTTTGATGACCATACATTCACTTTTCCTACATTTTATTTGTAGCCCTTTTTGTCACTCTCCACCACTTCCTTCTGTAGGAAACATTGGAGTTTTCTTTCAGTGTCTGCAATCAACACCGTATCGTCTGCATACCTTATAATTCCGTTGCATATCCAATTCCGTCGTTTTTACTCAGTTAAATTCTTATTAAAATGTGTGCATAGACTTTTACGCTGAAGCATAAACATTACAAAGAACAATAACCGAATTCTCCTATGCGAATATTGTAATGCATAAGTATATCTATCGCAGACATCACGTTTATAAAGATTTTTTTAAACTTATGCAGCGTAAGTTATTTTTAAATATAAGTACTTCATCACAGATTAAAATATTAAAGAAATAATTTAATCTATATAAAATCGTAAAAAAATAAATTAAAATATATATAAATAACAAAACATAAAGATAATTTTCATTTTAGTATGAAAGATTTTGTTTGATTTTATATAGCTGATGGAAAAACAATAACTAAAAAAACATACACTCCCGAACAGGCAAACACACACAAACACACACACATATATGTACAGACATATACATATGTATATATTTCTACATTCATTTTTATATATGTATACGTTTTACGAATATTTTAAATATGTATACATAAATAAACTACAAAGTTTATATATATATATATATTTTTTTTTTTAATTCAGATACTTCAATCCAAAGGAAAAAAGCAGGAAGGTAAATGCCAAAAAACCCGATCCTAATTAATATTAAAAAATTTATTTTAATATTAAAAAATGATACAGGAAGAGAGCTCCATGTAATAAAATATTACAGAGTAAATATATATTAAAAAAGGATTAATTCAAAGATGTTGAATGGCCATTTCGATATGAAGATCCCCACGGGGGACGACACATCACCTCAGCAACAGAAAAAAAAAGAGTTTCTGAATGGTTTTTTAGGTTGCTGAGGTAATGAATAATCTTTCATGTATTGTAAAGTAAAGTATGAGAGAAATGTGCGGTAACGTTAACAGATGTTACTATCATTCATTTCTTAATGTAGCCAATTACTTTCAATCTCTTTTTGAGATCGTATGCAAGGGTGTGAGTTATGGTAAGAAAACACGCTTTTTTTAAAATAAAATTTAATAAAAATGCTCACGGAAAATCATTCGCGTATTACAATTAAAAGACGTCAGATATGAGCTGTAATTATGTGACAGATATTATTTGCATTCATTTCTCAAGGTACCCAAGTACTTTTAACCTATTTAAAGAAAAAATTAATGAAAGATAATAACATCTGTCTACGTTACAGCTCATTTCTGACATCTTTCAATTATAATACGCGAAAGATTAACCGTGAGTATGAACGGATTTTATTAAAAGTAAGCTGACACAATGTTTGCAATTTATTTAATCTGACATGCGTAAAAGAAACTGTTCTGCCTACACACACACACACACACACACACACACACACACACACACACACACACACACACATATATATATATATATATATATATTGGTTATTTGATTACTTACGCTTTGCTCATAAAAATTAGACCAGTGCACATTTGTATTAAAAAGTGTTCAATACAATTATATTGTAGAACTTTTGAATATTTTCAATTTGTAAACGAGTTTTTACGCAACCTAGGTTTCTACCATCAGTGGTGACTTCTGGCGATTTTCTATAACTGATTTTACCGTTTAACGTTTGTTTGTTTTTTGTTTCGTTTTTTTTTTGTTTTTTGTTTTTTTTAGGTCTCTCACGTAACGATGGTTTTTTTTTTAACGCACACGTGGCAGGGAATTTTTGACCGCGCAATATTTAAAATTACAAGAAATTATAACGTTTTAAGCCATGGTTGTATAAACTTAATAGATATGTTTTTTTATGGTTACACTTAGTCATAATTTCCGTCCTTTCATTCAAGAGTTCATTTTTGTTTAGGAATAGCATGATCTCTAACTTTTCTTCCTGGTACAGTCTACATATTTTTATCAACGTTGTAAGGCGTGGTTGTTTTTACTCCACGTTATGCCTGGGTTATTTCCATATTTTGATTTCAATTTCCACACGTGGCTAGCCAATTTTGTACAGTTGTTAAGCTTTCTATTTTGATTGCGGACTTGTGATTAAACCACCTGGTCTTAAATGTGTCTTTAGTTAATCCCAAATATATTTTATTTTGGCCATTTAAGTCATGTACTTTTGCCTTGTAAATGATTTCTTTTGTGTTTCAAAGACATTAACGTGGACATTTATTTTCGTCTCTGCAGTGGCATTCTTTATTAGTAGTCTTGTTTTGTACGATGCTACCTAAATCTTTGGCGTTTTTTTTATAAAATTATCTAATTTACCAGTACCACCATAACTTAGCTTGATCGTGTTTCCTTTGAAAATTTTGTTTAGTTCTGATTTTTTTGGAAAGTGTCGATTTATCAGTTTAAAAAAATATTTGTCCTATTTTGGTCTTGATCTCTAAATTAAATGGTGGGTCGAATCAGATAATGTTTCGTTTTCTATTATCGTTTTTTGTTTGACTGTTTGGTTGAGAATTATATTGTAAAATTTTTATGTCCAGATTTTCTTGATGCATCTTCATAGTTTTTTTTTCTTTTCATCAAATATTGTTTTGTTTGACGAATTATTTGATAGTCTGTGTTGTATTTCTTTTGTGGATGTGCCTAAGTATACTTTGGTATATTTGGATTTTGTATTTATGTATTTTAACTTAATGTTTGTTTTCGTGTATGGCGAGACATTGCCAGTTTATAAATTAATATATATGTCGGTGTGTGTGTGTGTGGGTGTATGTATGTATGTATGTATGAACTAGAAATAAGTAAAACGAACAGAAAATGCCAAACTCAAAAAATATTATGAAAATATTGGCGAAAATATTATGAACGACTCGAAAAAGAGATGCAAGATAACACATCTAGAAATATCTACAAAAACGGATACAGATAATTACATAAATTTATTTGAAAAAGAAATTGACATGTTGTATAAAATCACCAGCAACGGTATAGAAAACAACCTAAACAAGGCAGTAAAAATCATAGCCGCTGAACTAAAACTAGACAACAGAATTAAACAATTAGCTGAAAGTCAATAAAGATAATTTCTATAACAATGCAGATTAATACACCCCACAAAAACCAACATAGAAAAAAAAAAGCAACAAAAGTTAGAGGAATTATGCTCAAAACTAAGGCACTCACAAAAAAATGACCACTGAAAAATCAGGAAAGTAATATATATTGTGCATTGTGGTGCAGTGGATATCGACTCGGAACAACAAATCGGGGTGCCGAATTCGAATTCCAGTTGAATTCTTTGCGTTCACTTCCGCACACATACCCTTGGGAAAGGTAATAATCCGTCTCTTCTCCCCTCATAGGAGTCATGGACACAACTTCCATAAAAAGAATTAACAATAACAAAATCTCAAGATGCAAAAACATCACAACATGATCAAATTATATATAAAGTAAAAAAGAAAAGAACATCACCACAAAAATAAAATGGAATAAAAAATTCGCAAAAATTACATTTAAATGCAAAGCATAATAATAAAAAAGAGAAACGAGATAATGTAAGCATTTGAACAAATATGTACTTTACTACATAAATACACCTGGAAACCATACTTCTGAAGCCTAAAACTATCACATATAAATATAAATATATAAGCACTCACTCACGACAAAGAATATGAATCAAATATTAAAAAAAAAAAAGAAACAGAAGATAATGTACCAACCACCACACACCAATCCACAAACATAAACACACACAAGGACTAAAACACTTAATTTTTTTTAAGTGGTCATATACCACAGTAAAAAAAAAATGTCAACGCAACACAGAAAGAAGAGGTCAAATCACTATAAAGCAATTAAACAAACATTCATTTAAAAAAATTTAACACAGTAACAAACAATTAACCATCTGTAGAATAAAGCACATACAAAGTTCTTAAACTACTCCAAGATCGGTTGACTAAGACTACGGAATCCCATCTGTCCTCCGACTAAACCCATCAGATTAAAAAGAATGAACCCATCAATTAATTATTTAGAAATTACTTTATTAATGTTTCGCATAAAACAAATGACCAAATATGGGCCAAGAGTAGTACTTTCTTTAAATAGCGTAAAAAGTGCTTTACTTGTTTTTAACTCATTTGCAATCGATCGGTATAACATGCCGTATAACACGTCATTTTACCCAAAAAGGGGGCTGCAGATATTATTCCTGCTTACAGGACATAATTTTGTTAGTTATATTTCTTGAATAATTCGGCCTATAGACATACTAGCAGTATAGCCCGGCGTTGTTTGGGTGTAATGAAAGCTTTAAAACTAATCCATGGTCCTGGAGCTCAAACTCAGCCTAAAGAATATTTGTGTGAAATTTGGTCAGAATCAGATAAAGATTGTGGATTTGTATAAAGGGTATACAGACAGATATACAGACACACACAAACATCTTGTCTTTTATATATATATATTATAGATTTTCTGCAGTATTGTAAGAACTGCAACCTTGAAACTTCTGAATATCGTTTCTTATGTCTTTGTCTATGAGTGTATCAAATTTGATTAAAATCGGACCACTTCTTATATAACCTGATTTTTTTGATTATCGATTTTCGATATTTATCGGGGGTACCTGGACACAAAATCTAGCTAAGAACACTCGCGGACGCTTATAGTACAACTGTGTAAATTTTCAAGAAAATCTGTTCAGCCGTTTCGGAGTCTATAGGTAACGGATACACACACACACAGACACACACACAGAGACAAAGTTTCATTTATAAACAAATTTAGATAGATAGATTACATTTTATTTGTATAGCTAATTAATGACGTCTATTTCAAATAAGACGTGTGTTCACGTATGAATGCATGAAGTAACCCACACATGGGTGTGTGTGTGTGTGTGTCTGTGTTTGTGTGTGTTTTGTGTGTCTGCGCGTGCGCGCGTGTATGTATGTGTGTGTGTGCTTTGTATATATGTTTATATGGAAATATGAACACTGAAATGTTTTCAAGCCTTCTGTATTTGTCTGATAAAGATCATTTATGCTATTAACTTTGGAATAATAAGTTGAGCATACTGATCAATTTTGGCCGATTTTTCTTCTTTTACTGATACTTCCGGCGATGTACTTCCGATAATGAAAGTAATGCGCTATTGTATTTCTACGCTTATTACTCTCATCACAGGAATTACATCACCGGAAGTTTCAGTAAAAAAAGAAAATCGACCAAAATTCAAAGGGAAAATTGCTGCCTACGTAGAACGTCATTCTGCAGTTAATTACATGACTTTGTGAGAGTTATGGGAGAGAAAACGTTCGAGATATAGTTCAATTTTTTCATTGATAAAAAAAGGTAGGTTTCTTCAATAACTAATTGTTGATTTGAGTTCAGCATATACATTTGCACAGAAATAATGCTATTTTGGATAAATTTGAAGGGGGGAAAGCCGTCGGTACCTCAAACGAAAATTTACCAAGAGGGGAGTTACGGGTTTGAAATACGATAGTGTCTAAGTTATCATATCCAATTGATCAAATTTATAGAAAGATAGAATGACAGATGTAGACAATATTGAATATCTAACGAAGCTGAATGGATTTCAAAAAGAGTTGAATAGAGGTTTGAAGGAAAACGGAAAAAAAAACAAAAGTTACACCGAAATACTTTTTGCATCATGAAAATCTTAGTTGCAATAAACCTATTGTCGGTAAATAAAAAATATTACAGACAGACACTCAGTAATTAAGCCATAAAATGTATTATAAAAAAAAACTTATACCGGGTTAGAAAAAAAATGGATAAAATATAATGTCTGGCCAAACTCGTAGCATTTGAGTTTGTTTGTTTTAGTTTTCACTTGAAGAATATGCAGTTTGTACGGAAACAGTTTCAAATCACGGTGGATAATTCGGCGCACAGATCGCCTGGAATACCCAATTGCTGTGACAGCTGTCTTGTTGATTTGCGGGCCGACTGTTCCAACTGGTTCCTGACGTCTTAAGCATAAGCCGGCGTCCTGTCTGTGAACTTTTAGCCAAGATGGCCTTTGTTAGTGTTAACTTTTAGCCAAAATGGCCTTTGTTATTGTTAACCAAAGTTCTAGTCTTTCTAAAGACTTCTAACAAACATGTGATCGTATTGTGATGGGGGACTTTCCTCCTAGGATATTTGCGTCAAAATTGCCTCTGAACAAATGTAGATGACTTTGTTGCAAAATGCAGTTCCGAAATCTTTTTTTCTCTCTTCCACTAAAAGCTGCTCATAGTCCTCCATTTTAGTATCAAATAAAACCTAGTCATGTTATGAAACTCACCGGAAAAATACAAATAAATAATTACTTCTTTGAAAAATTATGTGCCATAAATTTTGATAGAAAATTAAAGACTCATGATCTCGAAAAGACGTAACGATAATAAGTCTTTGGGTTCTTGAAAAGAGCTAACATATTTTAGAGTCATTATTGAAAACAGCGCTGACGGTGCACACGGTCTATTATATGCATCAATCATTGGAAATATTCCAAAGCACTATTGAAAGGTTTATTAGAAACAGGGTTTTTTTTTTAATATCACCCCGAGCAAGGCGGTAACACCACTGATGTGCAGGGGGCTACGTAAGAATGAAAAGATTAGACAAGAGAAAGCCGGAAACCACATCCTAAACAGGGAACAAGGGATGAGCCTCTTAACCTGTTCAATAGACGTGGGCGGAGTGTGAACCGGACGATAGTTCAACCTATCTACTCCAATTGAAAAAAATTGATAATCTTCTGCCCAGTCAGTCATGTCGCTTTCGAGACATGATCGCCCAAAGCATAAAGTGGGTGATCGGTTTTCTATTGTTATGAAGTAATAAACTGATCTCACACTTGTTACTAATTATTAATATGATCCGTCTCTTCTCTTTTCAGCTATACTTTAACTAGCAGTATAGAAAATCTTCTGCCCAGTCAGTCATGTATCTTTCGAGACATGATCGCCCAAAGCGTATATCGCGCATGGCACTTAACTTATTGACTGATCTCGAAAAGACATAACGATAATAAGTCTTTGGGTTCTTGAAAAGAGCTAACATATTTTAGAGTCATTATTGAAAAGATTGCTGACGGTGCACACGGTGTATTATATGCACAAATCATTGGAAATATTCCAAAGCGCTATTGAATGGTTTATTAAAAACAGAATTACATAAATATGTGCGACTGTTTGATTTCAAGGCGTGCTCAGCTTCTCTCAGTTGTATGGCCGCACTATAGACAGGTAAAATGGACCAGAAGATAAAATAAATTAAGCAATGATTAACGTTGTTTTCATTAAACGGTGACAATCAGGAATATTATTTGTGGTTGCGTTGATGTGACTAGAAAGACGTTTCGCAGAACGAAATTTATAAAATTATAGCATCGTAGTTAAGGAAACTATTCGATTAATTTAATACGGATTTCTTTTATTTTAATATTCATTTCGCTCCAAGAAAAACAGGACTACCACTGGTGCACTGTGGCGTTACAGAGAGAAAACATGGAGTACTGGGAATGCCGAAGAAAGGATGGGATATGGATGGAATTTAGGAAGATAGAAGATGACAACTGACGTTACATTTAAACTTATGGAGATTGTAGCTTGTTGGACTTTTTGGTACATATATACTGTGCTGACACCCATGAAGCAACCCAGTTTATAGTTCACCAATAGACGGCATAACCAATCAGGAAGCTCAAAATATTCAATGCGACGTGTACAAAAGGCGGCCATATTTTTCCGAGTATTGGAGATGAAATCCGATTCTGGAGAGTGTCTGATTGAGGAGTGATAATCTTTGACGTTGTTTCATTGAACAGGTGACGTGCTGTGAGGATACTTTTTATCCATATACTATGACGGACATGGTCAAAAGATGCCAAGAGGATACTCTATATCCATAAACGTTGTCAACATTACTTTCATTCCTTTACTTTGTGACCATCATGGAATGTTGTTGCTATATAGTATACATTAGGGAGATTGATTCTCTATTATAATCAATACATAAACTGATCTCAGACTTTGTGACCATCATGGACTGTTGTTGCTATATAATATACATTAGGGAGATTGATTCATTATTATAATCAATACATAAACTGATCCCTTACTTTGTGACCATCATGGACTGTTGTTGCTATATAATATACATTAGGGAGATTGATTCTCTATTATAATCAATACATAAACTGATCCCTGACTTTCTGACCATCATGGACTGTTGTTGCTATATAATATACATTAGGGAGATTGATTCTCTATTATAATCAATACATAAACTGATCCCTTACTTTGTGACCATCATCGACTGTTGGTGCTATATAATATACATTCGGGAGATTGATTCTCTATTATACTCAATACATAAAATGATCCCTGACTTTCTGACCATCATGGACTGTTGTTGCTACATAATATACATTCGGGGAATTGATTCTCTATTATAATCAATACATAAACTGACCCCTGACTTTCTGACCATCATGGACTGTTGGTGCTATATAATATACACTCGGGAGATTGATTCTGTATTATAATCAACACATGAACTGATCCCTGCTCTTTATCCATAAATTATGGCGAATTTTACCAACATAGCTCCGAAGAAATCAAGTATACAGAAGGAAGTTCGTCAGAAGGGAAATACAAGAAAAGATACTGATAGAGTATTGGCGGTCACATTTGACAATTTTTACGGTAGAAGGGTGGGACCTTCCTGCCAATTTAGTAGCACGAGTAAGTTCAAGTGGTCGGGGCACTAGAGAAAGAAACTTGTCAGAACAGAAGCAGTGAAAATGTTTATAGAAACAATAGAGAGAAGCCAAACCCCGTCGGGGAAAAAGTCACTAAATGTGAGCTGCCAATGTCAGGATCAACAATGTTGAAGATCCTCCTTTGGACTTTGTTAAGAAGCTCGAGAGGAATTATTTCTTAACGTACGAAACTGTGGAATTTTCACTGAAGGATAATTATGATTCCCTGGAAAAAATTTACTTTGTCATCCTACAAACAATAGTAACGTCTTCAAACATAAAGGTATTGGATAATAAAATAACGATAACACACGGTGTAATTTTTAAAAAATATCTATAAAACTAATGTCCATAGAAGATACTTTACTGTAAACTTATATTATATTAAGCGGCCTATGTACTGACTATGTCCAAGATACTGTACGCTATTTTGTGAGAGATTTTGAAAGAGAATTTTTTTTTATTACTGAAAAATCATGGCTGCTTTGTCCATTGTAAACAGAAAAGACCAAATGAGTAATGGCCAAACGTGTAGAGGGCAGAAATTTTTTTATTAGGTCGCGCGATACGACAACAAACGTACCTAAATTTACTATACTGTACAGTACACACACACACACACATATATACACACACACAATTACTGCTACAACCACCAGCTTAAGCTGCTACTGATACGGTTATGCTATAGGCTCTTCCCTCCTACTCTCTCACTCTTTACTACCCTTCAGTTTGGCAAAGGTGAGAGAAAGGCTGAGGAGAGTAGCGTTTATAAAAAGATAGCGGGGAAGGAAAAGCTCTTATAGAGAGTAAGTGGCGTAACGGACAGAGGAGCTAAGTAACTAACTAAGGAAGGAACAAGCAGAATTATTATATGATAACCGAAAACGCAATTGTTATGGTCATTTACCTAAGGCACACATGATCTTTTTCAAACTATAAATAAACAGCAGTTTCTGTTTTGTGCTGAGAGCGGACAACCGGACCAGTACAGTCAGGCTGGTAATCTTCTCATGACGTGTCTTTACTACTGTTCTTTGTTAATAACTGTTCAATTCTATTCCGTCTTTGCATCTTTATTTCTGGCCTCTAACCAGGTCACAATAAGAATGTATAAAGCCATCGTAACAAATAATATTAGCTAATACGAAAAATTACATAAGAATCAAAGAAACACAATTTTTATAAAGATTCAACAACTACAAAACCTCATTGAAAACTAAAAAAAACATAACACTATCAAAATACATAATCCGCAACTCAGATGGAATAGCTTTGAAGAAAAGAATACATAAATCAATTTTTATTTTATAGAAGAGTAGTGGATATCGACTCACAACGAGGAACCGTGGAGCCGAGTTCGAATTCCATCTGAATTCCTTGCATTCACTTACGCGCAAATAACCTTGGGTAAGGTATTATTCCGTCTCTTCCCTGCAGTTATGGGTTAAAGAACAGGTCAGATTGGGTTCTATAGCCTTGGCTGGCAACCGGTCTACTGCAGAGAGCAATGGCAACCTACTGCGGGATAATCTCCTGCCCAGCCAGTCGTGTCTCTTTCGAGACATGATCGCCCAAGCCTGTATCACGTATGGCACTTAACTGACTAAAAATCTTGAAACAATATGAGAAATACACAAAAATGATTTAGTTTAAATTCCGCCCCATAAAATAAAACGTGGAAAACACAACAGGAAATATTTTTCAATTAGTCAATACACCCTAAGTTTTATTAAGCAATATAAAATATTACGAGATGTAACAAAAATGACTGCCTTTGATTCGGATTCAATGTCATTTTGTCAATGCTTAGAATAACCTTTTTGGAAATCAATTGAACCAACTGCTTTACTTTCATTTCGTTCATCATACAGTAAATTTTGGACCCACTAGTGTGATAGGGTGTATGATAAAATGTGTTTTGCATTGGCATCATTAACTGCAACAGATTTTTAATTACGATCAGAAAATGTTGTCCCGTTCATTGTGCTACTGTGATTGTCTGCGATGGAAGGTACTCCAAGAAAACATACGAATATTGTAACGCTTCACAAAAACATTGGCAAGTCTTACAGAGAGATCGCGGATATTGTTGATGTCAACTTTTCAACCGTCAGCCGTGTCACCGGGGAGAAGAAATAAACTGGATCCATCAGTTCAAAACGTACAAGAAAATGCGATCAGAAGAGAAAAATAACGCCAAGTGATGACGTTATACGCGATTAGGGAAAGTGAGAAAGATCCTAGGCAGACATTATTCGTTTTGTTTCAATTAATTTGAACAAGGGTGTCGAAAAAGCTGACACTTGGTGGACAAATTTTTAACTAATAAATTTTATGCCAAGCAGTTGTGAATAGTTAGAGCTTAACTACGTATATAGTACAGTGTTGCTACAGACAGGGTCTGGAAATTAAGATACCACAATTACTAAACGTCTTTTTATGAAAGTGAAATGCATGATAGTATCGGAAAATTATGGCGTCATGTTATAAACGTTGCATTGTTCAATAGGACGATTTCTTATTTGATAAAAGACTCAGTTCGTGAATTTGCTGATATGGGAATTGTGAGTTGAAACCTTTTGTCAGTTACTGCAGACTTAGACACAGTGAAAGCAGGCCATACAATAAGTGAGTACTACTTAATAAGGACAAGATGTAGTTCCCTTTGACATTTAGATTAAAGAAAGTTTTCAGTCCGAAACTTCATGAAGATCGCCTGAATAGAAAAGCATCTAAAGAACAGGACGTACAACGATAAAAATGATGTTATAATAAAATTAAGGTTGAGTAAAATAATTTAAGTAATGAATATTTAGAGGGAAATCATCGTTATTTATTTATTTGCAATAGTTATTAAAATTACTGGCTTTACAAAAGCCTAATAATTCTGTTCTGGAAATATATTTCTATTATAACATGACTTAGTTTGCAACCATTTCGTTAGCAGGTTACATTGTATCTCGTAACCGTGTTTCTTTCTTTGCACAAAACAATATAAGAACATTTCAGGCAGATTCACCAACGGTCTATTTCTAATTTGAATCAAATTTATATGGTTAAGTACATTTCTTGTGATAAAATATAAGCATGTTAATTTTACATGTTAATTAAAAATAAAAATATCAACATTTTCAGGTGATGTTTAGATAGACGAATGTGTCCTAAACATATTTTGCTCGATTTAAAATCGTTTCAAGACAACGTATAGTTATTGAAACAATATTTCTATTTATTTTCTGTCAATCCAAGATAAAATTTAACACGTCATCTGAATGGAGGCAAGTTCTGTTAAAGAATAATTTCGAACATGCACTGGCCGTTTAAAGGGCAGGTCTTATATTTTCGGGAGTCGTAATTGTTTTTCGAAAAATCATTGTTATTAGTAATAGGGTAACTGCTATAATTCATAATATTCTAAAACAGTGTTGAGTTTATTTTATATTAGTTTTAATCTATTCGATTTTGGAGTTGACAAAAACACTATAGTTAGTACAGAAACTAAATTGAATTGATTTGTGCAAGTTATTTATGATATTAAGGTGGTGATTTGATTCTTCGTTGATGTTTTTGTGAATGGGTGAATCTTTAGCAAAGGGTTTGTACAGACCATTCTGCAGGTTAAAAAATACATCTAAGAAGTTTAAAACTTTAACGTTATTGATTGCAGTGATGTGAATAATTAAAAGTTCTGTTTTTACTACACTGAGCACGGTTTTATTAATACCTGAATAATATTTTTATTTTATGTGCGTATACTTGAGTCTATATCCATATGTACATTTATTGATTCACAAACCCATCCACACACACACACACACACACACACACACACACACACACACACACATATATATATATATATATATATCAGATTAAATAAGTTGCAAACATTGTGTTTGCGTATTTTTAATAAAATCCATTCATACTCACGGATAATCTTTCGCGTATTACAATGAAAAGATGTCGAAAATGAGCTGTTAACGTTGACAGAATGTTATTTTCATTAATTTATCAAGATACCCAAGTACTTTCAACCTCTTACCGAGATCATCTTCAGGGGTGTGATTTATGGTAACAAATGCAACCGGAAAACTGTGTTGCTAAATATTACTGTACATTTTTCTGCTTTAAGTATAACAAAAATATAATGAAAATAATTTGAATTTGAATCAAATTTTGCATATTCAAAAAACTTCAGTTGGGATTTCTGCAACAAGTAACTGGAGATTGTGAGTTAAGTGAATTTTGATTAGTGAAGAAGGTTTCTAAAGGCATACAATGAAAGATACTTGAATTGATAGATTTCTAAATAGTCAACGTTTTCGAAATTTGAAGTATCTTCA
Organism: Ascarosepion bandense; assembly: GCA_037127315.1. Taxonomy (NCBI): domain Eukaryota; kingdom Metazoa; phylum Mollusca; class Cephalopoda; order Sepiida; family Sepiidae; genus Ascarosepion; species Ascarosepion bandense. The sequence continues at coordinate 1,426,404 of JBBBDQ010000754.1, read as the reverse complement.
TAATCTTCAGAATGGAATGAAGTCTTTTTGAAATGCTGAAATCTTCTGGCTCATCTCATCACAGAAATATTAACAAATGGTCAAAATTTGAATAAAAGCTAAGGACCTTCAGGACGGCTGTTTTTTTAAACCTTGCGTAAATAAACCCATATAGAAGAAGGATACCTCGTCCCCGACATTCCAACTCAGTAGCAGCACTCCACTCATTGCAATAAAGAGTAAAGTTCGTTGGCTGCAATGTTTGGCCTTAGCCTAGGTACACGCGCTTCTGCTCTCCATTCTAAACTAGTCTTGTGCCTTATACCGACACCGTGATGGGCGGAGGATGGGTTAAATAACTGGGTTTTTATAAGTGTGTTACGAGTTTTATAATCACGAATTGTATATCTGAATCTGTAGCGGTGGGGAGAAGGTTAATTTTTCTTTGGTTCGGCCTTGTGTCAGACTTACAAGTTTTATGCAGATTTAGCATCACCATAATGGTTTTCATCACCAGACGGTTCGCAGTCAGTTGGAATGTCTGCATTAGTGTAGAAGAGTGGAATAATAAAATATACATTTTCAATGTTAAAATAGAAATTTATTAAAAGGAGGAATAACATAAGTGTAGAAGTTAAGGTGCAATTAGAAACATTATTAAGTAAGTTAATGGTAGATTTGGTGTTCAATGATAAAGTTATGGGTATAAAGATTTGTAGAAATGTTCTAGTAGTAATTGTTGAAATAGATAAGGAGAAAGAAAAAGAGGCCATTGTCTGAAACGCTTGAAGTTTGAAGGTACATTTTAGATGCGGGACTCTCTTTCTCGCTGCTCCCATCTCTGTCTCTTGACTGACGCTGCGAATATATTTATATGTCCTTTTGAATTTCGCACTGGATCTCTAAGTCCTTTCAAGTCTTACAAGTCGTTCCCATTGGTCAAAAATCATTTTAACACCTACTTGCGAAATATGATTTTGGCTTTTTCTTTAAGCACATAGTCAATCCTTTTCCTATTTGGGAAAACCATGTTTTCAAACGTCATTGTGAATTTTTCTAAAAGTAAAGAAAATGGTTGATTTTAATTAATTTCATTTTTGCTACAAATCCCATCTGGTTAGATTCATTATTCAGTCAGAATATTCAGCCAAACTGGCTTCGTTAGCTATTACACAACTCCTAGATAACTTTAAGCAATGCAATCTTTTTTGGTAAACATTATGTTCGATGTATGTTCCTTTATTTTCTAGCTATTGTCTGTTTTTTTTTTTATTTCTCCAGTGCAATCTGACCTCACGTTAAAGTTTCAACGTGTTCTTAAAACAGTGGCCATACATCAGGTATTTCAACTTCATTCCCCAACCGTTCATGATTAACGTAACCGTCTCGTTATTAATGTTTATGCATCGTCTCATGATTGAGTTAACTGAGAATATTATGGTTTCTGGTTTCTTCCAAAATTCCTTATTCAGCTAAATATTGTATATTGTTTCACCATGTTTACATAGAGATTGATAAGTCGCCTACGCTGTAACAAAATTCAGTTAAAATATCATAAGTCATGGCTGGTAAGACATAATAATATCCTCGCTATATTGCTGGGTCCCTACGGGCTACAGTTCAAAAGGTTATGTCTTTTAATAAAAAGGGTCAAGTCGTTAAACATAGAACATTGTATCTGTAAATAAATTCTGAGCTGAGCTGTGGCATGCTAGAAATTTTTCTGTTTTTGTTTTTATTTTTGTTTTTTTGTGTTTTGAGGGGATTAATGATTATAAAATATTCTTAAAAAACATTATTTATGGTTATAGCATTAATTTAATAGAGAAGATAAGAAAGTTGAACACAGTAATCGGCTGCTAAGAAGATCAGTTCACTGTGTAGGGCCAGAACGTTTTTCTCGGATTTGATCGGTAATACTCGGAAAAATATAGCCGCCTTTTATAGATGTGGCATTGAATAATTTGGGCTTCCAGATTGATTAAGCCTTTTAGTGGTGAATTAAAAAATGGGTTAGCCTATGGCTGTCTCACCAGTATATATATATATATATATATATATATGCTTATTGTCATGGGTTATTTCCCTGTTTTCGGTGACCCTTGTAAATTGTGGTATTGTGGTGTGTGAAGGATTGGTTGGTGAAGGATGGCTTCTTGTGGTGAATGTGCAAATTATAATCAGTGAATGGGTCGTGATAGTGTTTAGGTAGGTATAGGATAGCTGGTGTCGACCAACCTCTACCTCTCCTTTTTCGGTCGGGTTTCAATCCTGCGTAAAAAGCAATCGGAGTCTAACCGTACTGATGAGCTGTGATACAGCGAATCAGATCTGTCTACGGATGACTATATATATATATATATATATATATATATATATATGCACACAGAATGTACAGCAGTGTCTACCAATAATAAATCTCGATAGAATACGCAGCTCTCTAAAGAATGCCTGTCACGTTAAAGAGGTACATTTTGCATGTATCTTTAAGGATAAAATATGACAAACTAAAAGGATGTGCCTTCTTACTAAACAGCAGTCAGTTAAGTGCCACAGGAGATAAACGCCTGGGCGATCATGTCTCCAAAGACGTCAAACTCTGACTGGGCAGATGACTATCCCGCAGTAGGTTGCCCTTACATTGTGCGAAAGACTGTTTGCCAGCCAAGGCTTTAGGACCCAAACTGTCCTGTTAATTAATCCATAACTGGAGGGAAGGAACGGATTATTTTTTCCCAAGGGTATTTGAGCGTAAGTGAATGCAAGGAATCCGACTGTAATTCGAACTCGGCTCCCCAATTTTTTGTTCTCAGACGATATCCACTGCCCCACAACGCACATCCTGAATATATTTAACGCACTTCACTGAAGATATCTAAACTAAAAACTGAGGCGATTTTGAGAGAATTAGAAGTCCTAGGAAGATTAATTATTGGCGGCTACAACTTTAAAAACATGAGATATGCAGATGGCAGAATGTTTATAGTAGACACAGAAAATATTATCAAAGAATATACTGCAAGAAAGAAAAAAAGGAGAAAGCACAAAACATCAATTGCAAGAAAACAAAATGAATCGATGTTAGCAACAGGTACAAGCAAACATGCAAATTACAACTTGGAGATATCAAAATCTAGCAAGTAAAAATCTAAATATCTATGAATAGTTTTTACAGAGGAAGGAATACGCAATACCTGAAATCCAATGGCAAACTGGGATAGTGAAAGATGACCTCCAAAAATTAAGCAAATTATTAAGAAACAAGAAAATGTTGTTAAAAAATAGAAACAGTATTGAACAGTCACGTAATATCATTACTTCTCTATGAATGCTAAACAAGTGGAATGACCATATAGAATCCGTAGTTAATCCGCTGTTAAGAAAGTCGGTTCTCTGTGTAGGGCCAGGAAGTTTTTTTCTGCCCGAAATAATCCTGCATATAAATAAATCTACCGTAAATAATGCTGCTATATCTGGTCGGGTTCTCTTGCAGTGAATGCTAGACAATATCATCGAAGATGAGGAAAAAACTTGAAGCAGCGGAAATGTGGTTCTATAGAAGAATGCTGTGGATATCGTGGACCGAGCATGTGAGCAACGATGAGATGTTTTGGAAAGGATGGAAACGAAAAGGAAATTAATACTGAGCATCAGGAAGTGACAACTAAAGTTTCTGGGACGTGCGATGAAGGAGGGCTTGATGCTGACAAGCCAGATAGAAGGAAAAAGAGACAGAAGAAGGCAGCGGATAACATATTGCGAGGTGTAACAAGAAAAAGCATAGTAAGTGTCACCAGAGATAGGGAGACATGGAAAACCATGATAGCGTACGTCCTGAAAAGACAGGGCACATAGAAGAGGAAGCTCCTACTCTCCACCTAGGTGTCCTTGACAAAATCCAACGGAGAATCTGTAATGTGATAGATCCGGGCTTGGCAGTTCGGATACAGTCACTTTCTCGCCGGCGCAATGTGGCTTCCCTGTGTCTCTTTTACAAATACTTTCACGGCTTCTGCTCCGATAAACATATCTCACTAGTGCCCCTATATATTAATTTACTTGAGCCACAAGATTAGCAACTAGGTCCCACCGTTTTACTGTGAAACCAATAAATTGTAAACGCAAATTCTAATCCATCAGCTTCTTTTCTCGCAATTCCCACCTGTGGAACTCCCTTCCATTTACTTGCTTCCCCGACAGCTATAATCTCCAAGAATTTAAATGTAAATTCAATAGTCATCTTCTATCTCCCTAACCTGTGTCCTCTCTCTCTCGCTCTCTCTCTCTCTCTCTCTCTCTCTCTCTCATGCTCCTTTCTTCGTCCACTGCACTCTTATCAATATTCTCATCCTTCTCTTTTTCAATTCCTGACACCCCTCTCTCTTTCTCATAACCTTTCTCCTATGTACCCCCCTACAAAACAGTGGCTATAAAATGCCTTGCTTGGGGCGATATAATTATAAAAAAAAATCTCCTCACATATGAAAAAGAAGCGTAGCGAATACAAAAGAGCGTGTGGGAGGTCACCGTGCTGGGAAAGGTGTTTTGGTAAAAGAGGTTTCCGTCATGGTAGTGTTTTTTCTAAGAGACGGTGCACACTGACCATATTATACTGTGCAGTTGAAAGAAATAAAAAAAACAAACAACACACCCGAGCGAAATTAAAAATATAAAATTCTGAAACCTTTTAAACCTTACCTGTAGAGATGAAAATAGGCTTTATGATACGTACCAAAAAGAAAAACAATATATTAAGAACGAGAATAGACAAGAGATTGTAGGAAGCAGTGATCCCCAGTATCCTTGAGAGTAACGAAGAATAAAAGATGACATAGAATGAAATAGAAGAGGAAGAAGAAGAAGTTAGAAAGTGAAAAAGAAGATAACGATCAAGAAGTATTAAAGAAAAATAAAGAAGAAAAGGGAAGATGACAACGAAGAAAGAAGAACGAAGAAAAGGAAGAATGAAGAAGAGGAAGAAGAAAGAGTTGGAAGAAAGAAAAATTAAAAAGAAAGAAAATGAAAAATATCAAAAAGAAAAAAAGGTGAAGTAAATCGAAAAAGATGAAACAGAAGACGAATCAGGAGAAGAAAAAGGCAGTAACAAGATAAAGAAGAAGTTCAAGAAAGATTAGAAGAAATAGAAGAAGAAAATAAAGAAAAAGAAGATAAAGAAAAAGTTCAAGAAAGATTAGAAGAAATAAGAAGAAGAAAATAAAAGAAAAGAAGATAAAGAAGAAGTTCAAGAAAGATTAGAAGAAATAGAAAAAGAAAATAAAAAAGAAAAAGAAGATAAAGAAGAAGTTCAAGAAAGATTAGAAGAAATAAGAAGAAGAAAATAAAGAAAAAGAAGATAAAGAAGAAGTTCAAGAAAGATTAGAAGAAATAAGAAGAAAATAAAAGAAGATAAAGAAGAAGTTCAAGAAAGATTAGAAGAAATAAAAGAAGAAGAAAATAAAAGCAAAAGAAGATAAAGAAGAAGTTCAAGAAAGATTAGAAGAAGAAGAAGAAAATAAAGAAAAAGAAGATAAAGAAGAAGTTCAAGAAGAATTAGAAGAAATAAGAAGAAGAAAATAAAGAAAAAGAAGATAAAGAAGAAGTTCAAGAAAGATTAGAAGAAATAAGAAGAAAATAAAAGAAGATAAAGAAGAAGTTCAAGAAAGATTAGAAGAAATAAGAAGAAGAAAATAAAAGAAAAGAAGATAAAGAAGAAGTTCAAGAAAGATTAGAAGAAAAGAAGAAGAAAATAAAGAAAAAGAAAGATAAAGAAGAAGTTCAAGAAAGATTAGAAGAAATAAAGAAGAAGAAAATAAAGAAAAAGAAGATAAAGAAGAAGTTCAAGAAAGATTAGAAGAAATAAAGAAGAAAATAAAAGAAGATAAAGAAGTTCAAGAAAGATTAGAAGAAATAAGAAGAAGAAAATAAAAGAAAAAGAAGATAAAGAAGTTCAAGAAAGATTAGAAGAAATAAGAAGAAAATAAAAGAAGATAAAGAAGAAGTTCAAGAAAGATTAGAAGAAATAAGAAGAAGAAAATAAAGAAAAAGAAGATAAGAAGAAGTTCAAGAAAGATTAGAAGAAATAAGAAAAGAAATAAAGAAAAAGAAGATAAAGAAGAAGTTCAAGAAAGATTAGAAGAAATAGAGAAGAAAATAAAAGAAGATAAAGAAGTTCAAGAAAGATTAGAAGAAATAAGAAGAAGAAAATAAAGAAAAAGAAGATAAAAGAAGAAGTTCAAGAAAGATTAGAAGAAATAAGAAGAAAAATAAAAGAAGATAAAGAAGAAGTTCAAGAAAGATTAGAAGAAATAAGAAGAAGAAAATAAAGAAAAAGAAGATAAAGAAGAAGTTCAAGAAAGATTAGAAGAAATAAGAAGAAAATAAAAGAAGATAAAGAAGAAGTTCAAGAAAGATTAGAAGAAATAAGAAGAAGAAAATAAAGAAAAAGAAGATAAAGAAGAAGTTCAAGAAAGATTAGAAGAAGAAGAAGAAGAAAATAAAGAAAAGAAGATAAAGAAGAAGTTCAAGAAAGATTAGAAGAAATAGAAGAAATAAAAGAAGATAAAGTTCAAGAAAGATTAGAAGAAATAAAGAAGAAGAAAATAAAGAAAAAGAAGATAAAGAAGAAGTTCAAGAAAGATTAGAAGAAGAAAATAAAGAAAAAGAAGATAAAGAAGAAGTTCAGAGAAAGATTAGAAGAAATAAAGAAGAAAATAAAAGAAGATAAAGAAGAAGTTCAAAGAAAGATTAGAAGAAATAAGAAGAAGAAAATAAAAGAAAAAGAAGATAAAGAAGAAGTTCAAGAAAGATTAGAAGAAATAAGAAAAATAAAAGAAGATAAAGAAGAAGTTCAAGAAAGATTAGAAGAAATAAGAAAGAAGAAAATAAAAGAAAAAGAAGATAAAGAAGAAGAAGTTCAAGAAAGATTAGAAGAAATAAGAAAAAAGAAAATAAAGAAAAAGAAGATAAAGAAGAAGTTCAAGAAAGATTAGAAGAAATAAGAAAGAATAAAAGAAGATAAAGAAGAAGTTCAAGAAAGATTAGAAGAAATAAGAAGAAGAAAATAAAGAAAAGAAGATAAAGAAGAAGTTCAAGAAAGATTAGAAGAAATAGAGAAGAAAATAAAAGAAGATAAAGAAGAAGTTCAAGAAAGATTAGAAGAAATAAAGAAGAAAGAAAATAAAGAAAAAGAAGATAAAGAAGAAGTTCAAGAAAGATTAGAAGAAATAAGAAGAAGAAAATAAAGAAAAAGAAGATAAAGAGAAAAGAAGAAGTTCAAGAAAGATTAGAAGAAATAAGAAGAAAATAAAAGAAGATAAAGAAGAAGTTCAAGAAAGATTAGAAGAAATAAGAAGAAGAAAATAAAGAAAAAAGAAGATAAAGAAGAGAAGTTCAAGAAAGATTAGAAGATAAAGAAGAAACAAGAAGAAGAAAATAAAAGAAAAAGAAGATAAAGAAGAAGTTCAAGAAAGATTAGAAGAAATAAGAAAAAAGAAAATAAAAGTAAAGAAGATAAAGAAGAAGTTCAAGAAAGATTAGAAGAAATAAGAAGAAAATAAAGAAGATAAAGAAGAAGTTCAAGAAAGATTAGAAGAAATAAGAAGAAGAAAATAAAAGAAAAAGAAGATAAAGAAGAAGTTCAAGAAAGATTAGAAGAAACAAGAAAAAGAAAATAAAAGAAAAAGAAGAGAAGAAGAAGTTCAAGAAAGATTAGAAGAAATAAAGGAAGAAAATAAAAGAAGATAAAGAAGAAGTTCGAAGAAAGATTAGAAGAAATAAGAAGAAGAAAATAAAAGAAAAGAAGATAAAGAAGAAGTTCAAGAAAGATTAGAAGAAATAAGAAGAAAATAAAAGAAGATAAAGAAGAAGTTCAAGAAAGATTAGAAGAAATAAGAAGAAGAAAAAAATAAAAGAAAGAAGATAAAGAAAAAGTTCAAGTAGATTAGAAGAAATAAGAAGAAGAAAATAAAAAGAAAAAGAAGATAAAGAAGAAGTTCAAGAAAGATTAGAAGAAATAAGAAAAGAAAATAAAAAGAAAAAAGAAGATAAAGAAGAAGTTCAAGAAAGATTAGAAGAAATAAGAAGAAGAAAATAAAAGAAAAAAGAAGAAAAGAAGAAGAAGTTCAAGAAAGATTAGAAGAAATAAGAAGAAAATAAAAGAAGAGAAAGAAGAAGTTCAAGAAAGATTTGAAGAAATAAGAAGAAAATAAAAGAAAAGAAGATAAAGAAGAAGTTCAAGAAAGATTAGAAGTAATAAGAAGAAGAAAACAAAAGAAAAAGAAGATAAAGAAGAAGTTCAAGAAAGATTAGAAGAAATAAGAAGAAGAGAATAAAAGAAAAGAAGATAAAGAAGAAGTTCAAGAAAGATTAGAAGAAATAAGAAGAAGAAGAAAAGAAAAGAAAAGAAGATAAAGAAGAAGTTCAAGAAAGATTGAAGAAATAAGAAGAAGAAAAGAAAAGAAAAAGAAGATAAAGAAGAAGTTCAAGAAAGATTAGAAGAAATAAGAAGAAGAAAATAAAAGAAAAAGAAGATAAAGAAGAAGTTCAAGAAAGATTAGAAGAAAATAAGAAGAAGAAAATGAAAGAAAAAGAAGATAAAGAAGAAGTTCAAGAAAGATTAGAAGAAATAAAAGAAGAAGAAAAGAAAGAAAAAGAAATATAAAGAAGAAGTTCAAGAAAGATTAGAAGAAATAAGAAGAAGAAAGAAAAGAAAGAAGACAGTTAGAAGAAGTTCAAGAAAGATTAGAAGAAATAAGAAGAAGAAAAAGAAAAGAAAAAGAAGATAAAGAAGAAGTTCAAGAAAGATTAGAAGAAAGAAGAAGAAGAAAATAAAAGAAAAAGAAGATAAAGAAGAAGTTCAAGAAAGATTAGAAGAAATAATAAGAAGAAAATAAAAGAAAAAGAAGATCAAAAATGTAAAAGAAAAAGAAGGAAGCAGAAAATAAAGAAAGTACAGTGGAATCTCTCCGATTTTAATAGACTCGAATGAGTGTACATATACTCGTGCCATAGAGAGAACAGTAGTTGCAATGGTGAGTTATCGTAGAGAACCGTTAGAGTTATCCGAGAGTTCCGAGTGATATCGAAGTTACCCAAAGACCAGACTAGCTCTGAGCTTCACACAGCTAGAATAATATACACCGATATACTATTTCTAGCGACTTCACTTCAAGGCTTGTATATATTGTTTAATCTTACTAATAGTATTCCTGGATTTACTAACCTGCGTTCAAGTTTGTATATTACATTCAATATAATCTACTTTTCTATCTCCATATCTGTTTTGTTGTTCATTATTTTGTGCGGTTCCTCATCCGGAATCCACAACAGAAAAAAAAAACGAAAGAAACAAAGAAATATGTGAAAAAAAAACAAAAGTGGATGAAGAAGAAGATTAAGGAAAAGAGAAAAGAAGAAAGGAGAAAAAGTAAGAAGAAAAGAAGAAAAGAGAAAATGAAATAATAAAAGAAGAAAAAGAAGATGAAGAAAGAAGTAGAAGAAGAAGAAATATGGCTTCTACATGAAATTACAAAACAACATAGATGATCATTTTATTTGTCATTCCTTTATCCGGATTCTGATGAACAGAGAAAGCAGCAGAATCGACGCAAAGATAGGACAAGAACAATGCGGTTTCATTAAAGGTACCGGAAAAAGGAACTTGATATGCATTCGGATGTGCGTTGTGGTGCAGTGGATATCGGCTCAGAACGCTAAATCGGGAAGCCAAGTTCGAATTCCAGTTGAATTCATTGCATTCACTTACGCACAAATACCATTCGGAAAGGCATTAATCCGTCTCTTCCCTCCAGTTATGGATTAAATAACAGGACAAATTGGATTCTATAACATTGGGTGGCAACCAGACTACCGCAGTAAGCAGTGGTAACCTACTGCGACATAATCTACTGCTCAGTCAATCATGTCTCTTTCGAGACATGATCGCCCAAAGCGTGTATCACGTATGGCACTTAACTGACTGAATGAAGATAATATTTGGAAACGTAAGCAAAGATTCTACTGGACATAAAGTAGGGGATCGGTTTTATATGGTTATGAAGTAATACACTGATCCCCCTCTGTTTAATAATCATTAATACAATCCGACTCTTCTCCCTTCAGCTATACTTTAAATATCACGATAGAAAATCTTCTGCCCAATCAGTCATATCTATTTCAAGACATGTCTCATGTGTGGCATTTAAACAAAATAAGAAAATGCAGTATATTTGAACCTTGGCATCCTTTGCCATGCCAATTCGCCTTCGTTCCCCCTTGTCGCACTTTCCGTCTCCTGTTAGAACACTTCCCAGGTATTTCAATTTTTGTACCTGCTGGATTCTAGTATCCCAGACCTGTATTTGGCATATTGGGCTGCCCTTTTTACTGATGACCATGCATTCAGTTTTCTTGCAGTTTATTTGTAGTCCTTTCTTGTCACTCCCTTCAGCTACCTTCTGTAGGAGGTCTTGTAGTTTCTATTCTTCTTGGAATTACATGCGAATTATGAAATAGACCTTTCGAGCTCAAAGACAAAGATGTCGGCTGATAACTACGGAATAGTTCAAGAAAGCCGCAATAATAAGAGAATAAGTTGAAAAATTACAGGCAAACCTTCCAATTAGTTTGTTTGTTGGATTGACACAAAATAAACAACAAATCTGAGGATGCTGTTATGAAAGTGTGCTTACAAATAGCAAATAACCTTTAATGAAACTGAGATATGAAATAAACAAAGATTAAACTGTGGAACGGAAAGAATACCCCGATCATCAGTTTGCTTTAGAATGTGCGATACAACTTTGCATAAGAATGTTATAATAAAATATTAGGGCCGCAAGTTCTCTAGGGGCTGCCAGTTACCTATGGTCCGCAAGGACCCGGAAAGCCGCAAGGTTCCTTGTCTCCGCAGATCTATTGTAAAGAAAAAAATTAACAAAATAACAACTAGGATTAACTGGAAAATTATTATCATACTTGTATGCTGAAATAGACATCTATTAACCCGTCTCTCTCTCTCTCTTTCTGTATATATATATATATATATATATATATATATAATCTTTGATAGAATTCTTTCGAATTCTTTCGGCTCCGAAGAGACCAAAAATCAGTCGTAATTAAAAAAAAAAAACGAACGTGAGAAAGAAATAGATTATAGATACCTGTTCCAAAATACATAAAAAGTAGCTAAAAGTTGTGAAAACGCTAATTCCGCGATTTCTTCCATTTTCAGTTTTTCGTGATCACGGAATATCTGCGTTCCGAGAGTATGTTAATTTGCTTAAAGTAACATAGTGGGTTCAGTGTGTGTGGGGGAGTTGCATTTTGTGGCAAGAAGGGACGCAAGGCGCATTTTGCTGGGGTGGGGACGATGTTGCTAAGCACGGCACAGGATAAAATAACAAATGAGATGCTGGTCTGAAAGCGCCTTTAAGTCGTAAGTCTAGTTGAAGAAGCTCAATATGAATAATAACATATTTGGATGCTGATCAAAAAATATTTCCGTGTTAAGAAATATCACATTGTAACAAATTATGATTTTAAAAACTCTTTGAATAATTATACGAGAGTGGGAATCATCTGTTAAAATATCTAAATCTATACTTATTTATAAATGAAACTATGCCTGTGTGTGTGTGTGTCCGTTACCTATAGATTCCGAAACGGCTTAACCGATTTTCTTGAAAATTTACACAGTTGTACTATAAGTGTCTGCGAGTGTTCTTAGATAGGTTTTGTGTCGAGGTACCCCAGATAAATATTAAAAATCGTTATTCTTAAAAATCGGGTTATGGAAATTTGATACACTCATAGACAAAGACATAAGAAACGATATTCAGAAGTTTCAAGGTTGCAGTTCTTACAATAGTGCAGAAAATCGATAATATCCCCGATATCGAAAATCGATATCCCCGATAATTTATCGAATCTGATCAAAAAACCGATATTCAGCCATCAATATAGCTCATTACTCCAATTTTACTCCCGATGGATACAATAAGTTTTCATGGACTTCCTTAGGTTAGTTTATCCTTGGATGACTTATTTGACTCCGATATTGGAAATCGATACCCAGATATCATACCGAGTCTGATCAAAATCAGTTTTTCAGCAATTTTATTTTAGTTTATGCTTCAGGTTTGGCTCTAAGTAGGTATAATTATCGTTCTTAGTCTCAGCCAGCCATGGTACCATTTAGTCAGAGGACTTATTTAGCCTTCGAAATTAAGTTTACGACGGAAAAAAGCTTATTTGATATCGATACAAGGAAATCAAAATTTGATTTACATCCATTCATTTTTCTTTCAGTCTACAGTTTTGCTTTAACTGGAAACAACTATTGCTTTTTAGTCTTTCGTGCCAACGTCCAAAGAATCTGAGTTCTAGGACCATGGATTAGTTTTAAAGCTTTCATTATACCCGAGCAACGCCGGGCTATACTGCAAGTCTCACATAAGTTATGGATTAAAAAAAACTGGTCTTAACTTAAGATAAGTCAGCTAAATGCCCTAAGTGATAAACGCTTAGGCGATCAAATCTCGAAAGAGACATTGCTGGGTAGAAGATGTTGCCACAGGAAGTTGCCATTAATTTCTGCAATAAACTGGTTGTTAACCCAATCTATTCTGTTATTTAAACCATAGCTTGAAGAAGAAGAGTCCCATTAAAAGTTTTTTTAAGGATATCTGCGCGTAAGTGAATGAAACGAATTCAACTGGAATTCCAACTCATTTCTTCGAGTACTCGCTTCGTGACGATATTCACTGCACCACAATGAACTTCCATATCTTAAGATACTTGTTGGAAAGCATGATTGCATATTGGAAACTCTCTTTTGAATAAAGGATGATTAAGATCTTGGAATGAAAGAATCTTAGTCTAAAATAATCTTTGGACATTGTCAAATCTCTCATAATAACAAGTATTTATTAAAATATTGGTTTGAAATAATCTTCAAGAAAATTTTGGGATGTTATCAAACCTCACATAATATTCAGCTAGATTATGATCCCGGTCTGAAGAGTTCTTGTCTGAAACAATCTATGCATATTATCAGATTTCTCATAATGACAATATGCGAATAAGAAATTAGTATGAAGTAAATTTGACTAAAATAGAGTGAGGATGTTAACAAATCTCGATTTCTAAAAAATTATTCATAGCCTGTTCCGAAATAATGAATGAATGTTAAATGATTTCGCATAAGTGTTCATTAAATGATTTAGATCTTCGTTCTAGAGAATAATCGGCAGGTAACAAATCCCTTATGCAAAAAAAAAAAAATAAATAAATAAATAAATAAAATAAAATAAAATCAGGATTAAAAAAAACAACAGTAAATATACTGCTATTGAAGAATCATTGGGCGTAAGGAGATATTAAAGAAGCAAAAATACAGAAATGAATATATTTTCTCAAAAAAGTCAAAATTTGTAACAAAACAGGCATGTAAACAATTTGTCATAAAAAAAAACAATCAATAATACTTATTATCAAACTCATTTGGTGTTAGGACTATCGGATAAACAAAAAAGACATTGAATAAAAACATATGGTCCTTCTCCAAACAATGAATTCGTTACAATTTGTGATGGAAATAACAAGGATTAAAACTGTAGTTTTCAATAATCCGTGGTTATTAAAAATATTGGATGAATTAAAATGCAATTTTTAAGAAATTATGGTCCTTCTCCAAAATAATCGAAAATGTAAAATTCTTTTATGTGAAGAATTTGTGATAAAAAAAAAAACAAGGCTTAATATTCTGGTCCTGAATAATTGGTTGTTGTTAAGAGATATCAAATGAACTAAAAATCTAATGATTCATACATTATGATCCTTCTCAAAAATATAAAAAAACATATCAAACATCGCATGCGAAAAATGTGTGATAAAAAAGAACAAGGCTTAATATTCTGGTCCTGAAAAATCATTAGGTATTAAGAAACATTGAATGAAATAAAAAATACAATGATTAAGAAATTGTAATACTTTTACATAAGAACCAAAAAATGTATCAATACTTGAATGTAAACAATTTGGAATAAAATAAGTTATTAGTTTTCTGGCTCGGATTAAACATTGCGTATTAGGAGACATCGGATGAAGTACAGATACAATGATTTAGAAATTATTGTTCTACTCCAAATGAACCGAAATATGTAAAAGAAATCTTGCATTTAAATAGTTTTTGATAAAAAAAAACAAAGATTTATTTTCCGGTGGGAATAATATTTGGGTGTTGGGTGAGATTTTAGGTTGTCCCCAAAATTCGTAAACACTTGCAAAAGCTTGAAATTTTACTCGCAAAAACAACAAAACTTATTGCTGAAAATAAAGACCATTATTTTCCAAGACTTTTTGCCATCGATCCGCAAGCTTTCGGATCTGGTAAAAGTTCCATTCAGCCGGCTTCGAATCAAAGAATTCTTGACACGCTTCCTCGACTTCATCAAACGAGTCGAATCGGCGGCCCTTCACAAAGTGTTGTGTTGAGCGGAAAAGACCGTAATCTGATGGAGCACAGTCAGGACTGTAGGCTGGATGTAGCAGAACCTCAACACCGTCCAGATCTTCCAACTTGTCTTTGGTCTTCCTGGCGGTGTGTGGCTTGGCATTGTACTGCTGCATCAAAGCGCGCTTTCGGTTGATCAGAGCCGGGTACTTTTGCTTCAACTTTTCGGAGACCCGCTCAAGTTGCTGACAGTAAAGTTCGGCACTGATGGCACGACCATTCGGAACCAACTCAAAATGAACGATTCCTTCAAAGTTCCACAAAACGCACAACATGACTTTCTTGCCGAATCGATCTTGCTTTGAAACCTTTCTGAACCCATCGCTTGTCTCGATTGTGCTGGACCAGATAAACCCATTTCTCAAGTGTTTACGAATTTTTGGGACAACCTGATAGTATGAAGCATAATTAAAATGTTTAATAATTATGGTCCAGAGAATCAAAAGACAGTATCAAAACATGTATGTGAACAATTTGTGAGAAAAAAAAGATAAAACAAACAATTATTTTGGTCCGGAATTATCATGAAATATTTATGTTGATTTTCAAGTGAAACATCTACAGTCTTCTTTTATTAATAATTTTACTTCAAGCAAGGCAATAAAGCCACTAAGAAACAATGTTTAACTGATTGTAGACTAATATGAGAAAAAGAAACGTTATAAACGAAAGAGAACAATAAAAAACACTAATTTACATGACAGATTATAACGATTGAATATGCATTTAAATTTTTGAAGATCAAAGTAGAAGCCGAAAGTAAATATACAGGAGAGAGTTCCAAATACGAGAAGTGCGAGAGAATTGATTGTCCGCGTAGAATATATGATAACATCTAGTCATTTCATCTGTAAAATTGTAAGACCTAATTATTATTCTTGTACTGTACTTAAATTCGTAAAATCATGTCAACTTTCTCATCAGCAACTTTATCATGCAAACATTATAGACAAGGTACAGGAAAGCTATATTACGGAATTGGGAAAACGAGCCAAACAAGACTTCTGTTCAGATCGATAAATTTGTAGATTGTGTTTTCTGTGTTTATCAAGAACCTCTAAATGCATAACTTAAACATCTGATCAAATGTGACAGTAATATTCTATGCATTAATGAATGGTCAGCTTAAAATGTCCAAAATGCACTTTTAACTTTACACCTAATATCTTATAAATATAGTTGTTTACCTATATTCTAACGCATCATAAGATATATAACAGTCGTTGAGGTTAACAAACCATTGCGTTCACATAATTAACAACCGTTTCTGGGTCATTTCTTAGGTCAGCTAAGAATTTGACCTTATCGAACTGAGCAGACATAGAATTGAGACAGAAATAAATGATTATCTCACCAGTATAGATACTAAGTTTAGAAGTGATGCCTTCAGGAAGAACCCTGGTGGGGTCAGCTGCATTAGTAAAATTAAATCTAAACGAGTAACTGTACAGGACAACTTTTACTTCGAAATTTTATAAGAAATACTGAATCAATTCCTCAATTCGTTCAGCATTTCAACTTTCAGCGACAAACCCTGTCGAACGTTTTCAAGATGTCCAAATCTACATCACAAGCTTTGCCTAATATTTGATAAAATCTTTCGCAATAATTCTTAATGTATGCGCAGTTGACCTGCTAAAGTGAAAGCCATAATGCCCTGTAAGAGACTCAGCTACAAGTCTTACTCCATTGTGTCAACCTTCGCGCCAGTGAAGTATTGAACTACTGTATACGCCATAGATATTTTTCTTCTTTTATGTACCCCGTCCTTTCAGGATGTAGGTGATCATGGCTTTTCACATCTCCCTATACCTTTCGGCTCTTAGGACGCTTTCTCCAGTTACACTACGCAGCCCTTGTTCCGTCATCCACCTAATCAGGTCCTTCAAATATGTTATCTACTGCTTTCCCCTGTATCTTTCTCCCTTTATCTGGCCTGTTAGTATCAGGTTCTCCAAGCCCTCCTTACTCGTTTCATGTCCCAGGAATTTTAGGTGTCACTTCCTAATGCTCACTATTTATTTCCCATTCGTCCTCATCATTCATCATGTGGTCCATCCATGGTATTCGCAGCATTTTTATGTAGAACCACATTTCAGTTGCTTCAAGTTTTTCCTTAATCTTCCATGATATTGTCCAACATTTACTGCCATACTGAAGAACTGATATCACATAGCAATCCAGTACTCTCTTTTTCGTTTCTACCAAAATTGTCCTGTTTCTTAATAATTTACTCAACTTCTGGAATTCTTCCTTCGTTATGCCAATTCGTATATATATATATATATATATATATATATATATATATATATATATATTTATCCGAGTGAATAGGGAACGATATATATATATTGTCATCCGCAGACAGATCTGTTTCGCCGTAACACAGCTCATCAGTACGGTTAGACTCCGATTGCTTTTTTATCCGGGATTGTAACCCGACCGAAATGGCGTCAGTCGGCGACTCTACCCCTGGGCTATAGGCATTCGGTGGAAGTAGGCAGACTTTTCAGCGCAGATCATTATACGCGCCAAATAGATAGAGCGCTCTAATTCATTTCATTGAATGAGCAATGCGTACATGTCAGAGTAGCTACTGTTTATCAAAGTCTACTATTTTCCCAGAGTGCTCAATCAGGGTGTGAGAGCGTAAATATTGTCATCCGCTGACAGATCTGTTTCGCCGTATCATAGCTCATCAGTATATATATATATATATATATATATATATATATATATATATATATATATAGAGTGAACGATATATATATATATATATAGATTGATTGATTGATTGATTGATTGATTGTTTAAATATTTAGTTTTGGCTTATAATAAAATTGGACCAGTGCATATTTGTATTAAAAATGTTCAAGACAATAATATTTAGGAACTTTTGAATATTTTCTAATTGTAAAGGATTTAGTACGCGACCGAGGTTTCTACCATAAGTGGTGTCTTCAGGCGTGTTTCAATAACTCATTTTCCCGTTTACTGTAACGGTGTTTTTTGTTTTTTTTTTAACGCACACACGGTAGAGACCTGCTCGCGTAATAACTCGTTTACAAGTAAAAAAAATGTCAGAAATGAGCTGTGACGTTAACAGATGTTATTTTCTTTATATTTTCGTTGTATTTGAACTAGAAAAAAAATCTACAGTAATTTTATCAACAGATTTTTTCCGGTTAAATTTGTCACCATAACTCACTTCCCTGAAGATGACCTCGAAAAGAGTTTGAAAGTACTTGGGTACCTTGAGAAATGAATGAAAATAATATCTGTCAACGTTGCAGCTCATTTCTGTTTTGATTGTAATGCGCGAAAGTTTATCCGTGCTTATGAATGATTTTATTAAGAAATAAGCAAACATAATGTTTGCAACTTATTTAATCTCACACACACACACACACACACATACAAAATAACTCACACACATTTTTATACATGTGGGTGGGTATGTGAATTGATAAATATACATATGGGTATGCATTCAAGCATACGCACATAAAAAATAATACTATTCAGGTATTAATAAAACCAAGCTCAGTGTAGTATAAACAGAGCTATTAATTATACACGTCACTGCAATCAATAAATTTAAAGGTTTAAACTTCTTAGATGTATTTTATAACCTGAAGAATGGTCTGTACAAACCCTTTGCTAAAGAATCACTCAATCACAAACACATCAACGAAGAATCAAATCATCACCTTAGTATCATAAATAACTTGCGCAAATCAATTCAATTTGTCTTAAGTACTAACACTCGTGTTTTTGTCAACTCCAAAATTAAAGACATTAAAGCCTCATATGAAATAAACTCGACACTGTTTTAGAATACTACGTATAAATTATTGCAGTTACCCTAATACTAATAATAATGATGAACCTTCTAAATGTAATTACGACTGCCGAAAATATAAAACCTGTCCATTAAACGGCAGGTCATGTCCAAAATTATTTTTCTAGTGCTCGCATTTATTCGGATGACGATGTTAAATTTTAATTTGGAGTGACAGAAAATACGTGGAAATATCGTTTCGATGACAATATACAGTCTTTAAACAATAGTAAACCGTGAAAAAGCACCGCTATATATATATATTATAAATTATGTTTTAGAACATGTACATAATTTTTTCTATATATATATCCTCTACAATCATATGGCTGTTTCGATATTGGGTATCCAACGTCTCATCAGGAGGAATGAACAATAACTGAAATCATCCGCTGTATATATTTGGTTCATTGTTGTTGTGGGGTTGGTCGGGTTTATTGATAATAAAGGGAATATGTCTTTCGTGTTGACCGTTAGAATTTTGAGGAACTTGGTGTGTAAATGCTACAAGGTTGATTAATGGCATTATCTGTTAGAATGTACGTTTTTATTGGTCGGGTATATCTTTTGGTTAGAATTTCGAAAAACGTGGTGTGTGGAGGTTTACTACTTGATCAGTTGTGCGTGTCTGGGTTTTTTTGTGATTAGGGAACCCATCCTGTTTGTTGACCTTAAGAATTTTTAGGACAGTGGCGTGGTTAGCTAGTGTTTGATTAATGAGTGTCTGTTGTTACTAGATATATTTTATGTATTCACTTTTATCTAGTGGCCAGACTGTCTCCCTTGGGATTCCTTAGATGGACGTAATAAGGTTGGGGTGTTTTTTCCTTTTAATTTTGATTTTTCCAGTACGGAATATTTTTGTATTTAAGTAAGGCTTAATTCGGAATGTTAAACTTTGCTTTAGAATTTAGTAGTTTGATTTTTCTATAGAATTGTTTATTTTTATTTTTATCTTAGCGGGATAGGGTTGTTTATTCAAGTGTGGAGTATTATTGTATTTAGGCGAAGTTATTTATAAAAAATCTAAACTTGTATTTTTTAGAAGGTAAATGCAAATTTGTATTTTATCAGTTTTTTATAATTTATCTAACTTTGTATATTTAATCTTAATTTTGAATTTAGAGGATCGATTTTTCCTTTAATTTAAAATTTTCCATAGATTATAGTTTGGAAGACTGTTTATTTCATTTAATTTTACAGTTTATTTATTACGATATTTTTGTGGGTATTAGACCTTACTTTAAGGATTTATTAGATCGATTTTTTCTATAGCATTTTTAATCTTTTATAATAAAAATATCTAATCAAATTCCTAGTATTTCCTAGCATGATTGTAAGATTAAATCTTTAATGTGCTTACAGTTTATTTTTGTGTATGATATAATTAATCTGAAATAGTATATTTAATCTTAATTTTGAATATAAGAAATTGATTCTTTTTCGAGTTTGTAAACCATTGTTTTTTGTTTTTTTTTGTTTAAGTTTGATTTTTCCAGCACGGAATATTTTTATATTTAAGTAAGGTTTTTACGGGTAGATTTCTAATTAATTCGGAATATTAAACTTTGCTTTAGAATTTAGTAATTTGATCTTGTCTACAGAATTTTTTTTTTATATATCGGGATAGGGGTGTTTATTTAAGTGTGAAGTATTTTGTATTTAGGCGACGTTATTTATAAAAAATCTAAAATTGTATTTTTTAAGAGGGTAAATGTAAATTTGTATTTTATTAGTTTTTTATAATTTATCTAAATTTGTATATTTAATCTTAATTTTGAATTTAGTGGATCGATTTTTTTCTTTAATTTGTAATTTTTCATAGATTATAGTTTAGGAGCATGTATATTTCATTTAATTTTTCATTGTATTTATTTAGATATTTTTGTGGGTATTAGATCTTACTTTAAGGATTTATTAGATCGATGTTTTCTATAGCATTTTTAATCTTTTATAATAAAAATATCTAATCAAATTCCTAGCATTTCCTAGCATGATTGTAGGGTTAGATCCTTAATGTGATTACAGTTTACTGTGGTTTCATGCCTGTGGTTTAAAATGAAAAATGAAATGCAATAAACAGGCTCCCAAACTATAATCTATGAAAAATTAAAAATTAAAGAAAAAATCGATCGTCTAAATTCAAAATTATGATGAATATATATATATATATATATATATATATATATATATATATATATAGGTATAGTGCGTATACATATAGTATATATAGTTGGCGGTGTGTATAGAGTTTAATTACACAGTTGTTATATCTTCCCTATACAAGTGCGTATTACTAAAAAGTCACGAAGCAACATATGCTAAACAATCTATTCGGGCATTAGATTGTATAATATCTTGGATCTTAATCAGGTTTTTTCTGCATTTTGGTAAACGTGCCAATATCTCAGTTTAAAATATATAAAATGCCTAATCTGTGATCAAATTTTAAAACAGCCTCTTTACTGAACCTTTCATTTTGACAGGCATAAATGAAACCCCCTAAAACAAGAGCTGTTATGAGCTTGTGAATTTTTGCATCAACAGTCATCAACGAAAATTTTTGCTTAAAAAAAATACCAAATCACAAATGGGTAATGGTGAGTACGAATACCCCAGCGAAGTCATGGCCAGTCAGGCAGATGTTTATCTAACAAGAGTGAGAAGACCTATGATTTGAATTCAGCATATGTAATAGGTACATTAAAAATTATCACATAGAAATCATTTTACTGGGCGCTTCACTTTTTCAAAAAAACGCCCCCCCTTGAAATAATATTATGCTAATGGCAGAATTTTTGTGCACAGGAAAGAAAACTTAGACTTGCTTTACAATCTGTAATTATTTTGATGCAACTGTGTAATTTTATAAAATTAAGCCCGCATTAATCCTGTCAAAATTGAAAAGAAGATCCGAGGAGAAAGACTTGGTGAATCTTAGTTGCATGACTGAACAGATTATTAAGGCCTTGGCAATGGTTTATTTACACAAAAAGAGCGGTAACTTTGAAATGGACAACTCACTTTAAAAAAGACTGAAACAACAGGAATCGATTATTCAAGATGTAACAGAGGGTGACATAGGATTAACATTAAAAATGATAGCTAATACCCAAGAAAACTTAGTTGCTTTAGTCTAAACATTTATTAATGAAAAAGTTAAATTTGTGTACACATTCTATAGGTTTACTTGCTAAAACCATTAATTATATTGGATCAAAATCTGATCCAAACTTTATTTAAAAATAACACGTGGCTTTGACTGTATGATCCTGAAGAGAATGTTTAATAAGATTAACTGTGACCAAATATGGAAACACTCCTATCTTGTTATTTCTAATGTGATTTTACTGTTGCAATTTCTTGATGTGTATGAAGAAATTTTTTTCACGGATTTCTCTCTCATGGAACTCACTTCCGGTTTCAAAAATTTAAATAAAATGTCAGTCATTCTCATCTGTCTTCTTGATTCATCGTTTTTTTATCTTTCCCATTTCTAATTTTATATATATATATATATATATATATATATATTATTTGTATTATTTTCTTCTTAGTAACTGAATGTCTGTGTTGCCTTACTTGGGGTAAAATGATCAAAACAAATTCAATAAAAATCCAACCGTTCATAGGATTATGGCAACATTTTTCAGGAATATTTTGAATGTTTTGCACACTGACTATCATTGGTGAAAAATAGCAGTAACAATTGTTTATTAAGAAGGTCGACTAATAATTTCGTCCGGAAGCGCTGTGGAAAGTTTCATCTGATATTCCTTTTTTCTTTAGCAAGATATTTTCCATTTTTCTCTAACACGCTAAATGTCCGGTCTTTTTGAGATGTTCATTCATTTTCGAGCACGACAACTTATCTTCCTCTCGTCAGAAAAGGCGAATAATGCATTGAGTTCATATGGGAAATCATTAGACATCTAGTTCACTTAGCACCTGCAGACTTATTCATATTTCCCAAACTTAAACACATTTTCGGAGACTATGAGTGACATAAAAATGTATGTTTAGACATGGCGGAATTCTCAAGACCATCGGTTTATCACCACTGGAAGTACTTTCAACGGAGGTTACATAAATAAATAAAGTTTTTTTTTTATTAAATACGTTTGCGTTTTATCCAGTTTGTTCCACAATCTTTTTGAATGGAATTCATAATTTTATATTATATTAACATCTCCGTTACTGTGAACTTACACGTCTCGACATAACTTTTTCAGCTGTTTAAGTATATATATATATATATATATATATATATATATATATATATATATAATATGAACTTAATCACAGTAAGGCAACACTAATAGTAATAGATTGAACTAGCGAAAATAGTGCTAACTTAACAGTAATTTAAACCGTCTTGTAACCCGGCGAGAACTAACTCGTGCGTTAAATAATGGTGGGGGAAGAGAAAAAAAAAACAAACAGCGCACTGGAACAATACGTCTAGTGCCCATTGGAAAGAAAAAATGAACCAAGACAAAACCTTAACAATACAGTGCTCGATACGAAAGTACGAAAGTAGAGCGAGAATACAATACAAGAAATCTTACCCTGAAGAACCGTTGTGTGAAACCGCGATAGGTGGTGGCTCACTTTTAGATTTCTTGTATTGTATATATATATATATATATATATATATATATATATATATATATATATATATTCCATTTGTAAACGAGTTATTACGCAACCTAGGTTGCTACTATCAGTGGTGTACTTAGGCGATTTGCAATAACTGATTTTAACGTTTACCGTTTCTTTTTATGAACGATCACGCAACAGTGGTTTTTTTAACACTCACGTGGCAGGGAATTTTGAACGCGCAGTTTTTAAAATTACAAGAACTTATAAGGTTTTAATCCATGGTTGTATAAACATAATAGGTGTTTTATTTATATTAGTATTGTGTTTTTTTATACTTTTATATATATCTTAAGAAACAACTTTTGGAAGTCTATAATAACCTGGAAATAGTATTATTCGAAAATTATTTTATATCACCAATGTTTAGTGTATGATGCACGCTCTCTCTTTTTCTTTCTCTTTCTCTCTTTATATATATATATATATATATATATATATATATATATACATGCATACATATTGTTAATTACTTAGTTTTTGTGTCATAATAAAATTAGACCAGTGCGAAATTGAGTTAAAGTTATATTGTAAAACTTTTGAATATTTTCTATTTGTAAATGAGTTATTACGTGACCGTGGTTTCTACCATGAGTGGTGTCTTCAGGCGATTTGCAATAACTAATTTTACCGTTTACCTTTTTTAAGAATATATATATATATATATATATATATATATATATATATATATATATATATATATAGGAAAAACCACTAAAAAGTTGTAAGTTTAAAAATGTATTTTTGACAGTATTTTTTATTTCTATTATTATATATATATATATATATATATATATATATATATATACATTTGATATTTCAGACCGGTCTCGGTCTTTCATCAGAAACAAATGATTTTAAAATTTAAACTAGAAGCTTTCGTCGTGAGGAGCGTCTTTCGCGAGATGTTTACATCACGTGATGTAGAAAGGGATAGAGTTTTTGGATATTTTTAAACTAAACCTAACTGTAATAATACTTTTAAAGGTTGTTTTAAAGCAAATTTTTTAAGTGTATCTAAAAGATGTTTAACTATTGAAATATTTATAAAGATTCAAATTACCTAAGTCCCTATTTAACCCTAGCCTATATGTATTTAATTTTAAAATTCAGTATTTTTCTTTCTTTCTGCGTATGTAGAACTAAAATCGGAATATATCAGTAAACATTTGCAGTTTTCTAATGTGTGTCATGGTTGATTGAAGTGTACAACTATGGCGGAATAAGGGTTGTTTTGGCGCATGCGTAGTTTATGTTCATTAAAACGGAATCTAAAACTGAATCCAAAACAACCCTAATTCTCATTTTGATTTCCTGGTATCGATATCAAATAAGTTTTTTTCGTCGTAAACTGAATTTTGAAGGCTAAATAAGTCCTCTGAGTAAATGGTATCATGCCTGAGACTAAGAAGTACAATTATACCTACTTAAAACCGAACCCGAAGCAAAAACTAAAATAAAAGGGCTGAAAAAAATACAGACATACAGGCAGATTAACAGACATACACACAAACATCTTGCCTTTTATATATATATATATATATATATATATATATATATATATATATTATCGATTTTCTGCACTATTGTAACAACTGCCACCTTGAAACTTCTGAATATTGTTTCTTATGTCTTTGTCTATGAGTGTATTAAATTTGATTAAAATCGGACTACTCCTTCTATAACCCGATTTTTTAGATTATCGATTTTCGATATTCATCGAGGGACCTCGGCACAAAACCTAGCTAAGAACAGTCGCAGTCGCTTATAGTACAACGGTGTAAATTTTCTAGAAAATAGGTTCAGTTGTTTCGGAGTCTATAGGTAACGGACACACACACACAGACACACACACATACATACACACAAACACACTCCATTTATAAATAAGTTTATATATATATATATATATATATATATATATATATATATATATATATATAAATGGTCTTTATTAAACTACAAGAAATAGTAAGAGATCAAATATGTAAATATTAAAAATTGATATATATTTCTATTTTATCGCATCAGACATTAAATGGAGGATTAGAATCTACATCCCATACGTGTCGATATAAATAAATCCAACCGCCTATGCTAATCCAAAAAATATTTTCTCGCATTTTCCGCCTGTGGAAATCACTTCCTTTTACTTGCTTCCCTGATACTTAATCTTTGAAAGTTACAACACTACCTCATCTTCTATCTTCTGGAATCCCCTTCACCCTTCCTCAATCAGCCATATACTCCATTTTTGGCTTTCACTTTCATTCCCTATGACCCCCGGCGTACTAATAGCATTTCTGACTTGGCTAGAGTCAAATGATTACCTTTATTTATTTTTTGATTGAGTGAGTGTTTTATTTATTATTATGTAGACTTTCTTTTATTTTTTAAAGGGAAACATCGTCTTTGATTCATATTTTTCTTCCGATTTTCCTCTCATTCAATATGGAAGAGTCTATTATTTAAGTTAATGGTAGTACGTAACGAATGTGTAACACACTTACTAACGGAAGTACAAGGTAGATAAATAGATATTACTTTTATAAAAAAGAAACATCTATAAATCTCATAACTTACAACTGCATCTAGGTCACCCACGTTATTGCGAATTAATTCCCCCAGAATAACAAAAACCTTACAATCTTAATGACACAAGATTGAGAAGGTTGTAAATATCTTGGATTGACACGTCTTAATAAAGTTAAAGCATTTTGGTTTTCTTTTGTATGTTAGAGATTCGTCATTCAAACAATTCTTTCCATCGCTGTTTTACTTATGTCCTTGCGAGAGAAGCTCATATTGAATTCATGATAAATTCTCTGAGACCTAAATCGCTTTTTGCAAGTCTTAAACCACGCATGACTTGTAAACTGCAGCTGTAATTAATCTTGTGGGCTCAGCAGAAGGAATATCTCAAATCGTTGTTCACACAATGTTCAGGAAAACAGCTGTTGCGAACCGATTTGAACGCGATAAAATATTTGCGATATCTTTCAGCGTTACCGTTTTGTACAAAATTAAAAGCACCTGCGTCGTATCCACGTCATTTATCAAATAAGTTTTTTTTCTCTTTAGTTTCTTTTTTCTTTAGTTTTTGTTTGTTTGTTATTTTTTTTTTTTGCTGTAAGCATTGATAACAGAGTTCGGATTTATTAAACAAATACATCAACAGTTTAATAACTTCCTTTGGCGAAATAGCTTGTTGTTCATAGCAGCACCTTTCACACGTCAAGTTCTATAGATCTTTCTCCTAAACCTATTACCACCCAAGACTATAAAACCCAGTGAGTACTACAATGTACTCACAGCTCGGGGGTAAAGGAGAAAAGTAGGATTCACTTGGTTCTGTAACAGTGGGTGGCAACCACTCTAGGAGAACGGCTTGTATTACTTGGCCTGTGCTAGGTGAATGCGGTTATCAAATCAAAGCTATTTTGCAAGACTTCCAATCGACTTATATTGATCCTATCGCCAAATAACAAAGAAGAGAACAAAATAAATATAGTTATTTTCTCTGGCATTTTGTTGATTTAAATTTTACTTAAATTGCATACTAGCACTATAGCTCGGCGTTGCCCCGGTATAATGAAAGCTTTAAAACTAATCCATGATCCTATAGCTCAGACTGTTCGGACGTTGGCACGAAAGACTAAAAAGCAATAGTTGGTTGCAGTCAAAGCGAAACCGTAGATGGAAAGAAAAATGAATGAATGTAAGTCAAATTTTGATTTCCGGTATCGATTTCAAGTAAGTTTTCGAAAGCTAAATAAGTCCTGTGAGTAAATGGTATCATGGCTGAGACTAAGAACTACAAGTATACCTACTTAGAGCAAAAGCCGAAGCAAAAATCAAAATTAAAGGGCTGAAAAACTGATTTTGGTCGGGGTATCGATTTAAAATATCAGAGTCAAATAAGTCATCCAAGTATAAAATAACCTAAGTAACTCCATGAAAACTTATCGTACCCATCGGGAGTAAAATTGAAGAAAATGAGCCATATTGATGCCTGAATATCGGTTTTTTATCAGATTTGATAGAATATCGTTAGTATCGATTTTCGATATCGGAGAAAAGGAGTCGTCTGAGAATTCTGCAGCAAGAAACACGATAAAAAGACTGAAATCCTGATTTTGATCAGACCTGATTAAATATTGGGAGGAAATCGGAAAAAATAAGTCGTTCATGGCCTGACCTGAAGCCTAAAAGTTTGCGTGAAGTTTGGTAAGAATTGGATACAAATTGTGGATTTGTATAAAGGACATACAGACAGATAGACAAACACACACACAATCATCTTGCCTTTTATATATATAAAGATTCTTAATACGGAGAAGCAGCTCAAATTTATGCAAATAATATGAAATGCCACATGTCAGTCTGTCCTTCCTCTAAAAATTGAGAAACGACCGGATGGCTTTCCACCAAAATTGTCTTAACAATTGTTGTAGCTTCGTCCCCGAGGGCAGGAGGGGCTTCTAAGAAAAATTCCACTGAGTAGATACACGGTCCCGGGGAACAATGGCCCACGGCAGCGCCACCCCACTGCAGCAGAGGGATGAACCAAGTCCTCGTCACCGGGGCCAGCTCAACCGACTGGGGAATTTTTCTTCCTTCGCCCGTCCGTACGCGATCGGGTTCCCCAGGTTAAAAAAGACATTGTGTCGCATCTCGCTCCAGTGGAGGAGTAGAGTGAATACTCACAATTGTCTTATCAATAGTCTACGACACAAGAAGTTACACAGGCTATCAAGATATAAAATAAATGATAATTTCAACTAAACATTTAAAAAAAGTTTACTATTCATTTCTATGTAAAGAGAGGGTGAATGAACATTCCATAATAAATTAATACGAAGTTGCTTTATTTAAGCATATAATAATCTCTATGAATAAATGGATGTCTGTTTGTTGTTTTATGTAGAGAAAATTAGTTTGTGAGCAATACTAATTAATGCTGCCAATTCATTTAAGATAACTTAATAAGAATAATTTTCATATTTTAATTCATATTCTTAGTCAATATATAACTTCAAGAAGAAAAAGAGAAAAGGTGATAGAATGGTGTTAAGAACCATTAAATATTAGCAATAATAATAATGCCAATTCATTTAGGATAACTTAATAAGAATAATTTTCATATTTTAATTCATATTCTTAGTCAATATATAACTTCAAGAAGAAAAAGAGAAAAGGTGATAGAATGGTGTTAAGAACCATTAAATATTAGCAATAATTTCCATTTAAAATTACTAGGTCCTTTTATCACATTTCAGAATAACTTATTTAATTAATGAATAAAATATCCTCATCGAAAAAACGAATGATTTGGAAGGTTTCTCTTAATTTAAATATCTATTTCTTAGGAAATTTTACTAGTTTTGTTAGTCATGGGTATCACGTAAATTACATCCAGGAAGCAAGGATCGGGTAAATGATGATTTTAGGTGGTATGAAACTACCTATTAACTATTGTCTTTTCCATGTCCCCCTTGGCCTGAAGTGGTAGATCCTGATGTGGTCACAGCTTTGGTTAAATAGTGAAACTCTAATCAAAACACTATGATGTATAAACATGTTTTTATATTAAAAATCCCAGCAATACATTTTTATTAACGACAACGAATATTTTTAGTAAAATTAAAAACAATTTTAATGCAACATTAGCAGCAATATATTTTATCTGTAGCTGAATGTATACAACTGCATTCAAAATATGCTTAGTTAAAGCCATAAAATCGTTCCGATTATTTATATTTCCACATTAAATAACCCATAGAGGTGTTGATATGCCAGCAAACTAAACAAAACAACCAATAAGAAAGTTTAATTTTATGAATATTACGTCATATTATATATGACAATTTCTTAAATCAAACTTTATTCAAACACATATCTTCACAAACTACAATATAAATACATATCATCTCCTCTAATAATTTTAATCATCTGTCAACCATCATAGGCAGTACTTTCTACTTCTCATCAGCATGAACCAAGCGAGTTTCCCTCAAAGCAATACACTGCGCCTCTTCTGTCTCACCCTCTCTTCCGACCTCAGGTGGAAGCATTAAACTAAATCAATAGTTAAATATACTGCTAGGAAAGTTGGGTCACTGTCTCAGGCTAGGAAGTTTTTCCCGCTTGAGTTTATTTTGCACATACATAAATCAACCATCCGACCGTGCAATGAATACTGTTGTCATATCTGGTCGGGCGCCCCTGCCGTTCATCTCAGGGTTTCGTCTGGCTCCAAAGGAGAATCTGTAACCTTAACGGTGCTGATCTAGCTACTTGACTTCTGCCACTTTCCCACCGGCGGGATGTGGCTTCCCTCTGTCTATTCTATAAACATTTCCATGGCCTCTGCCCCGACTACCTTATCTCACTGAATGCCCTTCCACAAGAATTTACTCGAGCAACCAGACTGGCATCAGGATCCCACGCTTTTACAGTTAAATCAAATAAATCCAGCCACCACTTCTACACTATCTTTTCTCGCAGTTCCGTCCGTGGAACTCCCTTCCGAATAATTGCCTCCCTGACATCTACAATCTCCAACATTTTCAATGCAACGTCAATTCTCATTTCTTGTGCACTCGAGTCCAGTCCTTCTCATGTCCGTCCCTATCACCTCGTGTATATTGTTCTCTTCTCTTCTCACATTACTTTGGCAACTGTCTTCACACTGGTATTCTCATCCTTCCCTTGCCTTTCATACGATACTCCCTGTAACTGGTTCATCTTTTTCTTCGTTCTCCTTGTTAAACTTTAACCTTTCTCTTACGCAGCCCCCTATGCACCAGTGGCGTTACCGCCTTGCTTAGAGTGAAATGATTAAAAACAATAAAATCATATATATAGATAAAAACTGAGTATCTATCATGTTATGAAGCATAATAACATCTAATATATGTATTCGGATTTTAGCATTGAGTAAACAGTAAGAAGTTCATACACCGCTAAACAATTACATGAATCAATCAGTTAAACAACTTATTAAATCAATGTGCAACAGGTGTTTACTCGTTCAACCAGACTGGCAACTGAGTCTCACCCATTCACAGTTAGATCAACCAAATGCAGACAACAATTCTACTCCTTCAGCTTCTTTTCTCGCACTTCCCTAACTACAACCTCCAGGAATTTAAATGCAATGTGAATCCTCATCTCCTAACCACTTGACTTTAGTTCTTTCTACACCACCCTGTAGATAGATAGATAGATAGATAGATAGATAGATAGATAGATAGATAGATAGATAGATAGATAGAATGCAAGAAAGAAAGAAAAGAAAAGAAAGAAAAGTAAGAAAGAAAGAAAAAAGAAAGGGGACGTAATTTTCGAAATTGTAGGAAAATAATTTCGATTTCTAATTTTTTTTTTTATCTTTGACTATTTGTTCATCATCATAGTTCCCACTCATTTATCATTCAAACTTTTTTTAACAATATTTATCTACATTTCTAACTCATCATTCTTATTCATCATTTGGAACAGCACATTATTTATGTATAGGTAAGTATTTTCAAATTTGTTGAAAAAGCTTTTTCAAGTTATGAATTAATTTATTTTGTTTGCAGATCGCAATTGGAATAATCAGTTTCTTCTGTTACTCATCTTTCAAATATAAAAAAAAAAACTAATAAAAATTATGTTGTAGATAATTTTATGCCATGTTTATTGAATTGTATTATTATCATTTTAAAAATGTAATGATAATTCTTAAAGTAGTGACAAACTGTTTCCTCTGACATGTAGTTAAATATATGTGCGTTTATGCAGGTTTACTTCAGGTAGACTAAAGTCGTCAGCCTGCGACCTTAGTTCATCTGAAAGAAAGGAAACTTTGGTTCTAAAACTCCTCTGCCTTGCAACCATACTCAGCCAGGGAAAAGCCTTTGGGAGTAAGCTCTGAGGGCTGTGGTGTTCACACATTATTATTATTATTATTATTATTATTATTATTATTATTATTATTATTATTATGTTCATACTTTCATACCTACGCATTAAAACATGTGTGTTTTCATCGGCGAGACACACTATGTTAGCAGACAGTGATTAATTAATCCTGACTGGTCATTCTGTGTTCACGTGTTAATCCTATTTTTTCCCGCTCATTCCGCGCGTCCATTTACGCAGAGCACACACGTGTTGCTAGCCAAATAAGGCTAAGTGGTGCCCGCGATAGAGGCAAGTTATCGTGGGAACATGTTTCTTATGTTTTACCTAACTCACACATACACATCGTCACTCAATTGGCTTTACCGGCTTTTCTGGCTCCTTTGAGTCTTCTAGCTTCTCTGATTCCGCTGCTTTCTACGGCTCTACCATCTCTTTTAACTCCTCTGGCTCCGCTGTATTCTCTGGCTCTACCGGCTATTCCGACTCTACTGGCTCTTCTGGCTGTTCTGGCTTCAATCGCTCCGCTGCCTTCTCTGGCTCTACCGGCTCTACCGGCTCTTCTGGCTCTTCTGGCTGTGCTGGCTTCTCTCGCTCCGCTGCCTTCTCCGGCTCTCCCGACTCTTCCGGCTCTTCAGGCTCTTCTGGCTCTTCTGGCTGTTCTAGCTTCTCTAGCTCCGCTGCCTTCTCTGGCTCTACCGGCTCTACCGGCTCTTCTGGCGCTTCTGGCTTTTATGGTTCACTGCTTTCTCTGGCTCTAACAACTTTTCTCGTTCCTATGGCTCTTCTGGCTTCTCTGGCTCCGCTGCTTTCTACAGCTCTACCGTCTTTTTGGCTCCTCTGGCTTCTCTGGCTCTGCTGCCTTCTTTGGTTCTACCGGTTCTTCTGGCTCATCTGGCTACTCTGGCTCCTTTTCCTTCTCTGGCTCTACCGGCACTTCTGGCTCTTCTGGCTTCTCTGCTTCGCAGCCTTCTCTAGCTATACCGGCTTTTCTGGCCCCTTTGGCTTCTCTGGCACCGCTTCGTTCTCTGACCCTACCGGCTCTTCTGGCTCAACTGGCTCTTTTGACTACTCTGGCTCCGCTGTCTTCTCTGGCTCTACCGACTCTTCTGGCTCCGCTGCCTTCTCTGGCTCTACCGGATCTTCTGTCTCCTCTGGCTTTTCTGGTTTCTCTGGTTTTGTTGTCTTCTCTGGCTTTAACGTCTTTTCTGGCTCCTCTGGCTTTTCTGGCTTCTCTCTCTCCGTTGCCTTCTCTGACTCTACCGGCTTTTCTGGTATCTTTGTCTTGTATGGCTTCTCTTTGAATATTTGTTCATCATCATAGTTCCCACTCATTTATCATTCAAACTTTTTTAACAATATTTATCTACATTTCTAACTCATCATTCTTATTCATCTGCCTTCTGCCTTCTCTGCCTCTACCGAGACTTCTGGCTCCTCTGGCTTTACCGTCTTTTCTGGCTCTGCTGCCTTCTCTGACTCTACCAGGTCTTCTGGCTCCACTCACTCTGCTGGTTTCTCTGGCTCCGCTTCCTTCTCTGGCTCTACTGTCTCTTCTGATTCCTCTAACTCCACTTGCTTCTCTCGCTTCTCTGCGTTCGCTGGCTCCTCTGGATCGCCTGACTTTGGAGTGTACATTGTGTGCCGAGTGGGAAGTTCTTTTTTTACAGGGAAATAGCCCTCAACAAGACGGCGAACTCATCTCCGCTTTAAGGACGTCTACAAAAGAGACATGATTGCGATGCATACGCATATTGAGGGTTGGAAAGACATCGCCAACAATCGCTCACGCTAAATACGCAATTTTCTGCCAAGGAAAGAAGGCGAGCAGGCATTGTGGCATGCGTTTTAACAAGCATTCGTTGCAATCGACATCGTTACTGTATGTGTTCAGATACTGTGCCGCTGTTAGCAGCCGAGCGTAGATCAGATGTCTCTCGTGACCGACAGATGTCGCATATATAAAGTTATAGAATATCGATGAAAGAAATTTGTGAGACACAAAATCGATAAAATTGATAATAAGACTAATAATATATATTTTATTTTGTATTTGTAGACGTTTTGAAGAGATAGCAGTGAAATTGACTTTGTTGTCTTTGATAGTTCATAAATTTCACTGTAACTTCACATTTCAATCAAACCGGCCACATAATTGATAATGTTAAATGCGTCTTTTGAGTGTCTTTTTTTAAAAGAAAGTTCGAGTTAAAATAAACTTTTTAAAAAATTCAAACATTCTATGATTAAGTAATTATTTACGCATACTAACTAATTATAGTTTAGGTTAAAAGCAATCTACAGACCCTCTACATCACAAATCATAGCAAGCCATACTAAAACTACTAACCATCTCCAGTATAATAAAGCCAAAAAATAACTTTAGCAAGAAGTCATATTTAATTTTTTATTTCTCATGTCGTTGACAGAAGAATTTATAAACATATCGATCTGACCATTTTCTTTCAATTCTTTAGCTTCTTTGTTGTCATGTATCTTGTCTTGGATTAGTAGTTATTCTTTCAGGAATAAATATATTGGGAAAAATCTGGATAGTAGATTTATATTTTAATAGGTTTCGATAGCTGCAAACTCCAGAACATTTCTTCTTTTTTTTAAAATCATATCACCCCGGGCAAGGCGGTAAGGCCACTGGTATGCAGGGGGCTACGTAAGAGTGAAAAGGTTGGAAAAGAGAAAGCCAGAAACCACATCCTAAACAGGGAACAAGGAATGAGCCTCTACACCTGTTCAATAGACGTGGGTGGAGTGTGAACCGGGCGATAGTTAGTCTATCTACTCCAATTAAGAAAAAAAAATAAGGAAAAGTGAAAAGATTGGAAAAGAGAAAGCCGGAAACCACATCCTAAACAGGGAAAAAGGGATGAGCCTCTACACCTGTTCAACAGACGTGGGTGGAGTGTGAACCGGGCGATAGTTCAGTCTATCTACTCCAATTGAGAAAAAAATAAGGAAAAGTGAAAAGATTGGAAAAGAGAAAGCCGTAAACCACATCCTAAACAGGGAACAAGGGATGAGCCTCTACACATGTTCAATAGACGTGGGTGGAGTGTGAATGGTAGTTTTTTTTTTTAATCGTATCACCCCGAGCAAGGCAGTAACGCCCCTGTTGTGCAGGTGGCTACATAAGAGTAAAAAGATTAGAGGAGAGTGAAGAGAAAGACGAACCAGTTTATGATGGGAATACAGGTATGATGACAGTTGCAAAGTTAGAGAGAAAGGAAAGGATATACAGGGCGGTGTGGAAAAAACTAGAATCAAGTAGTTAAGAGATGACCTTGCATTTAAATCCCTGGAGGTTGTAGCCGTCAGGAAAGCAAGAATATGGAAGCGAGTTTCACAGGCGGGAAGTGCAAGAAAAGAAGCTGAAAGAGTAGAATTGTCGTCAGCATTTCGTTGATCTAACTGTGAATGGGTGAGACCCAGTTGCCAGTTTGGTTGCACAAGTAAACACCTTTTGGGTAGGCACCAGTGACTTAAGTTCGTTGGAGCAGAAGCCATGAACGTTGGAGCAGAAGCCATGGATCTTAATAAAGTGAAAGTTATCGTTGCTTTTATTTCTATATCTTATGCATTTAATAAATTGTTGAGTATAAGATCTTTTGGTGTTCATTGAAATTTTCTTTGTTTTCATTTGTGGAAATTTTCCCAAATTAATTTGACGAACATTTCTGGCAGCTTATTTTATATATCGAGAAATCGGGGAGCCGAGTTCAAATTCCAGCTGAAATCATTGCATTCACGTACGTGCAAATACCCTTGGGAAAGGTATCAACCCGTCTATTCCTTCCAATTATGGGTTAAATAACAGGACATATTGGGTTCTATAGCCTTGGTCGGCAACCAGTCTACCGCAGAAAGCAAGGCAACCTACTGCGTGATAATCTTCTGCCCAGTCAGTTATGTCTCTTTCGAGACCTGATCGCCCAAAGCGTGTATCACGTATGGCACTTAAATGACTGATTTTATATATACCTACTTCAGTATGTTTATTTTTATAGGAATCATATTTATTATTACTGTTATTTTAGTAGATACGCGTATTTGGATGTGTACTGTGGTATAACAGACATCGGCTCGGGTTGAGAACTCGCAGAGCCGAGACTGAATTCCAGTCAAATTTGTTTTATTTTTTTACACACAAATACGCTTAGGAAAGGCTTTGTTTCATCTGTTCTTCCTCCAGCTATGGGTCGAATAGCAAAACAGATTGGGTTCAATAGTCTTGGTTGGATGTACTGCAGGAAGTTATGGTAATCTACTGAGGGAAAATCTACTGAGGAAAAATCTACATAGTTATGTCTCTTTTGAGACATGATCATCCAGATGTGTATCACATATGGCAATTAGGTATTTCCGTTGTTATCTCTGTTTTTATTTTATTGAAGTGTGACGTTTCCGAAAAAAATATCCTTTCAAAACATGATTGTTATTTTTTATTTTTTTATTTTTTTTAATCGTATCACTCTGAGCAAGGCGGTAACGCCACTGATGTGCAGGGGGCTACATATGAGTAAAAAGATTAGATAGGAGGAGAGTAAACAGAAAGATGAACCAGTTAGAAAGGAGCAAGAGAAGGATGGGAATACCGGTGTGATGACAGTTGAAAAGGTGGAGAGAAGGGAAAAGGATATACAGGATGGTGTAGAAAGAACTAGAGTCAAGTGGTTATGTGATGAGTACTGACATTGCATTTAAATTCCTGGAGGTTGTAGCCGTCAGGATAGCAAGAATATGGAAGCGAGTTCCACAGGCGGGAAGTGCAAGAAAAGAAGCTGAAGGTGTAGAATTGTCGTCTGTATTTGGTTGATCTAACTGTGAATGGGTGGGACCCAATTTCCAGTCTGGTTGAACGAGTAAACACCTGTTGCAGGGGCACCAGTGACTTAAATTCGTTGGAGCAGAAGCCATGAAAGTATTTATAGAATAGACAGAGGGAAGCCACATCCCGTCAGTGGCTGGAGTCGAGTAGCCAAGTCGGTACCTATTACATTACTGAATCTTCTTTGGAGCCTGTCGAGAATACTAAGATGAACACCGTATATGATGGCAGTACTCCATGCACGGACGAATTGTTGATTTGTATATATGCAGGATGGATGCAGGTGGAAAAAACTTCCTAGCCCGACACAATGACCCATCCTTCCCAGCAGTGGATTTAGCTATTGACTCTATGTAATGGTTTTACTTGAGATCGGAAGAGAGGGTAAGGCCGTGGAGGTACAGTGTATTACTCTCAGGGAGACTCGCTCGGTCCATGCTTATGAGAGGCAGGAGAGGTTGTCTGTGATCGGATACGAAACCAAACCTAACAATTATAGCTTTTCAGAAATCACAATGAGCCTTCGTTTCGTGTGCGGAAACAAGCTTTGTCTCAAAGATTGGTTTCGCTGATAAATAAAGAAAAAGTGTTCAGGTTCGATTTCAGTCGGAGTCAAAATATTTCATTAATAGGACTTATCAGGTTAAGTTGTTTGTTATTAATTTCACTGTTTAAGAAAATACACAAATTCAGTGATAGATTCCCACAGTAAAATCTTAGCAGATCATATAAGTTTCGTTAGTGTTTCTCCCGGAGATTAAATATTGTTCAGCGTCCATTGACATATAAAATAACTGGTATTATGTAATAATAATATTACATTTTTCATCACATTTTTCATTGTTACTGCTGAGATTCACCTGTTTCTTAATTCATTATTTTAAGAATACTGTCTATTATTACTATTTCAATATGAGTTTGTCATACATTCTGTCTCGTGTTATATTTCATTTCTAATTTGTAGCTAGCATTTTGAACAGTGTAACCTATCTACAGTCGCAGCGGACTCATCGATTGTTAACTTGTCCATCAACATTCATACGGTGTTTAAATATATGCAAGTTTCCACAAAAAAAAAAATTATGGCATTTATTACATATATACCTGCTTTAAAATTGTTATTGCTATTGAAATTTTTGGTTCTGATCATATATATAATAGATTCGCATATGGTTGTAAATATTTTAATGTTGTTTAGATTGAATGAATTGTTTTAAATAGCAGATTTTATGGAGTTAGTATATAGCTTTATGTATGAGTTTTTATCTAATTTATTGTTGTTAATACAGTCGCTATCGCTTTTGCGATTGTGTAATAATATTTTGTCAGTCATAGTCGTCCATTTGTCTAATATTTTCGCTAACTTTATGAATATTTATGAGCGTTGCTAAATTTTAAACCATTTGAAAAGCTAAAAGTATTTTTAATCTTTTATATAAATACTTGTTACAAAATGAAATCCTTGAATTTGCCTTGTAAAAACACTCAGTGGATGAAACGCTTCATGTAAGCTAAGATTTTTAACCCTTATATATATATATATATAAACCTCGTATTCTTTTCAGGAGATAGAATATTATAATTCTAACTGGTAGGTTTCCGTAGGCAAATCCATAAAATAACTTATATGAAACAATAGGTTCCCAAGGAAATAAAATTCGACATTACATCCAGTCGATTTCTCACTTCTTAATTTCTGATTCAAGCTTTGGAAGTTATTTAGAGAATGAAAATTTGACAACAAGATTTACATTTAGTAGATTCGGTAGAAAATCAAAACAGAAGCCAAGAATCAACTATTGCGGCAAGAAATATGAACATGAAAGCCAAGGATAAAGCTCTTGAACAGATTAAACAACGCTGGCAAGACAAACCATTGCATGGCCAATATCCAGAACGTGCTAATAAACCCAATGTTGATAAAGTTAATATTCATCGATGGTTAGGGGCATCTGGATTAAAGTATGAAACTGAAGGCTTTATTCTTGCTGCAAAAAACCAAAGTCTTTTTACTAGGAACATTCAGGCAAATATCTTTTATAATAAATTACATCGAAAATACAGGCTGTGACAAATACGAAGATAAAATGGACAATCTAATCTCAGGATGTTCTGTACTTGCGCCAAATGAATAAAAATCGTCATGATACAGTGGGTCATTATTTAACTTGACAATAGGAAAAACTTTGAAAATATGTAAATAAACACTGCTATGAATATCACCCAGCACCGGTTACAGAAATAGATGTTACCATTCTGGTCCTGGATATGACCATAAACCGCATCCGGCAGCAAGGCCTCTGATTGGGAGGTTATGAGGAGCATGGAACCACCTCTTAATTGCTGTTGTTCCCAGGTCCACTCTGACCCAGAGTGGTAGCACCTGTTATGGCCCAAGCTATGGGTAAATAGTTAACACTCAAAAAATGCTATGAAAGTATTTCCCAACAAAAGCTCTTAGATGAAAAATGTTATCAACAACACTTTTTTGAATGAAAAATGTTCCCAACAACACATTTTGAATGAAAAATGTTACCAACAAAATTTTTGAATGAAAAATGTTACCAAGAAAATCTTTTTGAATGAAAAATCTTACCAACAAAAAAATAAACAAAAAATAAACAATCCCCCAAGAATATAAACAAACAAAAACAATGAAATAAATAAACTAAATAAAACAAATCAAAACGAATTTTAGCATTAAATGACCTAATGAAGATTGATATGCTGGTTAAATGAACCAACCAACCAACCAACCAACCAACCAACCAACCAACCAACGTTACTATTCTATGGGATAACACCATCTATTCAGACAGAAAAATGAAAGCAAATAGGTCGGACATTGGTGTCAAAAAGCAAAAAGAATAATCTTGTCTATTAATGGATATGGCTTGTCTAGCAGATTGTACCCTATCAAGCAAGGAATTAGAAAAAAATTATCAAAATATATAAAAACCTGGTATTTGATATAGACAAAATGTGAAAATTGAAAGCAGGAATAGTACCAGTGGTAGTAGGTGCACTTGGAATTATAAAACAAAACAACACATTGAAGGCATCCCTGGAAACCCCAGCAAAGAGATATACGAACTAAGAAGACCTTTGTCTATGTAACGCTAGGAATGTTATGGGAGATAGAAAAAGCATGAAATAGGGACATAACAAAACACCACGACATGCCTTAGTTCTTTCAGCAGATTTGTTAGGTGGTGTGCCCATAGCAGAAATCGAACTATTATGAAAATTAAATAATAATAATAATAAGAAGAAGGTCGTTTGGAATTATAAAAAAATAAAGAAAGAGCACATTGAAAGAATCCTTGGAAGTCTCAGCTTAAGAGGTATATGTGACGATAAACATTCACACAAACCAGTGCCAAAGCGTCCAAGGTGTTTTGCTTGTCAGGCTGCTGGATTGTAAAGAATGCGTGCGTAACCCCACGCCACACAGTTCGTCATTTCGTCAGCTGCGTCCTCTCCCCTCACAAGTTTATTCAAAGACAGGAATATTCTTCGACCTGTCATTTTATGCTGAGTGAGACCGAGGCCGACGGCGATAATTGGTGTGTCGGCAATGGTTTTTGTTCATAAAAAGGGTCTGAGACAATGGCTGCCAGGGTCGTTGTGACCGTGGTGACGTGCGCTGATAGAGAGATTAGTATTGCGTTAAGACACTGTTTATTTTTATCTTGAAGCTTCAAACCCCCGAGTGGAGCGAGCGGTGTAAACTAAACCCAGCAGAAATCTACTGTTTAACAACAGTATACAAAAACTTATCTTCATAAGTACAGCCTACGCACTAAGTAGGTACTTGGTAGGTAGTTTGATCATAGCAAAAACCAAATTATGATGAAAATGGCATATAACTACTACCACTACTACTACTGATAATAATAATAATAATAATAATAATAATAATAATAATAAGGCTTTATTCTTGCAGCGCAAGACCAAAGTCTTTTCACTAGAAACTTTCAGGCAAATATTTTACATAATAATATGGATCCCAAATGCAGGTTTTCTGATAAACACCAAGAAACAATAGACCATCTACTGTTCTGTACTTGCCTCAAATGAATATAAAATTCTCCACGACAGAGTGGGGCAATATTTACATTGGACAATGTGCAAACACTATGGAAAATCTATAAACAAACACTGGTATGAATATCACCCAGCACCGGTTACAGAAACAGAAGATGTCACCGTTCTATGGGATTACACAGACAGAAAAATTGAAGCAAATAGGCCAGACATTATTGCTAAAAACCAGAAAGAGAAAACCTGTCTATTAATTGATATGGCTTGTCCAGCGGATTGTAACATAGCAACCAAGGAATTTGAAAAACTGTCAAAATATATAGATCTAGAAATTGAAATGGAAAAAATGTAGAAATTGAAAACAAGTGTTGTGCCAGTGATAGTAGGTGCACTTGGAATGATAAAAAATGGAACAAAACAACACATTGAAAGAATCCCTGGAAACCCCAGCTTAAGAGATATACAAAAAATTGTTTTATTAAGTACAGCCCACACACTAGGGAAAACTTTGTCTATGTAACGCTAGGGATGATAGGGAAGATAGAAAAAAATGAAATGGGGCCATAACAACACGCCACGACCTGCTATAACTTTTCCCGCAGACTTGGTTAATAGTGCGACCATAGCAGAAATCGAAATATGATGAAAAATGACATAATAATAATAATAATCTATTCCATAATAAGAGGTGTTTGCCCGTCCGTCACAAGAGAGAACGAAAGATAAGGTCAATCTTTCTTTTTTACAAAAGTGTGTGTGTGTAAGCCGAGGAGATTGACTGATATTCGCGATTGGGGTTAAGTATTTTGATACCTGCCCCAAGTTTATTATTAGGAAAATAGAGAATGTCGCTCTTATTCCAACCAAATTCCTTTCTTATGAACATTTTTTTAAAATAATAATTTGAAAAAATAATTTAAGATATTTATTCTATTTAGTGTAATTGGATTTTAATTTTAAAAACTTTTTATTCCTTCAATGGTTTCTTTCTTTCTTTTATATTCAAACTGAAATCAAGTATTGATTTTATCCGTTAAACATTTGAGCTTAACATCTTTAATAAAATATTTCAGTAACAATTGTAAACTATGAGATCCAAATGAACAGATTTTAATTTGACATTTTTCCATTTCACTGAAACAGGGTTTAACTTCTTTAATCCTCCATTCTATACGTTTCTTTCCTTCATTCTTTAATCATTTATGCTCTGAAACCAAGTGGCGTCTATGAAATGTCTATCTCGTCTTTTCATGCTATGAAAACGGAATAGTCTCTTATTTCTGAATTATTTACAAGGCGTAACGTACGTAATAAGAAATAATGAAGAGAGCTGATGAATTAGCATAAGATTTATATAAACGTTTAATTTGGTAGATATCCTATGTTTTATTAAACAATTTAACTGACGTAAACGAGGTTAGGTAATCGAGATTTAATAAAGATGCTGTGCCTTTGGATTGGGTTCATTGTTTGTAACCAATATTTACTAGTAAACAAACATATGATT
Source organism: Ascarosepion bandense (assembly GCA_037127315.1). Taxonomy (NCBI): domain Eukaryota; kingdom Metazoa; phylum Mollusca; class Cephalopoda; order Sepiida; family Sepiidae; genus Ascarosepion; species Ascarosepion bandense. The sequence goes on along the minus strand of JBBBDQ010000754.1, from coordinate 1,385,108 downwards.
GATTCTGCCACATCTCAAGGTTTATTTACTTCCGCAACATATCTTTTTCTTAAGGCTCACCTTAAAACACTTACACGTAAACTTTCTCTGTTTCATTCATTAAGCAGATTTTGAAGTGAAAACCCTTATGAAATACTGGCAGTATAGCCCGGCGTTGCTCGGATATAATAAAAGCTTTAAAACAAATCCATGGTTTTGGAGCTCAGACGCTGCCTAAAGAATATTTGTATGAAGTTTGGTGAGAATCGGATAAAAATTATGGATTTGTATAAAGGACATACAGACAGATAAACAGACACACACAAACCTCTTGCCTTTTATATATATATAACAAATTTTCTGCACTATTGTAAGAACTGCAACCTTGAAACTTCTGAATATCGTTTCTTATCTCTTTGTCTATGAGTGCATCAAATTTGATTAAAATCGGACCACTCCTTCTATAACCCGATATTTTCGATTTTCAATTTTCGTTATTTATCGGAAGTACTTCGACACAAAACCTATCTAAGAACACTTGTAGACGCTTATAGTACAATTGCGCAAATTTTCAAGAAAATCGGTTCAGCCGTATCGGAGTCTATAGTTAGCGGATACACACACACAGACACACACACAAAGTTTCATTTATAAATAGGTTTAGATAAATAAATATAAACAATTTTTTTAAAAATTTACTTGGGCAATTTTTTTAAACTTTTGTTAACAAACAAACAAGATTATTTATCAGAGATTTCGTCTATATTTGTTTATATTTACGACATGGGCTATTTTATTTAATTACAATTGTACGTATTTTTGTCTTCATTATTGTTGCAATATCCATGCGTTTCTCGGCCGTTGCTTTCTTCGGATTATTGAAATTTAGAAAGTAACTTTTTACTTCCTTCACCGGGTAAGATCTTACTAGTAATAATAATAGACTCGGTTAGAGTTGTAATGAGAATGAAGGGTTTTTCGAAGCTCCTGAAAATGTAACTTTTTTTTCTTTAAAACGTAAATATGAAATTTTGTTATTTTTATACCATTTCAAAGTAAACAATATTTTTATGATTATTATCTAATTGATTTTTTGTCTTGTAATGATCCTAGTTTTCTCATCTGTATGATCCATATATTCCTGAGAAAAACTACCAAAAAATTGTCGATAATTCGAAAAATATTACCTGAAAATTTCTCCGACATTCATTCTTAGAACGAATGACTGAATATAATTTATTTATATTTATATATATATATATATATATATATATATATATATATATATGTGTGTGTGTGTGTGTGTGTGTGTGTGTGTGTGTGTGTGTAGAACATGTACAAATTATCATGTGTACATTTTGTTTCGACGTTGAAATGGTAATGTCTCATCAAGTAGTAAAAGCTATTTTTTACACTTTCAATGTCAAAACAATATGTACCCTTTGTAGTAGATTGTAAATTATAAATGTTTTAAACTACAATTTATAATAAATATTCATAGGCCTATTCTATATTGAGCCCTGTTTTAAACTACTGTTTTGAACGTTGTTTTCTTCGTTCCTTATTCACTTGGATATATATATATATATATATATATATATATATATATATATATATATATATGCCCTACTGATGAGCTGTGATACGGCGAAACAGATCTGTCTGCGGATGACAATATATATATATGTGTGTGTGTGTGTGTGTGTGTGTGTTATGCAAACGTATAAGTTATTCATAATTCTGTATTTTTTCAAATACACGCCGATAAACAATATCAATGCTTTCCCTAATTAAATCAAAAAATAAATTGTATTTAATTTTTTAACTTGTTTGTTTCCCTAAATTTTATTATTTTTCAAATTAGTAAATATTATCATTAGTATCATTTATATTTATTTTCACAGCTACATGAAATTTATAGCTTTAGCCGCATTACTGACGTTAAAGTATTTAGTATGCAATTTTATTTTATTTTTGGAAATACTAATCTTTTGTAAAACATGTCATACAATAGTTGTGTAGATTCAGCTCTTTGCCAATGGTATACGGGCGTTAGTTAATATAATGAAACGAACAGTAATTGAAACTCAGTTTTTTTTTATCATTTCACCCCGAGCAAGGCAGAAATGCCACTGATGAGCGGGGGGCTACATAAATGTAAAAAGATTAATTAGTAAAGAGTGAGGAGTACAAACTAGTTAGAAAAGAACAATAGAAAGCTGAGAATGCAGGTGCGATGACAGATACATAGGTGGAGAGAAAGGGAAGGATATACGGGGTGGAGAGAGAGCTAGAGTCCAGTGGTTAATAGATAAGTATTGACATTGGATTTAGATTTCTGGAGGTTGTAGACGTCAGGAAAGCAAGAATACGGGAGTTAGTTCACCAGGCGGGAAGTGCGAGAAAAGAAGCTGAAGGAGTAGAATTGTCATCTGCTTTTGGCTAATCTGACTGTGAATGGGTGGGACCCAGTTGCCAGTCTGGTTGCACGAGTAAACACCTGTTGAGGAGGCACCAGTGACTTAAGTTCGTCCGAGAATAGATATTTGCCTTTATCTGTTACACTATTAAATTATTCAATATTACATGTAAACCCATGATTACATCACCACATATTCCCAGGTGGTCCCCCATCTGGAGACGGACAGGGTTCGACATTCCTTAACTCCGGTGTCTGTACGTGAACGGTGGTTTCAAGTCTGATTAAAAAGGGAGAAGAATGGATTTACATTGAAGAATTTCTGGAAATATAACTGACATTATAGACGTATTCTATGGATGAGGTTTTGGATTTGATTGATTGCTCTGTGTGTTTAACGTCATAATAACTTCTTATAGGACATTTAACGCCGAAATTTAATGTTCTTGGGAGATTTGAAGTTTTAAAAATTTGTTAAAAGTTATTCTGTTTTCACAATTGAATACAGGGTAGATGATATTTTATTTTTGGAGATACTCATCGTTTGTAATACAAGTCTTAAAACAGTTGTGTAGATTCAACTCTTTCCCAAGGGTATTTGGGTGTTAGTTAATATAATGAAACGAACAGTAATTGAAACTCAGTTTTACACGAGATACTAGATTAGCAACTAGGTCCCACCCTTTTACAGTTAAACAGATAAGATGTAGCCGTAAATTCTACTCCAACAGCTTCTTTTCTCGCGTTTCCCGCCTGTGGAACTCCCTTCCACAAGTCTGCTTTCCCGACAGATACAATCTCCAGGTGTTTAAATGTAGGGTCAGTAGACACCTCCTATCACTCTAACTCCCAATTATTCTCAGAACACTCTCATCTACCTAACTCTCATTCTCGGTATCCCTACCAGCCTATCACCCACTCTCTGACATTTCCTATATTTTAACCATCCTTTCTCCACTATGTACCCCACTGCGCAGTAGTGGCAGTGACATGCCTTGCTCGGGGTGAAACGATTGTAAAAAAAAAAACAAAAAAAAATTAATAAATATTTGCCTTTATCTGTTACACAATAACATTATTCACTATGACATGCAAACCCATGATTACATTACCACATATCCCCAAGTATTCACCCAGGTACGGACAGGGTTCGACATTCCGTAACTCCGATGGCCGTACGTGAACGGTGATTTCAAGTCTGATTAAAAAGGAAGAAGAATGGATTTACGTTGAAGAATTCCTGGAAATATAACTGACATTATAGACGTATTATGTGGATAAGGTTTTGGATATGATGGATTGGCTTGTGTGCCACATAATAACAGCTGAAAAAACATTTAATACCGGAATTTAATATTCTTGTGAGCCTTGAAGTAACAAACATTTGTTAAAGTTTATTCTGTTTTCACAGTTGAATACAGGATAGATGATAGTTTTCTTTCTGCATATAGATGGTTATGCGGTTATAATGATAGATACGGTTATCTTTGTGAAAGTGCGACACAGAGATCTGAAGACGAATTGGCATGGCGAAGGAAGCATTTGAGGAAGTTGAGTAAGGTATTAAGAAATAGTACAATTTCGATAGAAACTAGGAAGAGAGTACTGGATTGCTACGTGTTGACCGTCCTTCAATATGGCAGTGAATGCTGGACAATACCACCAAAGATGAAGGAAAGACTTGAAGCAACTGAAATGTGGTTCTACAGAAGGATGCTGCGAATCTCATGGATCGAGCATGTGAGCAATGATGAGATCTTGGAAACAGTGGAAACAAAAAGGAAATTAATACTGAACATCAGGAAGAGAAAGCTGAATTTCCTGGGACATGCAATGAGAAAGGAGGGCTTGGAGAACCTGATACTAATTTGCCAGATACAGGGGAAAAGAGACAGGGGATTGAACGGTGTGACAGGAGCAAGCGTTCTCAGAGCCACCAGGGATAGGGAAAAGTGGAAAGGCATGATCGGCTACGTACTGAAGGGACAGAGCACATACAAGAAGATCTGTGTGCATAATGTTGTAGTTGTGTCTTGGAATACAGTTTGATCTTAGAATCTGTGGGATATTATATGGATTAATTTCTTATAACATTTCTTTCATGTTGGTTGTTTGATTTTGTTCAAAAGCTAGAAATGAGTGATGACAGTGGCCATCAGAAAGTCGAATGAAGTGATCCTATAATTTGTTATTTTGCTCTTCCTGCCAACTGAATGTTATAATTGTAATAGAATTCGGACTGAAATTACAATTATGCTATGGCGTGATTTATTTTGTTCAGTGGCATATCAACATCAATGACTTATAAACACCAAAATGTAAATATTTTGAACATAGTCTTATGGCTTCAATGACAGACTAAATGCATTGTTGATGATTTTATCGTAAAACCTTTTGTTGATTCTACTTAAAGAACGGATTGTTGCTAATTTGACGATCCACCTATGTGTCCTTGACAAAACCCAACGGAGAATCTGTAATGTGATCGATCCCGACTTATCATCCGCCGTACATTGAATACTGCTGCCATATCTGGTCGGGTGCTCCTGCTATTCACCTAGGGATCCTTGACAAAACCAAACGGAGAATCTGTAATGTGATCGATCCCGACTTATCATCCGCCCGTGCATTGAATACTGCTGCCATATCTGGTCGGGTGCTCCTGCTATCCACCTAGGGGTCCTTGACAAAATCTATCGGAGAATCTGTAATGTGACTGATCCGGACCTGGCAGTTCAGATACAGTCACTTTCTCACCGATGACATATGGCTTCCCTGTGTCTCTTCTACAAATACTTTCACGACTTCTATTCCGATTTACTTAGCTCACTGGTGCCTCTATATATAAATTTACTCGAGCCACAAGATTAGCAACGAGGTCTCACTATTTTTCTGTGAAATCAATAAACTGTAAACGCAAATTCTACTCGTATAGCTTCTTTTCTCGCATGTTCCACCTGTGGATTTCCCTTCCGTTTACTTGCTTCCTCCCTCGACAGCTACAATCTCCAAGGATTTAACAGTAAAGTCAATAGTCATCTTGTATCCTCTAACCTGCATCCTCTCTCCCATGCTCCTTTCTCCGTCCACTCCACTCTCATCATTATTCTCATCCTTCTCTTACCCACTTCCTGACACCCCCTATAACCTGTCACTCTTTCTCATAACTTTCCTGTTATGTAACCTCCTGCGCACCAGTGGCAGTAAAATGTCTTGCCTGGGGCGATATATATATATATATATATATATATATATATATATATATATATATATATATATATATATATATATATATATATATATATTGATGATCATATAACTCTAAATATATAAATATCATACTATAGAAATGGATTTGCGTTGTGGTCCAGTGGATATCGGCTCGGAACGAGAAAGCGGGGAGCCGAGTTCGCATTCCAGTTGAATCCATTCTATTTACTTACGCGCAAATACCCTTGGGAAAGGTATTACTCCGTCTCTTCCTTCCAGTTATGGGTTAAATAGCAGGACAGATTGGGTTCTATAGCCTTGGTTGGCAACCAGTCTACCACAGAAAGCAATGGCAAACTACTGCGGGATAATCTTCTGCCCAGACATGATCGCCCAAGCGTGTATCACGTATGGCACTTAACTGACTGACTATAGAAATGTATCTTTTTAAACAGTCATATAGTTTTGGAGGTGTCACTGTTTACCCACAGTTGTTGCCATAACAGGTACTGCTACCACATTTGGGGAAAGCCTAGGAACAAGAACAATTAAGTGAAGGATTTTCGTTGCTGAATAGGTCCAATCTCCTGATCAGACATTACTGCCGGATGTACAATACCGGCCATAATTATTAGGCCACCCCAGTTTTTCAAAAGAAATTATATATTTCATACTATTGTTAAGTGGATAATTGTAAATGAAAATAGAATGATTTTTTGTTATTATTACTTTGCAAAATTTTACGAGGCAAGGAAGCAATGATGAATTCTTCCGAAACACCCTAAATTTTCTTCATTCTTTAATTGATGAAACTGCAATATAGGTAATTACTAAATATTTATAAATTCATTTGATGTACATATTATTTTGCAGTATTGACAAAAGAACCATTCTATTTTCACTTACAATTACTCACTTGGCAATACATACTAAAAAATAGTATGAAATACTTAATTATTTTAAAATACTGGGGTGGCCTAATAATTATGGCCGGTAGTGTAGTATATTGTCATACTAAGGTCGACTATTGCATTGATAGAAAATCTAGTTTTGTCAAGAATTATGGCACATATTAGGACTACTATAAATGTCAACTACTTGATACCGTGTATAGTTTTTATTCTAATCAAGTATATTGCAATTTCTTCAAAAACTTCAGAGCTCATAGGCAGTTTTATACTGCAAATATGCACTAATTTTTGGCAAATAAGTCATAATATCTCGTAATACGTATCTCGAATACGCTTAAACTGTACGATTTCCAACATTAAAGAATTGACAGTTTTCTAACATTTGTTTCTAAACAGTTCCATTCAACAGAATTCGCTTCACGCGTGGTATTGCTTTCAGACACTTTCCAAAGTTACCATGCGCTGGAACCGTGAATCCACACCACAGCAGGATAAAATCAGGAAATGCTTCCGTGACGAATGGTGAAATTTGAACAGGGGTTTCATTGTCAGAAAATAAACGTTCTAAATTAAATTCTTCTATTGTAGTAACTGAAGGTAAACGTATTTGACTATACTTCTGAGATGAGGTAGTATTTATATTATTTACATTTCTCCTACTGTTGTCCTTAAGTACACATTGCTGAGTGTAGTGGGGCGTTGGTTTGTTCCAATGACTTGACCCAAAGGGTTGTGTGTTCAATACCTGGCTACAGCAGTGGTGAACCCATATGTTAAAGTGTTAAAAGAAGATAACTACATGGCATTTGGAAGTGGCATCTCACATGGAATAAGTATGATATACCCCAGTGATCGAAATAAAGGGTTAGCTTCAAATTCTTTAGCATCTGAAGAAGGCTGGAGTGTACAAAGGTCGTAACACGGTAAACATAGCAATAAAATTGAGGACACTGTAAATAATGAATGTAAATGATACGAAATAGGTAAGCATTAACTGCAAGAAGACAAAAATGGATGGGTGTCAACAAAATCAGGAGACAACATGCCAATCGCAAACTAGAGATGTAAAAATCAAACAAGTACAATTCAAATATCTGGGAAGTGTTTTAGCAAAGGACGGGAATCGTCACATTATAATCAATAACGCATTCTTAAAACAAAGCAGATATTTAAGAAGATAAACGCTAGAATCTAAGATAAGACTACTAAAATATAACGTGATATCAATCATCCTATATGACAGTGAATGCTGGACAATATTCTTAGAGTTGAAGAGAAAATTGAGGCAAGAGAATGTTTCTACAGAGGGATGCTGAAGATACAATGGACTAAACATATTCGCTACGACGAAGTTTAACAGAAAATAAAAAAGAAGTAAAGTCATACGTAACATCAGGAAGAGACAGGAAGAGAAATTTCTAGAAACATAATAAGGAAAAAGGACTAGAACAATGTCATACAAAACAAAGGCAAGATAAACAGATGAAAACAAGGCATAACCTTTTAAGTGAGCTTAGATAAATAGGAGAAAGAAGAAAGTTTATGAGAAATTTAATATTAAGCGTTACGAAGCACATAATTGATTTTTCTAAATCGTATCGCCTCAAGCAAGGTAATTTACTGACACTGGTTCGCAGGGGGTTACATAGGAGGAAAATTATGAGAAAGAGTGACAGGGTATAATGTCAAGAAGTGGGTAAGAGAAAGGAGCATGAGAGAGAGAATCCAGGTTAGTGAGATAGGAGATGCCTATTGATTTAACGTCAACATCGTTGGAGATTGCAGCTATCTATCTATCTATCTATCTATCTATCTATCTATCTATCTATCTATCTATCTTTTTAAAAGCATATAGCTCCAAGCAAGGCAGTTTACTGCCACTGGTTTGCAGGGGGTAAAATAGGAGGACAATTATAAGAAAGAGTGACAGGTTATAGAGGATGTCAGGAAGTGGGTAAGAGAACGATGAAAATACTGATGTGATGAAGTGGACGAAGAAAGGGGCATGAGAAAAGGATAACTGTGACCATAAAGTGAGGGATCAGTTTATATATTGGTTGTAATGTAGAATTCATCCCCCATTTTGTATCCACATTTCAATAGAATAGAATTTTTTTTTTATAATCGTGTCGCCCCAAGCATGACATTTAACTGCCACTTTTGTGCAGCGGGTTACATGAGGGATCAGTTTATATATTGGTTGTAATGTAGAATTCATCCCCCATTTTGTTTCCACATTATAATAGAATAGAATTTTTTTTTTATAATCGTGTCGCCCCAAGCATGACATTTAACTGCCACTTTTGTGCAGGGGGTTACATAGGAGGAAGGTTTTGAGAAAGAGTGACAAGTTATAAGGTCTCAGGAAGTGGGTAAGAGAACGATGAGAATACTGATGTGATGAAGTGGACGGAGAAAGGAGCATGAGAGAGAGGGAGAGAGAGAGAATGCAGGTTAGTGAGATCGAAGATGACTATTGATTTAACTTCTAAATCGTTGGTGATTGTAGCTCTCGGGCTATCTATCTATCTATCTATCTATCTATCTATAAGCATATAGCCCCAAGCAAGGCAGTTTACTGCCACTGGTTTGTAGGGGGATACACAGGAGGAAAATTATGATAAATAATGACAGGTTAGAGAGGATGTCAGGACGTGGGTTACGGAAGGATGAGGATACTAATGAGATGAATTTGACGGAGAAAGGAGCATGAGAGAGAGGATGGAGGTTAGTAAGATAGAAGATGACTATTGATTTAACATCTAAATCGTTGTAGATTGTAGCTGTCGGGCAATCTATCTATCTTTTTTTAATAATCATATCGCCACAAGCAAGGCTGTTTACTACCACTGGTTCGTAGGGGGTTGCATAGGAGGAATGTCATGAGAAAGAGTGAAACATTATTGGTGTTTTCAGGGAGTGGTTAAGAGAAGGATGAGAATACTGATGAGAGTGGAGTGGAAGGAGAAAGGAACATGAGAAAAGGATGACTGTAGCCAGAATTGAAGCATCAGTTTAGATATTGGTTGTAATGTAGAACTGATCCCCCATTTTGTATACATATAATAATATAGAATTTTTTTTTTAATCCTGTCGCCCCAGGCAAGGCATTTTACTGCCACTGTTTTGCAGGAGGTTACATAGGAGGAAAGGTATGAGAAATAGTGAGAGGTTATAGGGGGTGTCAGGAAGTGGGTAAGAGAAGGATGAGAATACTGATGAGAGTGGAGTGGACGGAGAAAATATCATGAGAGAGAGGATGTAGATTAGTGAGATAGCAGATGACAATTGTCTTTACATTTAAATTTTTGGAGATTGTAGCTGTCGGGAATCAAGTAAACGGAAAAGAATTCCACAGGCAGGAAGTGCGAAAAAAGTAGCTGATGGAGTAGAATCTGCGTTTATATTTTATGGGTTTCGCAGTAAAAGTGTGGGACCTAGTTACTAATCTTGTAGCTCGAGTAAATTCATATATAGCCGAGATCAGGGAGCTAAGTTCATGGGAGCAGAAGCCGTAAAAGTATTTCTAGAAGAGACACAGGGAAACCATATTGAGCCGGTGAAAAAAGGATTGTATCTGAGCTGCCAAATCGGGATCGATCACGTTACAGACTCTCCGAAGGATCTTGCCAAGGAGACCTAGGTGGATAGACGGAGCATCCGACCAGATCAGGCAGCAGTATTCAATGCATGGGCGAATGGTAGATTTATAAATGTGCAGGATGGTTTCAGACGGGAAAATTCCTAGTCCTACACAGAGAAACGATAACCTTAGCTGCGGATTTAGCGATGGATTCTAAATAATCATTGTGCTTGAAATCTGTTGTGAGAGTTAAACCGAGGAGGTGCATGGTTTGCTTTCAGGGAGACTTGCATGGTCCATGCAAAAGTGGGGTAAGTGTAATTGTCTGTGATGGTTGATATATAGCAGCTTCGTTTTGGAAGAGTTAAAATTCAAGAGCCATTTCTGTCCCCAATCCAGCACTGATTGGAGGTTCTTTTTTTGGAGAGACACGACCAATATTTCTTGAAATCACATGGGACATATTAGAAGCAATTCTTTCCTATAAGAATGTATTAAAATTTACATTAGGAAGAAAATAATTCATGTAGTATATTATCCAAAGGAATAAATACATTGGAATTAAATTTATTATATAATATGAACTGAAATCAGGAAATATGGACCGTTTTATTTTAAGAATTAACACAATAATGAAGACATTTAGACAGATAGGAATAATAAAACTACGTTCGTAAATTTGAAATAATAAAAACAATTATTTTTTTTTAATCATTTCACCCCGAGCAAGGCGGAAATGCCACTGATGTGCTGGGGGCTACATAACTGAAAGAAAAATAATTAGAAGAGAGAGAAGAGGAGCACAAACCAATTAGAAAAGAGCAATAGAAAGATGAGAATGCAGGTGAGATGACAGTTTCAAGCGAGGAGAGAAAGGGAGGGATATAAGGGGTGGGGTAAGGGCTAGAGTCAAGTGGTTATAACGATAGAATCACATGATAACCAGCAAAAGTTTTTGGGACTTTCAAAGTGATTTTTTTTTTTTAGTCATTTGGCAAAAAATTGAAATTGGTGTGATTGCCATTGGGCAGACAACGTTGCCGGTTGCACTCTGATTAAAGCAAGTGACAAACGTATAACGAGCTCATTCACCAGTAAGAAAATCAATTCCATTTTGGAAGTAAAAATATTGGCAAAATAAAATTGGTAAACGACGAGTGAAGGAATAGAAATTCATGAAAAGAATAAAACAAGAAAAATGGATGTCAAGTAGGTAGGAAATATTGAATAAAACATATTTCATTGATTTCCGTTTAGACATTTTGCGAAATAAAACGAAAGAATGACAAGGACATATTTTATATTTTTTGGACTTCATTTTTATTGCAACACAACCGGTGATCTGTTGACATTATATATATATATATATATATATATGGAAAGTTTAGTGATTTAATGGTTAATACGAGAACGGTGTTTGAATTCCGGTCGAGTTTGTTATATTCCATTTTGTTCAACTTTTTGTGAATCCATTTTTACTCCTGATGAATATGGGCCAAATATTAATGAATATATGTACACTACCGGCCATAATTATTACGCCACCCCAGTCTTTAAGAAGAAACGATATATTTCATACTATTTTTAATATTTTATTGCTAAGTGGATAATTCTAAATGAAAATAAAATGTTTTTCGTTTAATACTGCACAATAATATGTGCATCAAATGAACTGTTCTTGTGTCCAGTTTTTGTGGTCTCTTCCCCATGGTAGTCTCTTCTTCTTATTGGCTGGCCAAAGTAATGGATTCCTGGCTGCTATGTAAAATTTTACAAAGAAATAATAACAAAAAAACATTTTATTTTCATTTGAAATTATCCACTGGGCAAGAAATACTAAAAATCGTACGAAATACATCATTTTCTTAAAAAAAATTTTTCTTAAAAAAACAAACAAACTTGGGTGGCCTAATAATAATGACCGATAGTGTATATATATATATATATATATATATATATATATATATATATATATATATATATAATCTACGGATTGCGATAGGTAAATTGTCGCTATTTGCCTTGTGAAACTTTGCAAAGTAATAATAACAAAAGAACAATTCTATTTTCATTTAGAATCATCCACTTGATAATAAATCCTCAAAATAGAATGAAATAAATCATTTTCTAAAACAAAAACACTCGGGTATCCTAATAATTATGGCCGGTAGTTTTAACTCAAGCTAGAGTTTTTTGTTGCCGTTTTTTTATCATTTCAATCTAAGAAAGAGAACAAAGCCACTTGGACGCAACTATATACTGAGTTTTAGAAAATATAAAACCTACTGTTAAGGTGATAGGTCAATAAAAGTAAAAGACTTAAGATGAAATAATGCTCGTACCTATTTTTTTAAAACTCAGTTCTGGCTTGGAAGCACGAAGCTAGAAGAGAGAAAACCGAAAACTGCGATAGAAGAAACTGATAGGTTTGAACTTACGACTAACTCTTTCCATTTCAATTGCAAAAAGATGGGAACTTGCAACAAATTTAGGCAGTCAGTTAGTTAATTGCCGTACGGGATACCCACTTGGGCGATCATGTCACTTTCGAAACACGTCTGATTAGGCATAAAATTTTTTCGTAGTAGATTGCCATTATCTTCTGCGATAGACTGGTTTTCAGACTATGCTATAGAACACAACCTGGCCTACTATTCAAGCTATAGATGGATAAGGTATGGATTAATACCTTTCCAAAGTGAATGCCAATTTAATTCTTCTTTTTCTTATTTTATGTGCCATGTCCTTTCAGGACCTAGGCGATCATGGCCTTCCACATCTCTCTGTCACTGGTGGCTCTTAGCACGCTTTCTCCTGTTGCAACATGCAACCCTCGTTCAGTCATCTCCCTGATTAGGTCCTTCAAATAAGTTATCCGTTGCTTTCCTCTGTCTTTTTTCCCTCTATCTGGCCTGTTAGTATTAGGTTCTCCAAGCCCTCCTTCCTCACTGCATCTCAGTTCAGTTGTCTTTTCTTGATGCTCAGTATTAATTTCCTTTTCGTCTCCATCCTTTCCACAACTGTGTCATTGCTCACATGATCCGTCCATGATATCCGCAACATCCTTCTGTAGAACCACATTTCAGCTGTTTCAAGAATTTGCTTTATCTTCGAAGATATTGTTCAACATTCACTGCCATATTGAAGAACCGACATCACATAGAAATCCAGTACTCTCCTCTTTGTTTCTAGTGAAATTGTCCTGGTTCTTGATACTTTAATCAACTTCTGGAATGATTCCTTCGCCACGCCAATTCGCCTTCGGATCTCAGTGTCGCACTTTCCGTCTTCTGTTACGCACCATAGGGGAAATCTCGACAGAAAAATTACCATGAAAGTATTTACAGAAATGACACGGAATGCAGACGAGATGACAAATATGATAAGAGCCAATAATGTGGCAGAGTATTTTTGGATATTATCGTAATAGCTAAATATATGCTAAAACCATCAAATCAGAGGTGCCAATAATGTGGATACCAAAAACGAATGTAAACATATAAAGAGGTAAGATAGATTCTGTTGAATCAACTTTCCTAGAAGCAGAACTATCAATATAATAGTTACACTTTATGATGGCAAGAAACACAAAATCAAATAAATTCAATGGAAAGAAAAATAAATGAATTTAAATGAATTTTTTCTTCTTTTTTTGATCATCCCAACCCCCAAGCAAGGCAGTTTTACTCTCACTGATGCGGAATGGTTTACATAGGGGAAAGTGATGACAAAGAGGGGTTAGTTATAGGAGATGTCAGAAGGAGGGCAGTAGACGGATGGGAATACCAGTGTGATGGCGGTGGAGTGGGTGAAGAAAAGAGCTTAAGAGAAAGGATACTAGTTAGTGATATAGGCGATGGATATTGACCTTACATTTAAATTCCTGGAGATTGTAGCTGTCGGGGAAGCAAGTATATGGAAGATAATTCCACAGGCGGAAAGTGCGAGAAAAAAGCTGTTAGAGTAGAAATTGCGGTTATATTTTATCGGTTTCACTGTAAAAATGTTGGATCTAATTGCTAGTCAAGTAACTCATGTAAATTCATACCTAGTGGGCACCAACGGAGCAGAAGCTGTGAAAGTATTTTTAGAATAGGCAGAGGGAAGCCACATCACGCCGGTGAGAGAGTAGCTGTAGCCGAGCTGCCAAGTTAATATCGATCACATTACAGCTTCTCCACTGGATTTTTTCAAGAACCCCAAGGTGAATAGCAAGGGCATCAGACTAGACGTGGCAGTAGTATTCAATACACGGGTGGATGGTAGATTTATATATGTAATATATGGATAAATTAAAATAGATTGACCCGTAATTCAAAAGCAAATAGTTTTCATACACATGTTATGCATCTAGACTTTATTAAACAACATTATCAGAATAATTTGGTAAGTAATTCTTAACGAGCAATTTTTTGAGAACTGCTTTAAATCAAATCGCTTACGGTCTATCACGTTGAATACACCGGTTCTCGCTCGATCACCGAAGTTTAGCAACGTTGAGCCTGGTCAGTACTTAGATGGGTGACCGCTTGGTAATACTAGGTGCTGTGAGCGTATAGTGACGGTTGTGCGTTGCGGTGCAGTGGATCACGGCTCGGAACGAGAAATCGCTGAGCCGAGTTCGAATTCCAGTTGAATACCCTGCATTCAACTGGTACCCTGGGGAAAGGTATTAATCTGTCCCTTCCCTCCAGTTATGGGTTAAACAACAAAGGTAAGACATGGGGACCCTGCCCTTAAAAACAAATCCCAATGAATCTTGATATTCGAAAAGAAAAATGTATTACAAGACACAAAACTTATCTAAAACAACACTAAATTATTGAAAGAAAAATGTATTACCAGCAATAAATAAATAAATAAAGTTTAGTTGGCAATAAATGACCCGCTGAGGTTGATCTGCCATAAAAACAAAACAACCAAGAATCCAATCAAATCCACTGGTTGATTATTTAATTTCTTTTTACGGTTTATCAATCGTTTGTGTGTTAATTAAAGTTGAAACATATTTTGCAGTGTAATAATAATTATGATTTTTTTTTCTTTGCGAGTGAAATTAACAGTAAAATTATCAGTCGATATAGTGAAAGCTGAAGAGGTAGCAATTGATTCTAATTTTCTAATTTATGTCAGCTGAAAACGTTCGTCTAATGAGTCAATCTACTTAGATTAACATCAGACACGAAACATGACCATAAACAGTAGGTATAAAATTAAAATTTTCAAATTGCATTTACCGACTTTCTGTAATATTTGATATAGTGAAAATTAAACGTAAACAAATGTGCTTCATATCCTTGACGAAAATTTAAATACAAAATATAAAAGTAGTTTAGGACTAAAATGAAGAAAAATGAACAAAAACGTAATGGTATATATATATATATATACTAGCAGTATAGCCCAGCGTTGCTCGGGTGTAACTAAAGCATTAAAACTAAGCCATCGTCCTGGAGCTCAAACACTTAGGAACGAAACACTAAAAAGCAATCGTTGTTTCCAGTTAAAACGAAACCATAGACCGAAAGAAAAATTAATGGATGTAAGTCAAATTTTGATTTCCTGGTATCGATATCAAATAAAATTTTTTCGTCGTAAACTGAATTTTGAAGGTGAAATAAGTCCTCTGAATAAATGACATCATGGCTGATATTAACAACTACAATTATACCTACTTAGAGCCAAACCCGAAGCGAAAACTAAAATAAAAGGACTGGAATAAATACAGACATACAGGCAGATAAACAGACACACACACAAGCACCTTGCCTTTAATATATATATATATATATGTATATATATATATATATATATATATATATATATATTATCAATTTTCTGCACTATTATAAGAACTGCAATCTTGAAACTTCTGAATATCGTTTTTTATGTCTTTGTCTATGAGTGTATAAAATTTGATTAAAATCGGACCACTCCTTCTGTAACCTGATTTTTTCGATTATCGATTTTCAATATTTATTAGAGGTACCTCGACACAAAACCTAGCTAAGAACACCCGCAGACGCGTATAGTACAACTGTGTAAATTTTCAAGAAAATCGGTTCAGCCGTTTCGGAGTCTAAAGGTAACGGACACACACACACAGACACACACACACAGACACACACACATACACACACAGACAAAGTTCCATTTATAAATAAGTTATCCAGTAATGTGAAGGAAAGACAATGAGAAATTTATTGTGCCTTAACCTCTATTTATAATTTTACAGTGCTCAATACAAAACAAACATCCAGACCAGGATTAGCTAAAATAAAAACAAATAAAATAAAAATAAATAAGTCTGTAATTTACCAATGTAATACGTCATCAACAAGCAATCCATATATTAAAAAACGTTTCATAGTTAGCGCAAAGAATACATTTACACGGAGGTAGAAGCAACATTTTTATTCCCTTTGGAACAAACATTGTAGAGACCAGAATACTTCAGCTGGATATTTCTGGCGCTTAAAGTAAACTAGTAAAAATTTCATGGTAAAATGAAAAATATTAAAAATTCACGCACATTTACATATTTAAACGACCCATGCTCTCATGCTTTTTTCTACGTCCACTCCACTCTCATCACACCCGTGTTCTCATTTTCCTCTTACCCACTTCCTGAAAGCCCCTATAACCTGTCCGTCTTTCTCATCACTTTCCTTGTATGTAATCACCTGCACACCAGTGGCGGTGAAGCTGCCTTTATTGATATAAAATGATATAATATATATATATATATATATATATATATATATATTGAATTATTATATATCGAATTCCCGCTCAGCCATCCATTTGCTCAAACCGATGAAGTATGTAGCCACTTCCCCGCCGACGAAATGTGACCTCCCTTTGTCTGTTCTATAAATACTTTCATGGCTTCTACTCGGACGAACTTAAGTCACTGGTGCCTCCTCAACATGTGTTTACTCGTGCAACCAGACCGGCAACTGGGTCCCACCCATTCACAATCAGATTAGCCAAATGCAGACGACAATTCTACTCCTACAGCTTCTCTCGCACTTCCCGCCTGTGAAACTCGTTCCCATATTCTTACTTTCCTGACGGCTACAACCTCCAGAAATTTAAATGCAATGTCAATACTCATCTCTAACCACTGGACTCTAGCTCTCTCCCCACCCCCGTATATCCTTCCCTTTCTCTCCACCTATGTATCTGTCATCGCACCTGCATTCTCAGCTTTCTATTGCTTCTTTCTAACTAGTTTGTACTCCTCACTCTTTTCTAATTAATCTTTCTACAGTTATGTTGCCCCCCGCTCATCTGTGGCATTTCTGCCTTGCTCGGGGTGAAATGATTAAAAAGAAAAAACAAAAAAATTAAAAAAAACATACATACATACACATATATATATGTGTGTGTGTGTGTGTGTGTGTGTGTGTGTGTGTGTGTGTGTGTGTGGTAGTTTGTGTGTGTGTGTGGTAGTTTGTGTGTGTGCGTGATAGTGCGTGGGTGTGCGTGCGTTTGTGTGTTAGAATAAACTAACTCGATTTTAGATGTACAGGTTGAGATAGACTGTCGTCAAAATTACGAAAAAAAATTTCACATATTTTTAACAAAATTGCACAAAAATATCTGAAAATACTAATGATTAAATTTATTCAGTAAGTCGCCATTTGCTTCAACCATGTCGTACAAACGACTTCTGAATCTGTGGTACCTGTACTGGACGGTCTTTATTTTAAATTGGTGTATGTTGCCCTAATATTTGGCTTCAGGTCATCTTTAGTGCTGCAAGAAATCTTGTTGGTATCCCGCTGAATGCCCCAACAATCACACATAAAAATCATGGTGTTGCAGTCTATGGAATTAAACGGAGAGAAGTAAGTGTCGATGTTGTCGCAGAAATTGTCAAAATTGGATTTTTCCGCTTGTGGTACATGGTGCAGTATCTTGCTGCCAGATATGGGGTCTACAAGGAGCCGACACCTTTACCCAGAGCAACACTACCTTCTCAAGGTATTTGATGTAGGCTTTCCGTTTTTAGTCTCAGGCCTAGTGGGAAGATGAATGTAGAAATGTAACCATCACTTGTGATCACTACAAAAATATTGCGTCAAGGCACATTTTTTCTAAGAGCCGTCGCACAACGGATCCTATTGTAATGTGCGGCCGGCAAAGTCAAAAACTAAGAAAACGAAATAAAATAATGTTCGCACGATAGATAGATAGATAGATAGATAGATAGATAGATAGATGGAAAAACCGAGATAGATAGATAGATAGATAGATAGATAGATAGATAGATATGGAAAAACCGAGATAGATAGATAGATAGATAGATATGGAAAAACCGAGATAGATAGATAGATAGATAGATAGATAGATAGATAGACAGACAGACAGACAGATAGATAGATAGATAGATAAAAATATTTAGATTAATAGATAAAAAATATTTAGATAGATCGATATATAGATACTTCTTTTTCTTCTATGTACCCTGTCCTTTCAGGACGTAGGTGATCATGGTTCTCCACGTCTACCTATCCCTTGTGGCTCCTAGTATGTTTGTTCCCGTTACTCCTGTCAAACCCTGTTCCGTCAACCACCTGATCAGGCCCTGCAAATATGTTATCCGCTATCTTCCTCTGTCTCTCTTTCCTTCTATCTGGCCAGTCAGTATCAGGGTCTCCAGGCTCTCCTTCCTCATTGCCTGTCCCAGGAATTTCAGTTGTCTTTTCCTGATGCTCAGTATCAATTTCCTCTTTGTTGCCATTCCTTCCAACACCTCATCGTTGCTTGCATGCTCAGTCCACGATATCCGCAGAATCCTTCCATAGAACCACATTTCCGCTGCTTCCAGTTTTGTCCTCATTTTCGATGATATTGTCCAGCATTCACTGCCGTAGCATCACGTAGCAGTCGAGCACTCTTTTCTTTGTTTCCAGTGAGATTTTCCTGTGTGTTAGTATTTTGCTCATCTTCTGGAACGCGTCCTTTGCCATGCCAATACGCCTTCGGATCTCCGTGTCACACTTTCCATCTTCAGTTAGGACACTTCCTAGGTATTTAAATTTTTGTACTTGCTTGATTCTGGTATCTCCCACATTTATTTGGCATTTTGGGTTGTACCTTTTGCTGATGACCATGCACTCAGTTTTCTTAAATTTTATTTGTAGTCCTTTTTTGTCGCTCTCCACCGCTTCCTTCTGTATGAGGTCTTATAGTTTACTTTCCGCGTCCGCGATCAGCACTGTATCGTCTGCGTACCTTATGTTGTTCAAGTTGTGTCCTCCAACAACAACTACTGGCGTGTCATCTAGGGTCCCCAAATATTCTCTCTGTACAGGTTGAACAAATTCGGTGAAAAGACACATCCTTGTCTTACGCCTCTTTCTATCTTTGTAAATCTACTGGGATCGTTGTCTGTCCGTATGCAGGCCGTTTGCTGCGAGTAGAGATTCTTGATTACTCTTATGTCTTTCCCGAAAATGTCGAGGCTGCCGAGCATCTCCATAAGTTCTTTGTGTCGTATCATGTCGAATGCCTTCGCATAGTCAATGAAGTAAAGGTAGAAATCTTTCTTCATTTGAATTGCCCTTTCGGAGAGCATCCTAATCATGAATATGGCGTTCCTTGTTCCTGTGTCTTTGACGAACCCGCACTGTTCCTGCCCTATCTCTGGCCTGATTTTGATTCTCGCTCTATTCATCAGGATTCTGACCATCAGTTTGGTAATGTGTGTCATTAAGCTCATAGGTCTGTGTAGTTCACACTCGTTTGTGCCTGGTTTCTTCGGCAGTGCTATAAATATCGACTTGCATAGGTCGTTGGGTATTATTCCGCTGCTATAAATTTCTACTTCGGATTTTAGTATTTCCAGTCCATCCATTTCCTTGTGTATTCTCGGTTGTTCTCGCTCGTCGCAAAAAAGATCCTTTATATATTCCTCCCATCGCTGGAGTATTTCCACATGTTCAAAATATTTCTGAAGAAATAACAAATGCATGGAAGCGTTTTGCTCCCTCAGGTGTGACATTCTTAGTATTAGTACACGCTCACATGCTTACGCGCAAACTTAAGCGTAAACACACACACACACACACACACACACACACAGCATACGCTCACACATAAAACAAAACATCTACATATATACTACTCCTATTCAAAAGACTTGAGAGATATGTGAAGAGGGAAATGAGAATTTAGTAGAACGATAATCATGTAACACTCGGGATGTTACTTTGAATTTACATATCCTGAAGAATGTTCTTTTAAACATCATATATTTTCTTTCATTTTTTATTCTGATATATATATATATATATATATATATATATGTGTGTGTGTGTGTGTGTGTGTGTGTGTGTGTGTGTGTTCATGCATGTGTATGTATAAATTGCGAGAAGGCGTGAACGTTTCGTTTAAAATGTAGATTTATTTTTGTTGTTATTATTATTAATATGAGTTTTCTTTTTAAATGATATATCAAGTGGCCATTGTAGTATCTGTGTCGCTAACCTTGTTTTGAGCGGAAAGTTGACTCTCTTCAAGCGAATAAGCTTGTGACTTTAGATATCGAGATCCGTTTGTTTTTCTGACGGCAAAAAGTATCTTGTATATATAGATAAGTGGTGAACCGGTCAGAAAATTCATATTCACAAGTGTTTTTTTTTTGTTTTTTTTTTGTTTTTTTAACACTCGTACGTTGTGGTACAGTGGATATCGGCTCGGAACGAGAAACCGGGGAGCCGAGTTCGAATTCCAGTTGAATCCATTGTATTCACTTACGCGCAAATACCCTTGGGAAAGGTATTAATCCGTCTCTTTCTTCCAGTTATGGGTTAAATAGCAGGACAGATTGGGTTCTATAGCCTTGGTCGGCAACCAGTCTACCGCAGAAAGCAATGGCAACCTACTGCGGGATAATCTTCTGCCCAGTCAGTCATGTCTCTTTCGAGGCATGATCGCCCAAGCGTGTATCACGTATGGCACTTAACTGACTGACGTTAAATCTCTTACGTCACATTTCGTTGGCTATAAAAAATTTTACACTGGCTTGCGAAATTTGATTTCGTCTTTATACTTTAAAATTGTTTTCAGCGGCTTTGCTTCAATTCTAATCTGCGTGTCACCTAGTTTTTTTTTGTTTTTGTAATACTATTTTTGTAACGGTTCACGAAAACTTTTTGGATCACTTTTGAATTTAGTGTCACTCTGGGAAAATGGTAGACTTTGAAAAAAACAGTAGCTACACTAGCATCTACGCATCGATCATT
The DNA here is from genome assembly GCA_037127315.1 of Ascarosepion bandense. NCBI lineage: Eukaryota > Metazoa > Mollusca > Cephalopoda > Sepiida > Sepiidae > Ascarosepion > Ascarosepion bandense. The sequence continues at coordinate 1,363,751 of JBBBDQ010000754.1, read as the reverse complement.
CAGTAATGAATTAGAGCACTCTAACTACTGGCGTATGATAGATCATACGCTAAAAGTCTGCTACCTTCTACCGAGCGCCCATACCTCAGAGGTAGAATCGTCGACTGACGCCAATTCGGTCGGGTTTCAATCCTGGGTTAAAAGCAATCGGATATCTAAACGTGCTGATGAGCTGTGATACAGCGAAACAGATCTGTCTGCGGATGACTATATATATATATATATATATATGAAATTGGGCAAAACTGTGGAGACATCATGTATCATAATAGCATAATTTAGAAAAATGGATTAACTGTCAGAAGTTGGTTGTTTTGTTTTTATGGCAAATCAACCTCGGCGGGTCATTTATTGCCAACTAAATTTTATTTATTGTGGCTAATACCTTTTTCTTTCAACAATTTATTATTGTTTATATAAGTTTTTGTGTCTAGTAATACATTTTTCTTTTCGAGTATCAAGATTCATTGGGATATGTTTTTTAGGGCAGGGTCCCCATGTCTTACCCTTGTTATTTAACCCATAACTGGAGGGAAGGGACGGATTAATACCTTTCCCCAGGGTACCAGTGCTTAAGTGAATACAGGGTATTCAGCTGGAATTCGAACTCGCCTCACCGATTTCTCTTCCGAGCCGACATCCATTGCATCACAAGGCACATTCGTCACTTTACGCTTACAGCACCTGGAATTCCCAAGCAGTCACCCATCTAAGTATTGACTAGGCTCAACTTTGTTTAACTTCGGTGATCGAGCGAGAACCGGTGTATTCAACCTAATAGGCTTTAAACCTGGATTAGCTGTCAGAAATATTTACAAATTTATATTTGTTTCTTAAATATTAATAGTACTCCTTGACAAATATTACCAAAATAATTTACTACGGTCAACAGTCAGAATTATTTAACAAATTGAAGTGATCAACTACATCTTGTAGTTTAGAATAGGTTTCCGGGGGAAAATGCCGTCCTTCAGGACGATAAAGCGCCCATTCATGCTGCTAAAATTGTAGTTCAATGAAGTAGAACATCTTATCTGGCCAACACATTTCCCAAATTTCAACCCCATTTAACATTTCTGTTTCATTTTAGAGAAACAAATGAAAAGTCAATAACTGCCACTATTAGCATCGAAAGAAGTGGAGACTGTTTTAGATGAAGAATGGATAAAAATTCCGCTGAAAACAATTCAAACTTTGTATGAGTCCTTTCTACGCAAAATTCAAAATGTAATTACTGCTAAAGCGTTCCTTCCATATATCGGAAAAACTTTGCTTGAAAATTTCAGCTGTTTCAATCATTTTTCCCGATCCATATATATATATATATATGTATATATATATATATATATATATAATTGGAATGATGATTATTTTTCTGGTGCTCGGAATACATATGCGTCTACCCTAAAAGTTCCATTTCTCGCACTTGCCACGTGGGTGAATCCCTTCTGTTTGGTGTAAAATGATAATTAATATAATCCTGGGTAAAAAGCAATCGGCTGTCTATCCGTACTGATGAGCTGTAATACAGCGAAACATATCTGTCTCCGGATGACTATATATATATATTTATGCTAGTATAGGTTAAGTATGAATGGAATAAAATTCCGTAAAACACAATCCTTATAGAATGTGGTCAATATAAAGTAGAAACAACAACAACAACAACAATAATAATAATAATAATAATAATAATAATAATAATATATATATATATATATATATATATATATATATATATATTATTCTTTCTACTTTGTGTAGAGCACTTTCTATAAGGATCGTGTGTTACAGAATTTTATTCCATTAGTCATCGAGTTATTACGCAGCCTAAGTTTGTACGTGTTGGGGAGTCACCCATTTCCACACACACTCTATGGACTCTTCCATGGTATACAAATAATCCTTCCTACACAGAACGGGTTGTTGTTAGAGTTGCTGAGACTCTTCAACTATAACACTGTCAGCTCTCTGCTTCCGAGCAGAGAGCGGTAACCCGGTCGTGGTTCCGCCGAGGGGTGGGACCACGACTGGGCAAAAATAGACAGACATATTTTTGGCCCGGCTATATGGCCGGGAATACCCACATTAAAATGACCATGTGTCACATCCGGCCTTGCGTGGGAAGGCTAGTAAATACAGTTGTTAGAGTTGCTGAGACTCTTCAACTATAACACTGTCAGCTCTCTGCTTCCGAGCAGAGAGCACAAACCCAGTCGTGGTTCCGCCGAAGGGTAGAATCACGACTGGGGAAAAATAGACAGACATATTTTTGGCCCGGCTATATGGCCGGGAATACCCACATTAAAATGACCATGTGTCACATCCGGCCTTGCGTGGGAAGGCTAGTAAATACAGTTGTTAGAGTTGCTGAGACTCTTCAACTATAACACTGTCAGCTCTCTGCTTCCGAGCAGAGAGCAATAACCCAGTCGTGGTTCCGCCGAAGGGTAGAACCACGACTGGGCAAAAATAGACAGACATATTTTTGGCCCGGCTATATGGCCGGGAATACCCACATTAAAATGACCATGTGTCACATCCGGCCTTGCGTGGGAAGGCTAGTAAATACAGTTGTTAGAGTTGCTGAGACTCTTCAACTATAACACTGTCAGCCCTCTGCCTTCGGGTAGAGGGCGCTCTCTGCTTCCGAGCAGAGAGCAATAACCCAGTCGTGGTTCCGCCGAAGGGTAGAAGCACGACTGGGCAAAAATAGACAGGCATTTTTTGGCCGGGCCATATAGCCCGGAAATCCCAGTCAAAACTGACCATGTGTCACATGTTGCCCTTACTGGGAGGGACAACTAAATATAGTTGTTGTTAGATTTTGTACCGCCGCTCGTTGGTCAGCAAGAATATAGACTATTACCCAAACTTACTTCTTGTGTATATTTGACCATTTAAGTCATGTACTTTTGCTTAATAAAGGACTTCTTTCGTATTACAAATTCCTTGAAGTGGGCATTCATTTTTATCCCCGAAGTTACATTCTTTGTTAATGATAGTGTTTTGTGCAATGCTATTTAAATTTCTGGAGTTTCGTTTCTTTATGAAATTTTCTAAATTACTAGCAGATCTATAACTCAGTTTGATTGTATTCCTACTGAAAATGTTGTTTAGATCTAAGATTTTCGGAAAGACTTAATCGATCCGTTTTAAAAACTTTTGTCCGATTTTGGTTTTACTTCTCAGTTAAATGGTGGGTGTAGCAGATAATGTTTCATTTTCTATCATCGTTTTTTATTTGTCTGTTTTGTTAGGAATTGTATTCTAAAATGTTCTTATGGCCAGATTGTCTTAGTGCATCTTCATAGTTTCTTTTCTTTTCATCAAATATTGTTTTGTTTGATGGATTTTTGATAGCCTCTGTTCTGTTCCTTTGTGAAAGTGCTTGATTATGCATTATGTAGATACATTGCCAGTTTGTAAATTTAATTCCACATTTAAATATTGGACTACATTTCTAATTGTTTCTACTATTATCGCAAAATCTAGTTTTATAATTTTCTATTTTGTTGTCCGGTGTTATCATTAATCCGTAATCTCTGTATAATCTGCGATTTTCTGTATGGATTATTTTGTTGATTTTATTTTAAATTTATATACACATCTTTTGTGGATCTCGGGAATTGGCCCTCACAAATAAATGAACAACGACCAGTAATTGAGGTAGAAAATAAATGTATTAACGAAAGGATACTGACTTGAATGAAGATTAGTAATCCAGGAATACGGGTTAGTAAAAAGTGTATGTAGTAGAATTATAGCGTAAAACGCGGCATTCTGTATTTATCTGACCTCCTACCAGGGCAAAATATTTTCACAAGGTCTTTTTTACGTGAGACATTCGGGCCATATAGCCCAGCCAAAAATTCTAAATCTAATTTTGCCCAGTCATGACTCTGCCCTTCGGAGGAGCGACGACTGGGTTACTTACATCTTGGGGCAGAGAGATTGACAGTGTTAAAGGAATTACCGAATGAAAACGCGCCATTTGGTATTTATTTACCCCTCACACGCACACACACACACACTAGGTCAAAATGTGGCACAAGACCTTTTTAACGTGGGTTCTCCGGGCCATATAGCCCAGCAAAAAAATAGCTGTCTAATTTTGCCTAGTTGTGACTCTACCCTTCGGAGGAGCCCCGACTGGGCTAATGCTCTCCGCCCGGAGGCAAAGAGATTGACAGTGTCAAAGGAATTACCGCAAGAAAACGCGGCGTTCCGGTATTTTTTGCACTCCCAATAGAGCAAAAAGCGGCAAAAGGTCTTTTCAAATGTGGGTCCTTTAGGCTATATAGCCCAGTAAAAGATTTCTGTCTAATTTTGCCCAGTCGTGACTCTATCCTTCGGAGGAGCCCCAACTGGGTTAATACACGCCGCCTGAAGGCAGAGTGATTGATAGTGTCAAAGGATTTACCGCATTCTGTATTTATCTGCCCTGTCACCAGAGCAAAATGTGGCACAAGGCCATTTTAACGTGGAACCTTCCGGCCATATAGCCCAGCCAAATGTAGCTGTTTAATTTTGCCCAGAAGTTACTCTACCCTTTGGCGGAGCCACGAAACGCTCTCCGCCCGAAGGCAGGGAGCTGACAATGTCAGTGGAATTACTGCGTGAAAACGCGGGAATTTTTCGTCTCGATTCTATAGCAGTAGTATAAGTATACTCTCGACGGGTCCTTCTTTATGAAAAGAGAGAACCCCACAACAATATCGATTCTGAAATTTCAGCTCCGTCATACGTCATATGAATTATTTGATTTTTGTTGGCTTGTTTTAGAAAATCACACAGAAACACAAATAAGGGCCATACGTGATAAACACTACACCACATCGCACATCCTAGCTCACCTGACAAAAAAACAATAGAGCGCACGGTTACTGAATATACAAGTATTTAGCAGATATCCATTTACGCGCACATTCAGTAAAGTGTCACAAGTAATACACGATTGGGTGATCATGTCTCGAAAGATACATGGCTGACTGGGTAAATGATTATCGCACAGTAGCTTGCCATTACTTACATCTTGATGTAGATTGGTTGCTATCCAAGTCTATAGAACCCAGTCTATCCTGTTACTTAGGCCACAACTGGAGGGAAGAGATTAATACCTTTGCCAAGGTTATTGACGCGTAAGTGAATGCAAGAAATTCAACTGGAATTCGAACTCGGTTTGTCGATTTCTCCTTCTGAGCCGATATCCACTGCACCACAACAAGTACATTAAAATGTATTAAAAGGCAAAAAATTAAATACTGCATAAATAATACAACATAAAATGAACATCAATACAACATAAAATGAACATCAATACTACAAAAGCAAATCAAATGGCCCCTCCCACGAACACAAACATTCTACCATGACCTAAAAAAGAATTCCTTTTAAGCAGTCACACATACGAAACAGTAAGAAAAGGACCCATCTACTACAATCAATGAAAAGGTCACTCCCTATTGACAAGAACAAACGTGCAAAAAAAGCAATTATCTGGACATTCACTCGGTATAACGCAATTAAGTGGACATCCGCTCACACACACAAAAAAAAAACGTGTTAAAAGGCAATAAAAATCTTAAAACTTTCAACCTTATTCTTAAAAAAAATGATAATGCGAGTGAATTGGTATCTTATGTCTTAATTTCTGTCCTGTAATTGACCTTAATTCTTAATGATAAATTTTCTCATATTCTCTAACAGCTTTTTACTCCTTGCATCTTCGTGGCTTTCTAGTCTTGCTACGGTTCAAATGTTTTTTGAAATTTTCCTTGTTAAAACTGGTATAAGGTTGGTAAATTATGAATATTTAAGCATCTTTCATCAGTTTGCCGTGTTTCATTATATATATATTAGAGGAGAACCTGGTGCATGATATCAGGATTTGCTTTAACATATTCAAGACCTTGATAATTTCGCTGGACCCAATCTATATTTGAATTGTATAAAAATGCCGAAAAGAATTGGAAATTATTTGTTTACAACATAAGTTTCTTTCACATTTCGAAATGGTTTCATCAAAAGACCTTAAATTGTTAAGGTAAGTATCTCTTCTTTTGAATCTTATCCTTCGTCTCTTGAGGGGTTTCTGTTATTAGCTATTTTCTACCTTACATACATATATTCATGCATACAGTAATATATATATTCGTCATCCTCATACAAAATTTCGCTAAATAAATATATGGAGAGAGAGAGTGATATATATATATATATATATATATATATATATATATATATACGTGTGGGGGGGGTGGTCTGTGTGTAATATATACATGTATATATATATATATATATATATATATAAATAGAGAGAGAGAGAGAAGGGAGAGAGGTAAAGGTGGGATAGATGTATATTTATGTATATTGTTATATACATCTTAAGTTTATTATATATATGTATATATATATATATATATACATATATATATACATATATAAATTTATTTATATATATATATATATATATATACGTATTAATTTGTATATATAAAGAGAGAGAGGAAAGAGTTAAAGGGGTGATTAACGCAGAGGAACGTAGGATGACAGAGAGAGATAGAGGGATAAATAAAGAGAGAGAGATGAGAGAGATTAAGGGAGTGGCATTAAATGAGGGGAGAAAGTTAGGGAAAGAGATAAAGAGAGAGACAGAGGAACAGAGATAAAGGGATTAAGATAAAGAAAGTGAAAGAGAATGATAGACGGAGAGAGAGAGAGAGAGAGAGATGGGGGAGATATAAAGAGAGAGATTGCTGTTTTTGTTGGATATAAGTTACGATTTCTCATTATTTTATTTCTTTTTTTTTTTTTTCACCTGCCCAAATTTTCTATTTCGTAGATCGTTTGTTTGGAGTGCGACCTTCATTCTGCTAGCCACGTTATTCTCTTGAAAGAAGTGTTAAATAAAACAGATCGATTTTTGACATTGTGAATATCTGTTGAGGAATACGATAAAAATCCTAAGAGAGTGAATGGTCCGGGAAGCAGAATTTTATATTATTCATTCCTGTTTTTTATTTTTTATATTTCGATTTGTATTATTGTCAGTGTGGATATTTTATTTTTTTATTTATTACTTGTCTATTATTTATTGTTGTTTAAATCATGGAAATATAGAAATTTAGGAAATTGTAATCAGAGAGCGTTGTGAATGATAAAATCCATTGCAAGTAATCTCACTGACGATGAGTTCGAAAGAGTTAATCATTTTTTGAGCGAAGAAACCGCGTGCACACCATGAAAAAAGTATTGGAAAACGAACATTGGGCAAATAAAAACGTATTATGTCATCCATGCTTTCATTACCTCAAGATCCTTTAGCAGAAACAGAAGTCCCAACATTAACATCTTAACTGAAGTTCTGGTGTGCACCAGAAGTCTAAGGTTCAAGCCTTAAAAACATACAATCCGTTTAGTGTTTTATGCTTTGTCGCTCTGGTTTTTATCTACTCTATCGTGTCCAAGCCCCTTGCACCCTCTGTGGGTTGAGCCAGCTTCCTCCCCAACGGAGAAAGTTTCATTGGGATGTGTTTAAGTCCTACCCTGTTATTTAACCCATAATTGGAGGGAAGGTACGGATTGATGCCTTTCCCAAGGGTACTAGCGCGTAAGTGAATGCAGGGCATTCCACTGGAATTCGAAATCGGCTCAGCGATTTCTCTTTCCAAGCCGACATCCACTGCACCACAACGCACATCCGTCATTAAACGCTTACAACACCTGGTATTCCTAAGCTGTCACCCATCTAAGTACTGACCAGGCTCAACGCTGCTCAACTTCGGTGATTGAACGAGAACCTGTGTTTTCATCGTGATATGACCGTAAGCTATCTACCCTATGATATTCAGTCAATAGTTGGGGTGAGAAATGATGACTTCATATTCAGGTTGCGGTCTGTAAATTAACGCTGTTTATATTTTTAATTTCTCGTTTGTAAAATTGTTCTTCTTTCATTTTGTCGATCACAACGTATAGCAGGTTCAGTTAAATACCGTTTTTGAAAAGAAGAGTATAACGAATCAATTAATTCCGCTAGAAATTTTAAACTGATATGTCAGAGAGCTGAGCATTTAAGAGAGCGTGGGTATAAGTTTGAGAACATTGCAGAAGATTCTGAAAGTGTTGGATGGTATATCTAGTCAACACTATGATGTTTTCATTTTCCCAGAGTGTCTCAGCCTTGACACAAAGGTCTACATCAAGTGCCTTGAAGAGGTCGTGCTGCCGTTGGTGAAGAGGCTGGCTGCTAGAAGAATCTATATCTCTAGGGTATTTACGCGTAATTGATTACAATAAACAGGAGGTGTATTCGAACTCATCATTCCGGTTTCCTTTCGTAGATGATGTGCCTTACACCACAACGCATATGGATTTTCCTCGCAGGCATTTCCTTCCTAAAGTTTTAATACGATGGTCATTCAATAAAAAAGGGGAAATTGTTTGGTATAAGGATTTCTAATACAGATAGAAGCTTACTTTTTTTTTCAATGTAGTCTCCCAGCAATGTTACACCCTTTTCCCATCTTTGTACAAGCTTTCGTATTTCCTCAGCGTAAAAATATTTGGACTGATGTCTCAGCCAATCGCTCACAGCACTTTTGACTACATCGTCACTTTCGAAATTTGAGCCTCTCGTAAACGCTTTCAAGAGATCAAATAGATGATATTCTGAAGAGGCAAGGTCTGGGCTGTAAGGGGATAATGGAACAGTTCCCAGCTTAGCTCGTTGATGCTCTGCACCGTTTGGCCTGCTGTGTGAGGCCTTGCGTTATCTTGATGCACGACGACTCCATGTGACTGATGACTCTTGCGTTTGTTCAACAGATAGGCTCAAAGTCTTTGCAATGTCATCCACTGTCACCCTTCTATCAGACAGAATGAGGTCATTGACTGATTCGATCATCTCAGGAGACCTTACTTCTGTAGACCTCCAAGGCCTATCTTCATCCTCAACACTGCTCCTTCTTTCTTTAAACAATTTAGCCCACTTTTAGACATTTTTTTGCTGAAACATGTGGCACCATAACCAGTTGACATTCTCCTATGAATTTCAACTGGTTTGCATCCTTCAGCAACCCAAAACGTGGTAACTGACCTCTGTTCAATTCTGGAGCATACTTCTTAGTCGTCCATTTTTGTTAATCTCCAACTTCTCGAAGATTTTTTTCAGTCTGCAAAAGAATTCAATCCCTTTGAAAAAGAAGTAAAGGAAAAAAATAATTAAAAAAGGAAGTCTCTATCTGTATTAGAAGTCCGTATACCGAAAAAGTCACCTTATTTATTGAATGACTCTCGTAGTAGTCCTTATACCGACAAATTCACCTTATTTGTTGAATGACCCTCGTAGAATGCAAATAATTGATTGATTTAATTGTTTTTAACGGCTTATCAACACTTTGTGGGTTTCGTAAAACCGAAACATGTTTTGGATTATAAGTATGTTAGATTATTTTTTAAATTTTTGAATGAATAAATATTAACTTATTTGAGAGTGGCAATGATTTTCTCAGATATAAGTCTAGTATTTAATCCAAAGTGATGTTAACGATGCATGCGTGTATTTGGCTGTAAGAAAATGTAACGAAACAGTCAAAAAATCGAACTCTCTTATATGGAAAAAAATAGTAATTTTTATTGATGTTTTAGAATTAGAAGGTATGTTTTTTTATTTACATTAATACCCTTTCTATTATTCCGCATTAAATTTTAAAATTTATTTACTGTTGTGGTGCAGTGGATATCTGCACTGAATGAGAATTCGGAGGGCCGTGTTCAAATTTTAGTTGAAATCGTCTCAGTCACTTCTGTGTAAATATCCTTGGGAAAAGTTTCATCCGTCCATTCCTTTCTTTCCTGTTATTTAACTCATCTTTTGGTTAAATAAAATGTACTATTGGATGCTATAGCCTTGGTTGGCAATCAGTCTATCGCAGAAAATAATGACAACCTACTGCTGGATAACCTTTCGAGACATGATCGCTTAAATGTATGGCACTTAACTGACTGTATGAATATAATAGTTGGAAAGTATCTACGAGACATAAAGTAGGTGATCGCTTTTCTAGTAGTATTAATTAATAAACTGATCCCCCACTAATTACTAATTATTAATACCATCTGTATCTTCACCCTTCAGCTATATTTTAAATATCAGGATAGAAAATCTTCTGCCCAGTCAGTCATGTCTCTTTCGAGACATGATCGCCCAAAGCGTGTATCACGTATGGCACTTAACTGACTAAATGAAGACAATATTTAGAAACATAAGTAATGCTTCTGCTGGGCATAAAGTCGAGGATCGAGTTTTTATTGTTATGAAGTAATAAACTGATCCCCCACTAATAACTAATTAATAATTCAATCTGTCTCTTCTCCCTTAAGCTATACTTTTCATATCACCATCATCATCATTTATCCATGACACCCAGATGGTGCATAGGGTAGCAACTTTTTGTTGCTGTTTCTGTAACAAACTGTTTTTTATGGGGCAGGGTTGTTAGCCCTGTACCCAAACCCCAAACCTGGAGGACCGGTGAACCATTCTTGGTCCTTACGTTTACAGCATCCCAAATGGTCGCCCATTAAGTTCTGACCAGGCTCGATGTTACTTAACTTCGGTGATCGGACGGGAACTGGTGTATTCAACACGATATAGCCGTAAACTTTAAATAGCAGGATAGAAAAACTTCTGCCCAGTCAGTCATGTCTGTGACGAGACATGATCGCCTAAAGCTGGTATCACGTATGGCACGTAACTAACTAACTTTTCACTTGCATAGCTTTCAAGGAATTTCGAATAAATCTCATTCTTCAATCCACACGGGTAGATTATATTCATTTGCAACCCATGTTTACGGATGCCACGTTTTGTTCTACGGTAGTCCCGTTTCCACCAGTAGATTAATCAGCAATAAAATATGGGAAGAATTTGGTGGAGTAAATATTACCAAAGCGACAATAATACTGCATGTTAAGAACCTAGGCGATAGACATATAATCACTGAAGATCCTTACCGACACCTAAGCAAAATTTCGTTAGAAAAATGTATTACACAGATACATAAAACCCCTTCCCGTTGTATTACGGTGAATATCGGCATGGAACAAAAAATTGGAGAGCCGAGTTCGAATTCCAGTTGAATTCGTTGCGAATTCGAGAAACGTCTACCCAGTCAGTCATGGATGAAAAGCGACATGAAGGACCAAGCTTGTATTCTGTATAGCCCTTAACTAAATTATTTACTATATGGCAGTGCATGTTGTGTATTTTTCACACAGATCAAGGAAATATTACCTAAGCGACAATAACACTGCAGGTTAGGAACATTAGGGATAATCATATAATCACTCAAGATCTTTACAGAAACCTAAGCAAAACTTTGTTAGAAACAAAGAAAAGTATTGAACAGATACATAATACCCCGCTGTTTTGTTACAGTGAATATTGGCTTGGAACGAAAAATTGTTGAATTCATTTACGCAGAAATACACATTTGGAGAGGTATTAACCCATCTCTTCTACTTTCAATCATGACAGGACATGTTGGTTTCTATAGCTTTTGTTGGCAACCAGTTTACCGCAAAAATAAATGGCAATCTACTGTTGGAGAAACTTCTATCCAATCAGTCATGGACGAAAAGCTACATGATGGACCAAGCACGTATTCTGTATTACACTTAACTAAATTACTGACTATATGGCAATGCATGTTGTGTATTATTCACACAGTTCAAGAAAAATATTATCAAAGCGACAGTAATACTGCATGTTAAGAACCTAGGCGATAGACATATAATCACTGAAGATCCTTATCGACACCTAAGCAAAATTTCGTTAGAAACTAAGAAAAATGTATTACACAGATACATAAAACGCCTTCCCGTTGTGTTACGGTGAATATCGGTATGAAACGCAAAATTGGAGAGCCGAGTTCGAATTCCAATTGAATTCGTTGCGAATTCGATAAACGTCTACCCAGCCAGTCATGGATGAAAAGCGACATGACGGACCAAGCATGTATTCTGTATTGCCCTTAACTAACTTATTAACTATATGGCAATTCATGTTGTGCATTCCTCACACAGGTGAAGGAATGTGGGCTTTTTGTCTCGCCAAAACCTTTGGTCAGCCATGCATTTACCCAACCTCACTATGTAGTTTAAACTTTGTTTTCCGCTGCCTTACTTGCATTTATTATGTGCTGTAAGTATCATATTTTCTACACCCTCTATTTTAATTAAGTGCACTGATAAGCTCAGCTCTGTCTTTCTTATAAGCATTAAGTTTTTGTTTCTATTTTCTACTAGCAGTATAGCCCGTATTTATAAATGGAACTTTGTCTCTGTGTGTGTTTGTGTCTGTGTGTGTGTGTGTGTGTGTCCGTTACCTATAGACTCCCAAACGGCTGAACCGATTTTCTTGAAAATTTGCACAGTTGTACTATAAGCGGCTGCGAATGTTCTTAGCTAGGTTTTGTGTCAAGGTACCCCCGATAAATATCGAGAATCGATAATCGAAAACATCGCGTTATAGAAAGAGTGGTCCGATTTTAATCAAATTTGATACACTCATAGACAAAGACATTCAGAAATTTCAAGGTTACAATTCTTACAATAGTGCAGAAAATCGATAATATATATATATATATATATATATATATAAAAGGCAAGATGTTTGGCTGTGTCTATTTATCTGTCTGTATGTCCTTTATACGAATCCACAATTTTTATCCGATTCTCACCAAACTTCACACAAACATTCTTTAGGCTGAGTCTGAGCTCCAGGACCATGGATTAGTTTTAAAGCTTTCATTACACCCGAACAACGCCGGGCTATAGTGCTAGTATTATATAAGTTTTGATTAAACTGTAACTCACATGTTAACCTCAGCAGAACATTTTCTCAAGACATACACCACAAGCTCATGCCGGATGGTTAAACAGAGGAATCTTCATGGTCTCACCAGAAAATAAAGCAAATCAACGACATGTCAATTTTCTCACTGGAAAATATTGCCAGTAAGACGTTTTTGTTGTAATCGTTTCACCCCAAGCAAGGCAGTAACACCACTGATGCGCAATGATCTATAAAAGAGTAAAAAGATTAGATAGGAGGAGAGTAGAGAGAAATACGAACAAGTTACAGGGTGCATCAGAGAAGGGAGCAAGAGAAGGATAGGAATACATGTGTGATTACAGTTGCAAAGGTAGAGAGAAAGGAAAAGATATACAGGGTGATGTAGAAAGAACAGGAGTCAAGTGGTTAAGAGATGGGTATTGACATTGCATTTAAATTCCTGGAGGTTGTGGCTGCCAGGAAAGCAAGAATATGGAAACAAGTTCCACATGCGGGAAGTGCGAGAAATGAAGCTGATGTTTTTGTCTATGAGTGTATCAAATTTGATTAACATCGGACCACTCAGCCTCGGTCCATGATATCTGCAGCATCCTTCAGTAGAACCACATTTCAGATGCTTCAAGTTTTTCCTTCATCTTCGAAGATATTGTCCAACATTCATTGCCATATTGAAGAACCGACATTACATAGCAATCCGGTACTCTCTTCTTTGTTTCTAGTGAAATTGTCCTGTTTCTTAATACCCTTCTCAGCTCCTGGAATGCCTCCTTGTGCTTTTGGATCTCAGGAATATAAATGTATAGAAACTGCTGTGACCACAAAATGAGGGGTCAGTTTATGTATTGATTGTAATATGGAATTGATCCCCCACTTTATATCCAGTATTTTTCTGTAGAACCACATTTCAGTTGCTTCAAGTCTTTCCTTCAACTTTGATGATATTGTCCAGCATTCACTGCCATATTGAAGAACTGATATCACATAGCAATACAGTACTCTCTTCTTTGTTTCTAGTGAAATTCTCCTGTTTCTTAATAACTTTACTCAACTACTGGAATGCTTCTTTCGCCATGTCAATTCGCCTTCGGATCTCAGTGTTGCACTTTCTGTCTTCTGTTAGAAAACTTCCTAGGTATTTAAATTTCTGTACCTGCTGGATTTTAGAGTCCCTCACCTTTAATTGGCATGTTGGGCTGTCCTTTTTGCTGATGACCATACATTCAGTTTTCTTGCAGTTTATTTGTAGTCCTTTCTTGTCACTCTCTTCAGCTATGTTGGCATAAAAAATCTTTATGTGAACAATGTTAGATTGTAATTGTTTTGCAGCTATTCTGTTCCATTCATGTCATAAGATGGCACACACTATAGCGGATAATATTGATGCCTATAAGGCAAGCATGCAAATTGGGAATATAATCTCTTACACAGAACCCCACCATCAGAAAAATAGAAAACGGGGAGACAAGTATAGGGAATGAAATCTGACTTGGTCGCTTATCATCATCATCCACGGAATAAAAGGTTCGATGCCGTGTTTCACGTAAATTCTACTGACGAATCATGTTAGCGTATTAAACACTGGGGTAGAGTAAATTTTGTACAGGAACAAATGAAATGAGTGGGCGTGACTTAGTGAGGTACTGAATGGTTTCATTTTGGAATGGGGTATTAAGTTCGCATGAGCCCAATAAAAAGAGGTTAATATACAGAACAATTATGCATCAGTAAACAGTTTGAACATAAAATCTACACTTTATCGTAACTGACATTTGTGTCTATATATCTATGTCATTCTCTTCCTATCTATATATTTGTTTGTCTACCCCAATCTCTATCTATCTATCTATCTATCTATCTATCTATCTATCTTTTTCTCTAAGGCCTTTCTTCTGTCTATCTATCTATCTATCTATCTATCTATCTATCTATCTATCTATCTATCTATCTATCTAAGAACTTTTCTTTCTTCCTATCTATCTATCTATCTATCTATCTATCTATCTATCTATCTATCTATCTGTTAGTGTCCTAAATTTAGCTATCACTTATAATTAGCTGTTAGTTTGATACATCCTTCATCACAATTTTTCTCCAGAAAGTTTTCTCTAAGGCCTTTCTTCTATCTATCTATCTATCTATCTATCTATCTATCTATCTATCTATCTATCTATCTATCTATCTATCTAAGGCCTTTCTTCTATCTATCTATCTATCTATCTATCTATCTATCTATCTATCTATCTATCTATCTATCTATCTATCTATGGCCATTCATCTATCCAGTATATTTTCTTGTTGACTGTTTAAAATAAGTTTTGAAAATTTTAAAATAAATTATACGGAATAAATTTCTTTAAATTACGCCATCTTCTTCTATCTATCCATGTCTCTTTATATCTATCTATCTATCTATCTATCTATCTATCTATCTATCTATCTATCTATCTATCTATGTAGGTCTTATATCTATCTATCTATCTATCTATCTATC
Source organism: Ascarosepion bandense (assembly GCA_037127315.1). Taxonomy (NCBI): domain Eukaryota; kingdom Metazoa; phylum Mollusca; class Cephalopoda; order Sepiida; family Sepiidae; genus Ascarosepion; species Ascarosepion bandense. The sequence goes on along the minus strand of JBBBDQ010000754.1, from coordinate 1,348,398 downwards.
TATCTATCTATCTATCTATCTTGCCTTTCTTAATCATTTTTCATTCCTTTTCTTTCCTTTCTAATTTTTGCTTTCTTTATCACCACCCCTTTAATTTATCTATTCTTCTTTCCCTAATTAAATTTCTCCCGTCTTCACTTATCATTACCCTTTCTTTGTTCTACACTTAACTTGTCCACAATTCCCTCGTCTCATTCACAGCAAACTCAAGAATATTTTATTTCACGTTTTTCCAATCTCCGCTGTTTTTCAATTACCAATTTTTCTCTTAAACAATTACAGTTTTCTTCAAAGCAAACAGGAAGATAAAAGAAGCTTTCACAAAAAAAATAAAAATAAAAAATAAAAAAATAAAAATAAAATTAAAATAATAGTGTATATGAAATTTCAGCGGGGTTTATTTTTGTTCTCATACTTTGCTTTTCAAAAATTCGTAGGAGAGGAAAAGAAACTAAAAATGACTTATTTTTGTTTCCGCTTCGCAAAAGCATAACAAAGTCTCAATTATATTCTCATCGACAGTTCTCAGCATTTTTTCATTATTCAGTTTCAAGATAGAATCGGAATAACGCTAAAATTTCACGATTAAAAATGCAGCCTTGTTATATACATTCTTCGATATATTTTGGAAATTTAGTTTTATTTCCAGGTATTGCGTTAAGTTTTAATCTAATCCCAGTTTGTTACATAAGCTCGTCACTTACATTCAGCATTTAAAATTGAAAATTTTCTCCAATATTAATATTATACGTTAAACTTTAAGAACATTCGGCGACAAAGTTCTGTTTCATGAAAGACGAAATATTTTTTCGTGATGCCTCCTTTCGTGATAATTTCAAAACTCAGAATCAGTTACCATACGTTAGCTCTGTCAATAACCCTCTCCGACCAGTACGATATATCATTTAATTATTTCATTAACATTCCTAAAGAAAATCAAAGTATAGTACGATGCTTATCTATTCTCTTTCTGTTAGTAGTGGAGAGTCCGTTCTACTGAAGGGTATTTGTATACTGTTGCAGGTTAACGGAATTTGGCCTTGTTGTAGATAGCCCACTATAAGTCATAAAGAAAGGGTATAAAACAAGAAAAACAAATTGAGTTGAAAGATAACATTTATATATAACACATATCAATTAATGTTTTTACAATTGAAGTAATACATGAATTATTGGTCCAACGGAGGTTAAAATGTTCATGGTAATAAAATGTTGAAAGAGAATTAATACTTAGGAATTTGGGAACGTGTAAGTAAGGAATGTCTTTGAAGTATTCGCTCCTTAGGTCAGTAAGTAGTTTTTGAGGCAGGGAAGAAGGAAAGATTGTAGTAAGCCGCTTGACTTGGGTCAAGGGAGATACTAATTACTCTCTTCTCCTCGAGTCGGTCTGCCTGTCAGTGCTTTCTGTATCCGCTTTTATATCTTCTTTTTGGATCACAGCAGCTCATTTGTGATTTCACACTTGTATTTAGTTCTGGGCTTTCTATTGGCTGATAAATAAAATTCGCGTAGGCTCGTGAACTGAAAATTTAATATTTAATTAATTAAATTAATTTTTAGTTTTCAGTCGGAACATCTGCGCTGAGCCGGCGGCGCAGCGACGACTTTTGGTCGTTTGCTTTTTGGTCGTGAAAGCGCAAACATCCGGTCGATCGCTTTTGTTCGGTATCACCACAAACTTGCCATATGCGACTCTCTTTGTCAGCGACCACCTGTTGGTAACGACCGTTTTTTCTCTACACGGACGATTTGCTTATGTTAATTGACCCTCAGTGAGCGACCACCTTCAGAACACGACCAGCGATTAACATCCCTGATCAAGCGACCTCTTAAAAAATCCACTTTGGTCGTAGACGGCGAACTTCTAAACTAGGAGAAATAAATGAGTAATCTATTCTATTGTTCTAAGTCAGGAACACTTCCTCATTGTTTTGTTATTGCAGTATTGTATCAAACTGTTATTTCTTGTTGGAATGTACAATAAGTTCGCCTCACTGTCAAGCATCGTCGGGTTTGCACAACATGAATTGCATTTGAAATATTCAAGGGATTTATCGCAGTCTCTGTACTGACTTGGATAAATTCAGGGATGGGGAAAATCACAACTATGTCCATTTCTCAATTGTCTATCTCTTTCGTTCCTTTATTTTTTGTGTATCTATCTACTCTATTTTTATCTGGGTATATCTATCTCTATCTCATTGTTTCTCTAACCGCACCCACGATCCCTGTCAGTGTTTTGAAATGTTTCGTTTGTCTGTTTTTTCCGTCTATAATGGCAGATTCTTTTTTGCTATCACTCATGAATTTTTTCAACCTACATATTTTAGTACAGACACGAAAAGAAAAGCATAACTGATTGTTTTTAAGTCTATTTAATTAATATTTTTTGTGAATAAATATTTTAGTTTTTTATTGACTGTTTTAAATACGTTTTGAAAATTTTAATATAAATTATACTGAATAAATTTCTTTCAATTAAGCCAATTGTTCTTATTTATTTATTTATTACCAGATTACATGGTAAAATTTTTATATGTACATTCTAGTGAGTAGAATATATATTCCTGGTGTAAATAGGTCATGTCTTTGAACCTTTAGTGAGCGACCACCTGCCGTCTGCGACCAGTTTTGAATGGCAGTAGGGGCGATCCCATTCGACAGGTTCCACTGTACTTCTCTGATTTTCTTTTGTTCCTGATTTATATCACAATTAAGAGGAAGTGTATTTCAGTTTGAAGTTCCTAACTGATTTCTTGGGAATTTTCGTGTTTATTCCTCATTATGACACCAATTTGCTGAAACATAATAATATGTTTTGATTTATTTTAAATTGCGCTTGAAATAAGTTTCACTCCAGTTTGTTTAATGCTAACTTCCAATTAGGTGTCTACAAAATAGATTTACGTCTATATTTCTTTGATGTAACTATTTACATTGTTCGGAATGTTGTCCTCATTTTTACTGTCCTATGCACGGCGTTTCGGCCACTGTACGTCCAAGCATTCTTAAGATGAAAGAATTTGACATTTCGTCTCGAAGCCTTGATCTAGCAGACAGGGGAAGAATGTTATAGTTCTAGGTGTTATATATTCTTTGGTTCGGTGTGGAATTTAGACCAGAAGTTTACTCGTATTTTTGTTGCAAGAATTGAAAAAAGTTATATTAGAATGTCAGTAATTCTGAAAATGCGGCTAGCTAAAATGGACATTTTTTGACAAACAGATGTAATATAAGCCAGCATTCGAGGTGTGACTAAGTACAATGGAATTAACAGGTGTGAAATGAGAATGCTATTTAAGTGAAGTTAGTCGTCAGTTTGGCATTTGAATTCGGAACACAGAGAAAGGCAGAAATTTGGCAGCCGTTTGGCTTCTAGTATGCGCATGCCTACCTTTTGCCAGACCCAACCAAACCACTTACGCTACACTACGCCAGGTCACCGAAGAACGAATAAGAATATTGCATATTTTCATTTATATATATATATATATATATATATATATATATATATATATATATATATATATATATTAATGGTGAAGTCATTTTGCCAATGTAAAAAGCAATACACTTTGGGCCAAATTTATGTTCCGTCAATTTTATCAACGAAAAGATCTTCATTTTTATTGACATTTATGTTTCGTCCTTTATCAGTGAAGACGATATTAAAATATTGGTTCAAGTTCTGTTCTGCCGTCGAATTGGTTGAATTTTATTTTCGTCGACGAAGCAGCAGTGGTAAATGTTTGTTTTTCCACCTTCAAATTTATCCAAAATAGCATTATTTCTGTGCAAATATATCTGCTGAACTCAAATCAACAATTAGTTCTTGAAGAAACTTACCTTTTTTGCTTTGAAAGTCCATAAAAAAAACGAACTACATCTTGCACTTTTTCTCTCTCGTAACTCTCACAAAGTCATGTAATTAGCTTCGTGAGTTACGGGTGAGAAAAAGTGCAAGATGTAGTTCGTTATTTTTATGGACATTTAGATAAAAAAATGGTAAGTTTCTTCAATGACTAATAGTTGATTTGAGTTCGGCATATACATTTGCACAGAGATAATGCTATTTTGGATAAATTTGAAGGGGGAAAGCGTCGGGACTTACAACGAAAATTTACCGCAACAGTTTATTCCCGTTCATTTTGATTCAAGATAATCATCGTCGTCGTGAAAGTGGGTATACAAGAAAAACGTTATGCCTCTTCTGGTTCTGTTTCAGTTAATACCTTTTAGTAACTGGTATTTGTGTTCTCTTCTTCTGTGGCCAGGTATTGAACTTGTAGTAGACATGAAATTAAGAATTAAAATCAACCATCTTCTTCACTATTACGAAAAATTACAAACAGAGAAAGTATTGATCATGTGCATAAAGAAAAACTCAAAACCGGATTTCGCAAGTAGGTGTAAAAATTAATTTTCTGACCAATGAGATCGATTTGCAAAACCAAAAAGTCTTAGCGATCCAGTGCGAAAAATCTAAATACTATAAGATACTTTGGTCAGCGTCAGCCAGGCACTCAATTGGGAGCAGCGAGAGACACAACTGAAATGTAACAGAATAAACATCAAGTCGGCCCGGACATAAGGTCGCGTCGCACAACTGCATCTTTCTCCTTCTTTCTCGTGTACTGATTTCTTTTACTTCTACTTCATCCAAAGATATTCCTACTAAACAAACGCTTATGCATACGTACGTAGGCATAAACTCTTTCCAACAGATTACTACTACGAAAAATTTGATATAACTCTTGATACCATTATCGTTGTAATTAAACATTAATTTTTACCACAATTCATGTTATTCTTTTAATAAATTTCTATTCAATCATAGAAAATGTATATTTATTCTTCCACACTAATCCACACATTCCAATCTTCTGCTACCAACCAACCTTCTAATGATAACGAAAATAACCTTCTGATAATTCTGGATAAAACTTTTAAGTTGTAGGGTGTCTGGATAAGTATGACACAAGGCCAAATCAAATAAACATTAACCATCTCCCTAGGGTTACAAACTGTAAGTCCCTACATTATTTCTATCAGTTATTTCATCCACTGAACTATGTTTCCTTAAAAATGAAAACAACAGTCCGAGCAATGAAAATATTGTAAATAAATATTATTTATGCTTAAAAGTCTGAGATTATGTGCCTGTTTGTAAATCCATCAGGAAATTCCAGATTAACGCAGTGGTTATTTCTTTTTCTTCTATGTGCCCTGTCCCTTCAGGACGTAGGCGATCATGGCCTACCCCGTTTTCCTATCCATGGTGGCTCTGAGCACGCCTTTCCTGTTACATCTTTTTGTTTCCATCATTTCCAAGACCTCATCATTGCTCACATGCTCGATCCATGATATTCGCAGTATCCTTCTGTAGAATCAAATTTCAGTTTCTTCGAGTTTTTCCTTCATCATTGATGGTATTGTCCAGCCTTCACTGTGATATTGAAGGAGGACAGCACATAGCAATCCAGTACTCTCTTCCTAGTTTCTAGCGAAATTGTCCTGTTTCTTAATACTTTACTCAACTTCTGGAATGCTTCCTTCGCCATGCCAATTCTCTGTGTCGCACTTTCAGTCTTCTGTTATAACGCTTCCCAGGTATTTAAATTTTTGTACCTGCTTGATTCTGGTATCCCCGACCTGCATTTGGCATTTGGGGCTGAAGTTCGGATTTCTTATTATTATCTTTCTTGATATTCATCAGGTCTAATATTAATCTGGGTTACCTACAAGGAACTCCGAACTGAATAGTTTAGAGCAGAACATTCGAAACCTTGTGACACATGGAATTTAAAAGGTTGAATGGTCGTGCGTATTTTGGGTGAATCTGCGTGTTCAATATATAAACAAATAAGATAGAAACATGCAAAAACCCTTCTGCTACGGACATTTATTTCTTTAATGAAGACTGTAGTGACACAAATTTCTACATGTCCTTTAGGTATGTCCATTTTCTTTTCAGTTCAGAAGTTGCGGTGAGTTAGAACGACCAATTAACATGCATCATGAGTAGGTCTGCTGTAATACCTCCTCACGGTATAATAAGCAAATAATTTAATATATTACCATAAAAGACAAATATATGATTGACAAAAATATATTCCAGCTGTAGACTGGGACGGAGGAGTGCAACAACAAAGGAAATAACTAACAAAGATAAGATTGACATCAAAGGCAGAAAATAGAAGATGACAACAATAGCTTGAAAGACATTAACCGGCAAAGATAGGATTGACGTTTATTAAGTGACAACCACAAAAGGCAAAAATGAGTTTGAATAAATTACTTATATAAGTCTAGGGTTTCTGGCCGAAAACAGAATAGAAAAAGTCAACACACACACACACACACACACAGACACGCACACACACATACACACACACACACACACACAAATAAAGAAACAAACAAACAAAGAAAAGAAAGTGAAATCTGGTTATCTATCCCCCGACCATGACATAGAATGCTGGTTATCTGTTTCCTGACAGAGAAAAAGAACTCTGTTTATCTATTCCCCGAGGGAGAAAGAGGTCTCTGATTATATATTTCCTGAGAGAGAAAATTAACTATGGTTATCTATTCCCCAACAGAGAAAAATATCTCTGGTTATCTATCTCCCGACAAAAAAAGTGATCTCTGGTTATCAATTCCCCGATAGAGAATGTGAACTCTGGTTATCTATTCCCCGACAGAGACAGAGATCTCTGGTTATGTTTTCCTCAACAAAGAAAGAGAACTCTTCTTATCTATTCCCCGACAGAAAAAGAGAACTCTGGTTACCTATTCCCCAACAGATAAAAAGGATTCTGATTATATATTCCCGACAATAAAAGAGAACTCTGATTATCTATTCCTCGACAGAAAAAGATGACTGTTTATCTATTCCCCAACAAAAAAAGAGGATTCTGATTATCTATTCCCCAAGAGAAAATAAGAACTCTGAATATCTATAACCTGACAGAGGAAGAGAAATCTGATTATCTATTCCTTGCTAGTAAAAGAGAACTCTGGTTACCTATTTACCGACAGAAAAAGAGAATTCTGGTTATCTATTCACCGACAGAAAAAGAGGACTCTGGTTATCTTTTCCCTGACAAAGAAAGAGATCTCCGCCTATTTATTCTCCGACAGAGAAAGAGAAATCTGTTTATATATTCCCCGACAGTCTCTTTGTCTGCGTGATTATTTTTAGCTACCCTGTACTTAACACAAGCGTCACCGACGAAGAATAAAAATTTAAGTTTAAACGTATTCCTCGTTGTTTCTCAACACGATTGTTGTTTTCCAGTAGCGACTGTAATATCACAAAGAAAAAGGAATTTTTTTTTGTCAATCATCTCCTGTTTTTATGTGTCCTGTCCTTTGAGAACGGAGGCGATCATGGCTTTCTGCATCTCTTTATCCCTAGTGGCTCTTAGCACGATTTCTATTATTACACTACTCCTGTCTCTTCCTCCTGTCTCTTTTCCCCTTTATCTGGCCTGTTAGTATCAGGTTTTCCAAGCCCTCTTTCCTCATTGCATGTCCCAGGAACTTTAGCTCTCTCTTCCTCATGCTCAGTATTAATATACTTTTCATTGGCCAGTGGAAACATAATTATCACGTGGTTCCCATATCTATCTATTTATATTATTAAACAATGCCACCTAACGATATATTTCGAATCCAGGAGGGGTAAACATATTTCTGCTTCCGGTATTCTTAGCATAACAAAACGGTTTTATTTTTCTTTGTTTTTATTCATAATTATAATCTGACTTATTTCACTTTCTCACGGAAACAACAAGGACAATAATCCAAGTGTAAACAGCATAAAAAATCTCATGCCAGAATTTAGTCCAGTTGTATTTAATGATTTTTTTCAAAAATTTCTCCTGCTTTCTGGAGCTTCGTAATAAATCAATAAAGACGAGGGAAATAACGAACTCTCAATTGAAGTAATAGAGAATAATGCGTTTATTAGCAAGAGAAGTCAATGAAATTCGGAGGTGCAGTTATACAGAGAAATATGCTTTCCGGAAGTTAAGTAGAATATTGAGAAACAGAAAAATATCTCTAGAAACAAGGAAAAGCTCTTAAAACGCTTTTCACTGTTACCCTTCCCAAACGCTCGACTATCCACGTTGCTTTCCCATGATTGTCCTTCATTATATCCAAACAGTGAGCATCAGGTTATTCAATACCTTTTTCCTCATTACATATCCCATGAATTTCAGCTGTCTTTTTTCTAATCTTAAGTATTAAATTCCGTGTCGTTTCGTTTCACCAAAACTTCATCGTTGCTGAAGTTTTTGGTCCATGACATCTTCACCATCCCTCTGTAGAATCACATTTCGGTTGCTTTACGTCTCTCCTTCATCTGTGAGGAGAATATCCAACATTCATTGCTATACTGAAGAACATACATCACGGATATTTTTTAGCCATTTTCAATGATGTTTTTATTTGTATTTTAACTGAATTTGTAGAATATTTATAGAGTTAAGAATTTTTTTATTTTTTATTTTCTGAACACTATTGAAAAATCTTGACCGCGTTCATGTCTATTTAGTGTATATACAGAATATATATGCGTTGTGGTGCAGTAGATATCGACTCGGAACGAGGAATCACGGGAGCCGAGTTCGAATTCCAGCTGAATTACTTGCATTCATTTACGCGTAAATACCCTTGGGAACTATATTAATCTGTCTATTCACTCCAGTTATGGGTTAAATAACAGGACAGATTGGGTTCTATAGCCTTGGCTGGCAACAAATCTACCGCAGAAAGCAATGGCAACCTACTGCGGGATAATCTTCTGCCCAGTCAGTCATGTCTCTTTCGACACATGATCGCCCAAGCGTGTATCACGTATGGCACTTAAGTGACTGACAGAATATTCGTAATTGTTTGCACATTTTATGCCCGGAAAAGAAAAATCCTTATTCAAAACCTGCAGTTGAAATATATATATATATCGGTGTGTGTGTGTGTGTGTGTGTGTGTGTGTGTAAATGCCAAAATAATAAAAAACTGTAAGAGTTGCCAACGCGTTTCATCCAATGTGGACTTTTTCAAAATGTCCACATTTGTTGAAACGCGTTGGCCACTATTACAGTTTTCCCACTGTCTTTTACATTTATAAATATTGTTTTTTTTTTACACTTTAACTCTTAGAGATTTGTCATATTTTTTCATTTAGACTGATCGTCATTCGTGAGCGAGGGATCTAAGACGTGCTAGGTCAATTGGTGGCTTCCCCTATGTGGATAGGGATCGCAGGTTCGAATCCTGCTGAATGACACACATTATAGTTACAAAGATTTATCGCAAATTTTCAGGCCGGTAGAAATAAATATATAATACTGTTTGATTATAAACAGCTTATCTACTTAAATACGAGTATCGATTAAAAATTAATGTTCAAACAAATCATTTCAAATTGTCGGTTGTTTATAACCAGTTTCGTTAATCTTCTTTAATTTCCGTAAAATTTTTACATTAGTTGATATTACGGTACATTTCAGAGAAGATATGGTTATTACGATGTATTGAAATTTGTGTCATAGGCTTAATTTGACTTCGTTTAAACTGATGGTCATTTGTGGTCGAGAGGTGTAAGACTCGCCATACACACACACACACACACACACACACACTAATATATATATATATATATATATATATATATATATATATAAATATAGGGAATAAATGAGAGAAAGAGAGAGTGAAAGAAAGAGAGAGAAATAGTTGAATTATGATAGTTTATGCTTTTCCAGTAGTTTTACTGATAAAAGGCACTTTACCAAGCAAGTTTTTATCGCATAGTGCTCGAAATCAAGATTGAGATAGAGCGTGAATGGTTTCAATTTTAGAATTTGTTGCTCTAACTGAGCAGGTTCTTGTCGACCTTGCCGTTTTTAAGCAGCAAAAAAAAAAAAAAACTGCCCACGATTAGTAAAGACATCATAACGGTGTCTTCACAGAACATCAAAGTTGGCATGAATTTATATTAAGTATAGTTCTAGGTTGACTAAATGTATGGTCATCAGCAAAAAAAGCAACCCAAAATGCCAAATACAGGTCGGGGATACTAGAATCAAGCAACTACAAAAATTTTAATACCTAGGAAGTGTTCTAACAAGAGATGGAAAGTGCGACACAGAGATCCGAAGGCGAATTGGCATGGCAAAGTATGCGTTCCAGAAGTTGAGTAAAGTATAAAGATACAGGAAACGTTCACTCGAAACAAAGAAGAGAGTACTAGATTGCTATGTGATGTCAGTTCTTCAATACGGCAGTGAATGTTGAACAATATCATCGAAGATGAAGGAAAAACTTGAAGCAGCTGAAATGTAGTTCTACAGAAGGATGCTGTGGATATCATGGATCAAGCATGTGAAAAATGATGAGTTGTTGGAAAGAATGGAAACGAAAAAGAAATTAATACTGAACATCGGGAAGAGACAACTGAAGTTTCTGGGACATGCATTGAAGAAAGATGGTTTGGAGAACCTGATACTAACAGGCATGATAGAGGGAAAAAGGCAAAGGAAAGCAGCGGATAGCATATTTGAAAGGCATGAGCAGGTGGATGACAGAACGGTGGGTGCGTGGTGTAACAGGAGAAAGCGTGCTAAGAGACACCAGGGACAGAGAGACGTGGAAAGCTAAGATCAACTACGTCCTGAAATGACAGGCACATAGAAGAAGAAGAAGAAGAAGATCAGATTGACACGTAGGCCTCATCATTTCAAAGCATACTTTGTTGAATGGAACCTTAATATCTAGACTAACAATTTCCCGCTTGTAGAAGTCTCTTCCGACATCGTGTTTCAAATTTGTTTTTCAACAATCCATGTTATGCCAATCGCTAACTTCTCTCTTCCCAGCTCCTTTTCTTTTATTCATTTATCCCCTTAATAGTATTTTATCTGTTTTATCTTACTATGGCACACTCAGTAAAACCTTGCAGAGAAAGTATAAAAAAAAGTTCGTAAAACCTCAATAGTAGTTTGCTAGTAAATATTGAACTCCTTGCCCTATAAGTACTTTGTAACCTTCAACTTCAAGCAAACTGAGGTGCCGATATACATATATCATAGACCGAAACCTTCAAAGAATAACCCTATACTGAAACAATATTTATATTTTAAATTAGTTTGAGAGGAAATAACCAAACAATTATTGATCCTGTTTAGAAACTCTTGATATTCTTACATCTGTTTTTTTTTTTTTTAGATTGCTTATCAATTCTTTTTTCTTCGGAAGGCCGCTCTTTTCAAACTGCTCGTGGACACTTTCCGATTGTTTATTTATATCTAAATCTCCTCTTCATTTTTCTTTATTATCTCTTTGCATTTTTAGCAAATGTATTTTACCGCCGGCAGCCGTTGTTTGCTCACATTCAACAACGTCTGCTTTCTATCGATTGTCGGCCATATTGATAAATGAAGCTTTTTGATTGGTCGTCGGCATCTCTATCATGGCCGACCATATCAATAGGACATGTTCGAGAGACAGAATAAAAGTGCCAGCTAGGAGATTTGAATTAATGCATTATTCTAATAATGCAGTCGTCAAGGGGTTCGCTGCTTTTATTTGTATCTACTTGACAGAGACAAATTACTAAGTGGAATCAGATTTTCTTTGTCTCTTTCGATGGACGCGAACGCGCTTATGTCGATCACCAAACACCCTCCACGACTCTCGTCTATCTTTTCCTGTTTGTGATTGTGGCTGAGCACAGTCTAAAAGAAACAGATGTCCGGACACAAAAATAGTTCGTAGTTCAGGATCAAAAATCAGATATATTGAAATAACAGTTGGACGCCAATAATTTGACTACATCAAGGGAAATATTAGATTACTAGCAGTATAGCCCGGCGTTGCTCGGGTGTAATGAAAGCTTTAAAACTAATCCATGGTCCTGGAGCTCAGACTCTTTAGACGTTGCACGAAAGAGTAAAAAGCAATAGTTGTTTCCAGTTAAATCGAAACCGTAGACTGAAAGAAAAATGAATAGATGTAAGTCAAATTTTGATTTCCGGTATCGATATCAAATATGTTTTTTTCGTCGTAAACTGAATTTTGAAGGCTAAATAAATCCTCTGAGTAAATGGTATCATGGCTGAGACTAAGAACTGCACTTATACCTACTCAGTGCCAAACCCAAAGCAAAAACTAAAATAAAAGGGCTGAAAAAATACAGACATACAGGCAGATAAACACGCACGCAAACATCTTGCATATATATATATATATATATATTATCGATTTTCTGCACTATTGTAAGAACTGAAAACTTGAAACTTCTGAATATAATTTCTTATGTCTTTGTCTATTAGTGTATGAAATTTGATTAAATTCGTACCACTACTTCTATAACACGATTCTTTTCGATTATCGATTTTCGATATTTATCGGGGGTACCTCGACACAAAATCTAGCTAAGAACACTCGCAGACGCTTATAGTGCAACTGTGTAAATTTTCAAGAAAATCGGTTCATCCGTTGCGGAATCTATAGATAACGGACACACACACAGACAAAGTTCCATTTATAAATAAGTTTAGATAGATTATTAGTCATTTAGAGGTCGTATTATCAGTAACTGGTGGCTGGAATCCAAGTGAAAGCAAGTTTTAATAATTCAGCACTCGCATCGATGCTTTTAACATTTCTGTTGATTTTCAGTTTATTTGCTTTTTTCCATATTTGTCGAAACGGTTCTTAGTATTTGATAACTCAGTTAAATACATCAGTTATAGACACTTGGGCAATCAAGTCTCTCGGCAAATTCCTTGCCAATATTACTGCTGACTCTTTTAATTAAGTGCCATATGTGATACAAGCTAGCGTTATCTTGTCTCTTTCGGTTCAATGACTGACAAAAAAGATTATCCCGCAATATGCTGTATTTTTCTGCGGCAGACTGTTTGCGAATCTGGACTGCCGAACCCAATCTACGCTGAAAGAAGAGATTTTTTGATACTTTTCCTAAGTGTAACAGGAATTCGAACTCGGCTCCTCGGTTTCTCATTTCAAGCCGATATCCATTACACCGTAACCAGCATCCGTTCTGATAACTACTAAAACCAACATCAATTTCAACAAGTTCTTCAGGTCTCAGGTGACTAAGAATGAGAGCCGAGTTCGAATTCCAGCTAGACTTCCTTAGATTCCTTCTTGTAGAAGATATGAATCCATCTTTTCGCTAACGATAATAGTGCAACTTGTATTTGGATAAAAACAAAACCATTACACACGCGAAAAAATAAAAAAGCGAATTATGTTTTCAATCTAAAATAGGTTTATAAAACTGAGAAACGGTTGCTGACGCGTAAAAAGAATGTCAATTATCTCAAGTTACGTCAAGATGTTAATCTATATTTTCCTTTTCTTTTTAAGTTATCTCCTACAGAACAAAGTTACCACGTGTCCGACATTTCACTAATAAAATCCCCCAAAATACAGGATGTTAGATTTTACTACTGAAAGAGAAAAATAAAATACACAAAAATAAAAAAGGGAAATAGAATAATGGCAGTTCTCACAAATATTCACCATTTACAGAGAACTATGGGTTAAATAACAGGACAATTTAGTTCTATAAATTTGTTTGGCAACCACTCAACTAGAGAAAGTAATGGCAACCTACTACGGGAAAAAATCTTCTGCCCAGTTAGTCTTGTCACTTTCGAGACCTGATCGCCCAAGCGTTTGTCGTGAATGGAACTTAACTGACTGACTTAACAGAGGAATGAAAATATGACACCAAAAACTAAAGCAGCATTAGAATATCGAAATATGCCTTCCAAAACTAAGCAAAATATTAATAAATAGAATGAAAAAATAAAAAAAAACTTTTATATAATATTGACTCCACTCTATAGCAGGGACTAATGAATAATCTCATCACAGAAGAGAATTGGAGGAACAAATATGTCGTTCTACAGAAGAATACAGAGAATCCCATGAGATGGACGAAGTTTTATGGCAAACGGAATCAAAAAGAATATTTGTACTTATATTTATACTTTCTTATAAGAAAGACACATATAACATTTCTGGGCCCCAAAATACGGAAAGTAGGTCTGTAGAACTTGATACTCACACGTAATATTGAATAGGAGGAGAGGAAGAGAGCAAAAATCTTACCTAATCCAAATGATCGCTAATGCGATTAATGATACATCGATAAAGAAAAAAATACATGATTCTTTTGAGTTATAATCTAACAGGAGATTTTAAAGGCTACATTCTACCCTGACAGTTCCTATTCTGTGTATATACAATTTCTTCTTTTTCTTCTTCCTTTATATGGCTAGTCCTTCCACGTGTCCCTATTCCTAATGGTTCTGAGCACACTTTCTCCTGTCACACCACGCAACCCCCGTTGTCATCCACCTGCTCAGGCCCTTCAAATATGTTATCTATTGCTTTCTTCTGTCCCTTTTTCCCTCTATCTGGCCAGTTAATATCAGATTCTCCACGCCCTATTTCCTTATTGCACGTCCCAGGAACTTCAGTTGTCTTTTCCTGATGCTAAATATTAATTTCCTTTTCATTTCCATTGCTTTCAAATTCTCATCATTGCTCACATACTCAGTCCATGATATCCGCAGCATCCTTCTGTAGAACCACATTTCCGCTGCTTCATGTTTTTTCTTTATTTTTGTTGATATTATCCAACTTTCACTGGCATATTGAAGAACTGACATCACATAGCAATCTAGTACTTTCTTCTCTGTCTTTAGTGAAAGTTTTCTGTGTCTTAATACTTTACACAGCTTCTGGAATGTTTTCTTCGCTACGCCAATACGCCTTCGGATCTCAGTGCCGCATTTTCCTTCTTCTATTAGAAAACTTCCCAGGCATTTAAATTGTTGTAGTTGCGTGATTTTCGTGTCTCCCAAACAATCTAAATGTCGGTGCCAATCAAATAGATTGTTAAGTTTGAAATTTCATGAAGATAACTTTGATCTAGAGAATCGTAAATAAAAACAAAGGCTTAAAAAAACAACCCCGGAACGCTGTGAAAAAAAAACAAAACAAAGATTACGATATAAGTTCATTCATCTTTTCATGTTTTCTTGTTTAACATTTGTTCACCTTTCTTTTTTGTTATTCTTTCCGTTTCAATCGACATAAATAAAAATGGAAGATCGTCACATCTAATAATTTGAAAACATATAAAAAAAAATCTGGTGTACTATTTTTTCTGTTGATTTTATTTAGATAATCCTATAAGCATCAAAGTCTTGGGGAATTTTTTTCAAGACAAAATTTATTGTCTGCATCATCAAATAAACAGGCCAAAAATAAAACATTTTTTCATTGCACGGATCGCAGCAAATTAATGTACAAATACAATAACGTGCGTTATAAAAATCTCCTCGTGTAGAACGAGCAGAAATGCCGCCATATATTTTATATTCAAAAGATTATATATATATATATATATATATATATATATATATATATATATACTACCATCCATAATTCTTGCCACCCCACTGTTGAAAAATTATTGATTTCATGCTATTTTTACTATTTATTGCCAAGTGGATAATACTAAATGAAAATAGAATGGTTCTTTTGTTATTATTACTTTTCAAAATTTTACAAGGTAGCCAAGAAGCCTTTGCTTCGGCTAGCCAATAAGAAGGAGAGACTAGTATGGGGAATAGAGCATAAAAACTGGACACCAGAAGAGTTCATTTGATGCACATGTTATTGCACAGTATTAACAAAAGAACCATTTTATTTTCATTTAGTATTATCCACTTGGCAATAAATATAAAAAATATGAAATAAATCATTTTTGTCAAAAAATAAAAATAAAAACTTGGATGGTCGGTCGGATATATATATATGCAATTTGTTATATATATCATATTATTTATATATTATATATGCGCGGTACTTATTTGAAAGCGCTCTATATCAGTGACAGAAAGCAATTCAAATATATATATATATATATATATATATATATATATATATAAACTTATTTATAAATGGAACTTTGTCTCTGTGTGTGTGTGTGTGTGTGTGTGACTGTGTGTGTATCCGTTACCTATAGACTCCGAAATGGTCGAACAGATTTTCTTGAAAATTTACACAGTTGTACTATAGGGTCTGTGAGTGTTCTTAGCTAGGTTTTGTGTCGAGGCACCTCCGATAAATATTGAAAATCGATAATCGAAAAAATCGGGTTATAGGTGTGGTCCGATTTTAATCAAACTTGATACACTCATAGACAAAGACATAAAGAAACGATATTCAGAGGTTTCAAGGTTGCAGTTCTTACAATAATGCAGAAAATCGATAATATATATATAAAAGTTTCATTACACCCAGGCAACGCTGGGCTATACTGCTAGTCAATGATATTTCACCTTTAACAATAATTTTTATAAACAAAATGACCAATGGGTTTGCCTCTAAGTAGAGTTTTAGCATAGATCTTAAAATTTCTTTTTAACCTGATCCTTTCTGAAATATATATATAAAAGTTTTCATTACGCCCGAGCAATGCCGGGCTATACTGATAGTATATATATAATCATGAGCCGTTCTAAACGTCGTATTTTGGCTTTTATTTCAGTTGAAAATAAAGATAAAAATTCTCCAACATTTGGATAATACGACGTTTAGAACGGCTCATTATTAAACATAATAGACATTCATTGTCTCTTATATTTAACAGTATATGTTTAAAAATTATTTACTGCCTCGATACACTAAATATATATAAAAGCAGATATTTATTCGCATCTGTCTCTCTTTTCTCTCTCTCTCTTTCTCTCTTTATATATATATATATATATATATATATATATATATATATATATATATACCATATTGAAGAACCGACATCACATTCCAATCTAGTACTCTCTTCTTTTTTTAGTAAAACTGTCCTGTTCCTTAATACTTCATTTAACTTCTGGAATGCTTCCTTCGCCATGCCAATTCGCCTTAGGTTCTCTGTGTCAAACTTTCCGTCTTCCGACAGGTATTTAAATTTTTGTACCTGCTTGACTTTAGTATCCCCGACGCCTATTTGGCAGAGTGGGGTGCCCTTTTTACTGCTGACCATCCATTCGGTTTTCTTGAAGTTAATTTTTAGTCCTTTCTTGTCGCTCTCTTCAGATACCTTCTGTAGGAGGTCTTGTAGTTTCCTTTCTGTGTGAAAATAGCAGCAATATATATAAGTTGTAATTACTTAATTGCACAGGAACCTATATATATATATATATATATATATATACATATATATATATATGCATATCACTTCAGATATGAACTGAGTTCATATATATACCATATGAAACATATCTCAATCTAACATATTTTGCTTTTATTAAATATTTTTTAATAGAACTAGACAAAAATAAAAATAAAACAATGAACGAGACTGTATACTAGAATTTTGTCATTGAGATAATACATATGTGTATGAATGCAAATATACGTGAATTAAAGGAAATGGAAATTTTTAAATAAAGGTGTGGAATATTTGTCTATATTGCTGAGACGAAGTAGTATTTATATTATTTGCATTAATCGGACTATTGTCCTCATCATTCGTCCGATGTTTCTGCCGTTGAACTCCCCGACCTTTTTCACGTGTTAAGAATTTCGAACCGAACATTTTATTACAATCATCGCGGTATATCATTCTCTTTCCTAATGGGAAGACCCTTTTAGTAATTAGGAGTAATCTCCCTCTAACCAGACTCTCTAAGTTTCTCTTGACCACTGTTGTAGGCTGCTATTGATCTCACAACTATCTGGATCAAGTTACTGGAAATAACGAACATCTATATCCACTGGGACATGCTTGAGATATAGATGGTAGATTGAAAAATGTATCAAATTTCCTCTTTTTCTTAAACCTAACATCTTGTCACATATGCAACTCATATCTGTATATATATATATATATATATATATATATATATATATATATATATTATAATAAATACTTTAATCCAAGCGGAAAAAGCAGGAAGGTAAATTCCAAAACCCGATCCTAATTAATATTAAATATTAAATTTTAATATTAAAAAATGATACAGGAGGAGAGCTCCATGTAATAAAAGTTACAGAGCAAATATAAATTAAATTAAATTTTTTCGAAGATGTTGAATGCACATTTCGACATGAAATCCCCGAAGAGGATTACGCATCTCCTCAGCAACAAATACTATCCCGGAACTGGAGATAATTTGAAGTAAATTATGTCTATTTTCTCTTTTCAATTCATAGATAGAATTGTAAAAAAATAAAAAATACAAAAATAAAAAATTTAAAAAAATAAAAAAAAAGGTAAAAAATGGTATCGTCTGGGTTCATAAAATGGGGAAGAGGACAGTAAAGTAAAATTCAATTCCGTTCAATTTACTTACTGTCCCTTTCCCCTTGATTATCCCACTAATATTTGAGCGCTCGGTCTACGTGCATATATATATATATATATATATATATATATATATATCCGCAGACAGATCTGTTTCGCTGTATCACAGCTCACCAGTACGGTTAGACAGCCGATTGCTTTTTACCCAGGATTGAAACCCGACCGAATTGGCGTCAGTCGGTGATTTTAAGGTAGAAGGAGGCAGACTGTTTAGGGTGTATATTATCATTATACACGCCCAATAGGTGAGAGTGTTCTAATTCATTGCTGAATGAACGATGCGTAGATGCCAGAGTAACTACTGTTTTTTCAAAGTCCACCATTCTTCCAGAGTGTTCTAATTCATTGCTGAATGAACGATGCGTAGATGCCAGAGTAACTACTGATTTTTCAAAGTCAACCATTCTTCCAGAGTGCTCAATCAGAGTATGCGCGTTTAAGACTGCGTTGTGGAGCAGTGGATATCGGTTCGGATAAAACAAATCTATGAGCCGAGTTCGAATGTCAGCTTAGTTCTTGCATTCACTTACGCATAACTGCCATTGGGAAATGTAATAATTCGTCATTTCCCTTTAGTTATGGGTGACATAATAAGGTAGATTCGGTTCTCTAGCCTTGGCTGGCAACAGGTCTTCCGCAAAAAGCAATGGCAACCTACTGCGGGATAATCCACTGCCCAGTCAGTTATGTCTTTTTCGAGACATGATAGCACAAAGTGCTGTATTACATATAGCACCTAAATGACAGAGTTTGTGAAAAATATTCGTTGATTGTATTAAAATTATTCAATAGTGTTTGTTGATGTTTTCACATATCCTTTATTATTTTAAGAAAAGAAAATATAACAGTGTTCTCACGAAACTTCGAAGTTGGCATTGAACCTGCTCAGGCAAAGCGATAAATTTTGGTTTTAAAAGTCACAACGCTCCATCTTTATCTCAGTATGGAAAAATTACGTTAAAAACCTGCTTGCCAAATTAACTTTTATCAGTAAAACGACTAATTTGCCGCTAAACATTATCACAGCTCAACAATATATATATGTGTGTGTGTGTGTGCATTATATATATATATATATATATATATAGGTTGCTGTGCAATTAAAAAATTACAACTTATATATATTGCTGCTATTTTCACACAGAAAGGAAACTACAAGACCTCCTACAGAAGGTATCTGAAGAGAGCGACAAGAAAGGACTAAAAATTAACTTCAAGAAAACCGAATGGATGGTCAGCAGTAAAAAGGGCACCCCACTCTGCCAAATAGGCGTCGGGGATACTAAAGTCAAGCAGGTACAAAAATTTAAATACCTGTCGGAAGACGGAAAGTTTAACACAGAGAACCTAAGGCGAATTGGCATGGCGAAGGAAGCATTCCAGAAGTTAAATGAAGTATTAAGAAACAGGACAATTTTACTAAAAAAAGAAGAGAGGACTAGATTGGAATGTGATGTCGGTTCTTCAATATGGTAGTGAATGCTGAAGAATATCTTCAAAGATGAAGGAAAAACCTGAAGCAACTGAAATGTGGTTCTACAGCAGGATGATGGGAATATCATGGATCGAGCCTGCGAGCAATAATGAGGTTTTAGAAAGGATGGAAACGAAAAGAAAATTAATACTGAGCATCAGGAAGAGACAGCTAAAGTTCCTGGGATAAGCAATGAGGAAGAAAGGCTTGGAGAACCTGATACTAACAGGCCAGATAGAGGGAAAAAGAGACAGGGAAAAGCAGCGGATAACATATTTGAAGGACCTAATCAGATGGATGATGGAACGGGTGTTGCGTGGTTATAAGAGACACCAGTGATAGAGAAACGTGGAAAGCCATAATCGCCTACGTCCTAAAGAGACATGGCACATAGAATAAAAAGATATATGCCAATTGTTTATAAGAGATTATAATGTGGATATAAAGTGGAGGATCAAATCTATATTATAATTAATATAAAACCCGATCCCTCATTTTGTGGCCACGCTAGTTTCTATACATTTATATTCTAGATTTATGGCCTTGAGCTAGTGGATGGCAGAGCGGGGTTTGGATGGTGTAACAGGAGAATGCGTGCTAAGAGCCACCAGGGATAGGGAGACGTGGAAAGCCATGATCGCCTACGTCCTGAAAGGACAACGTACATAGAAGAAGAAGAAGAAGAAGATATATTATTTGAAGATTCAGGAGCGTACAACGAAAGAAATGGCGTGCATATGACAACATAATTTGGGCAACAGTCCATAGAATTGGAATAATGTAAATGGTTTTTAAAAAAGTCTATCTTATACACTCGTAAAAATCGAGTTCGAATTCCAGTTGAATTTATTGCATTCACTTACGCGCAAATACCCTTGGGAAAGGTGTTAATCCGTCTCTTCCTTCCAGTTATGGGTTAAATAACAGGACAGATTGGGTTCTGTATCTTTGGTTGGCAACCAGTATACCGCAGAAAGCAATGGCACACCACTGCGGGGTAATCTTCTGCCCAATCAGTCATGTCTCTTTCGAGACATGATCGCCCAAGCGTGTTTCACGTATGGCACTTAACTGACTAGATGAAGAAAAGAATTGGAAACATAAGTAAAGCTTCTACTGGGCATAAAATAGGGGATTGGTTTTTCTATTGTTAGGAAGTAATAAACTGATCCCCCGCTAATTACTAATTATTAATACAATCCGTCTTTTCTCCCTTTAGCTATACTTTAAATAGCAAGATAGAAAATCTTCTGCCCAGTCAGTCATGTCTCTTTCGAGACATGATCGCACAAGCGTGTTTCACGTGTGGCACTTTACTGAATGAATAATTGTATATCCATCGTTATTTCAAAGCTCGGAATCTCTAATGTGATCGATACCAACTTGGCAGACCGGTTGCAGTCATTTTCTCACCGGATTGATGTGGCTTCCCTGTGTCTCTTCTATAAATACTTTCACGGCTTCTGCTCCGATAAACTTTCATCACTGGTGCCCCCTAGATACGAATTTGGCGAGATACTAGATTAGCAACTGGGTCCCACCATGTTACAGTGAAACCGATAAAATGTAACCGCAATTTCCACTCCAACAGCTTCTTTTCTCGCACTTCCCGCCTGTGAAATTCCCTTCCACATACTTGCTTCCCCGACAGCTACAATCTCCAGGATTTAAATGTAAATTCAATAGACGCCTCTTAACACACTAACTCGCATCCATTCTCTCAAACACTCTTCCCACCTACCCAAACCTCATCCTCAATATCCTTACCCGTCTATCACCCTCCTTCTGACATTTCCTATATCCAACCACTCTTTCTCATCACCTTCCCCTATGTAATCCCCTGCGTAATAGTGGCAGTGGAATGCCTTGGTTGGGGTGAAATGTTTAAAAAAATAAAAATAAATAAATAAATAAAATAAAATAGTTTTTTTTTTATTGAATATTGGAAAATGCCAAGACAATAATAACCAAACGATTATTACAATCATGATGGGAAACTTAAACATAAAAGTAAGAACAGAGCAATTCGTTGACATAGTTTTCAATATCCCTTTTTGGAAAATTTAATGGACGTGTAGAAAAATGGGTTCAATACTGCGCAGCAAATGCCCAGGAGAGTTGTGAATAATTGTTCTCAAGTATATCTGAGTCGCATTTGAACATTGGGAATCCCAGTCTGTATACCGGCGAATGTTGAACGACCTCTTCAAAGATGAAGGAAAGACTCAACGCAACAGAGAAGTGTTTTTACGGCAGAATGCAGGGGATATCATGGACCGAGCACATGAGCAACGACGAGGTGTTGCAGAGGATACAAACGAGAGGAAAACTTATGCTTAGTATCAGGAAGAGACGGCTGGAACACGTGATGAGAGATGATCTGGAGAATATAATACTCACAAAACGGATAGAGGAAAGACAGAGAGGGAAAAGCAGTGCGAGACAAATTCGATATAATGAGCAAATGGATGGCGGAGCGGGGTTTGGGAGAGATACCAAGTGGAAAAATGTTAAGAGCCACAAAATAGAGGGTCAAATGAAAGACTATGGTCACATACGTCTTGAAAGAACAAGGCGCTTGAAGAACAAGAACCCTGCACTTAAAACGTAAAACCAAATAAACTACGTAACGATCAATAAGAGGATCCGGAATGTATTTTTCCCCTGTAAAACATACACACGAATTGTTTATATTTAATCTTAGAATAAATTTACGAAAATTAATGAAAATTTAAGCAGTACTGAAATTGAGATACGAAATACTTTCAAATATCTGAATTACAAAAAAAAAAAAAAAACTTATCCTCACAACGTCCAAAGCCGTGCACTTAATGCCGACGAACATTCAAAGTAGCACACATTAAGAGAATCTTCAGTAATATCAGCAAACGAGATCATCCCCACAAATACTAAGTAAATAGAAAAGAGTGGATAGCATACTCGAAATGATTAAAAATAGGAAGCAGGTAATTCCAAGATATGAGATCGCATATAATTTGTTACACAATGAAATTACAAACTGTTGTGGATTCCGGGGGTAGAAACCGCAAAATAATGAACAACAAAAACCGGTATGGAGATAGAAAGGTTATATTGAACGTAATATACAATCTGGAATGCTGGGTGAGTCAATTCAGGAATACTATTAGTAGAAATAAATATATACAAATCTTGAAGTGAAATAGTATGTCCGGGTAATTTATTCTAGCTGCGTGTAACTCAGAGCTAGTCTGGTCTCTGGTTAACTTCGGTATCTGTCGGAACTCTTCGATAACTGTAACGGATCTCTACAAATTACTTTCCACTGTAAACCTCAACTACAACTGAGATTCCAAATCTTCCACTGCTCTCTCTATATACACTTATTCGAGTCCATTGTCATATACAAAAGAGGGGAGATCCCACAACACAAACAAATGCAGGTAGGTAAAAAAGTATTGAAACAACGCAAAACAAAAGAGAACCAGACGACAAAATTGTTGCTCATAGACATAAATCCCTAACACTGACAATGAAGATGGAAAAAGTAATTCAAAGATTAAAACAGACGCATCTGAAAACTCTTCCACAACGAAAGATGAAACCCACAAATACGCAAAAATGACAGGACCAGAAATATTTGTAGCGTAGGGAACTGGTTAATGTTTCTTTAATTCTGCCTCGTGCCAGACTTAACCGAACTCCCTAGAGCTTACAAGTTTTCAGCAGATTTATAATCATCAGAAGGTTTTTCATCGTTATCAGAAGGTTGTTTCTCGGTTGGAATGTGTGGGTTAGTTTAGAAGAGTGGAATAATAAAATATACACTTTTCATGTTAAAATAGAAATTTATTAAAAGGAAGAATAACATGAATTGTAGGAGTTAATGTTCAGTTAGAAACATTATTAAAGAGTTAAGGGTAGAGTTCGTACAAAATGTTCTAGTAGTAATTGTTGAAATAGATAAGTAGAAAGAGAGAGAAAAATATCCGAGTCGCTTGAAGTTTGAAGTTACATTTTAGATGTGTGTCTCTCTTTCGTTGCTCTCATCTTTCCGTCTCTGACGCCGCGAAGACATTTATATAGTCTTTTTGAATTTCGCACTGGATCGCTAAGTTCATTTAAGTCTTACAAGTCGCTCCCATTGGACAAAAATCATTTTAACACCTACTTCCGAAATCTGGTTCCGATTTTTTCGTAAAGTACATAGTGAATCCTTTTTTTATTTAGGAAACCAGGTTTTCACACGACGTTGTGAATTTTTATAAAAGTGAAGAAGAAGGTTGATTTTAATTAATTTCTTATCCACTACATATTAAAATATGAAATGAAATCAGGAATAGACAATTTGACAGAAACAAAGCAGTACAATCAGATCTGACTGCAATGGAGATGTAAATTGTTTTCAAAATGAACAAAATTACAAGAATACATGATGGTCTATACGATATTAGTACCGGGAACTTTAGTAGATCCATTTTCTTAGCAATGCTTAAAAAGCCAGTTTAAAAAAAGCGATCTCGGCTGCACAATTATTGTAATGATTCACTTAACAAAGCATCAGTTAAATTCGACAATGGTTAAAGAAATGGCATATTTATACCAGAAATAGAAATAAAATGCAAATAATTGCATAGTCTCATTTTATAGACTCTCTAAACGTTTTTATTAATCTACAAAAGAAAGAATTATATGAAACGTTAGGTAAGGATATTTGGTAAATATATTCAAATAACACAGAAATCCTTGTGAATATGAATAGAAAATTAATTGAATAAATATTCAAAAGTTGAATGATGTATTTTCTCAACTGTGTTCAACCATTCAACCATTGAATACATCTTCCAATGAACATGTTCAACGATTCAGCCATTCAACTATTAGATAAATCCTCCCACTGAACATGTTCAACCAATCATGCAGTCAACCACTTAATATATATTCGCACTAAACCTGTTTAATCATTCAGTTATTTAACCATTAAATGTACCTTGCTACCGAATATGCTCAATCATTCAATTGTTGCATACATATTCTCACCGAACTTATTCAAATATTCAGCCACAGAATTATTAGATATATATTTCCATCGAACGTGTTCAACCATTCATCCATCCCGCCATTGGATGTATCTTTCTACTGAACGTGCTCAACCATTAAGCAATTGGATATATTTGCCACGGAACATGTTCAATCATTCATTTATTCAACCATTGGATGTACCTTTCCAAGGAACATGTTCAACCATTCAACCAATGTATATATATTCCCACCGAATGTGTTAAACCATTCATCCCTCTATCCATTGGATGTATGTTCCTATCTAACGTGTTCAACGTTTAAGACATTGAATGCATCTTCCACTGAACGTGTCCAACCATTCAACCATTGTATATATATTACCACTGAACGTGTTCAACCATTTAGTCATTCAACCATTACATGTATCTTCCAACTGAACGTGTTTAACAATTCAACCATTAGATGCATATTCCCACCGAATGTATTCAGTCATACAATCATTTGATATATATTTCTACTTGTTCAACTACTCAGCTATTCAAGCATTGGATGCATCTTCCCACTGAACGCGTTCAACCATTTAATCTTGGGATGTATTTTCTCACTGATTGTGTTCAATCATCCTGACATTCAACCATTGGATGTGTATTCTTACGAAACATGTTCAACCATTTTAGTATGGCAGTATAATAGAATGAAATGTCAGGATATTGTTTAATAACCAGTGATTTATCAAATATAATCTGTCCTTGTCGATTGTTTAAGCAATTTTCTTTTGAAACAATATAAGGTAAGCAGATGATACAGTGATGATAGCAGACACGGAAAGGTAACTACAAGACCTAGATGGTAGCTGAAGAGAATGACAAGAATGGACTACAAATAAACTACGAGAAAAACGAATGCATGGTCATCATCAAAAACGGCAGCGCAAAATGCTAATTACAGGTGAGGGACAGTAAAATCAAGCAGTTACAAAAAATTAAATACTTGCAAAAATGTTTTAACAGAATATTCGAAGGCGAATTGGCATAGCGAAGGAAGCATTCCTGAAGTTAAGTAAAGTATTAAGAAACAAGACAATTTCGCTAGAAACAAAGAAGAGAGTACTAGATTGGTATGTGATGTCGGTTCTTCAATATGGCAGTGAATGTTGGACAATATCTTCGAAGATGAAGGAAAACATTGAAGCAGCTGAAATGTGGTTCTACAAAAGGATGCTGCGGATATCATGAACCGAGCTTGTGAGCAATGACGAAGTTTTGAAATGGATGGAAACTAAAAAAAATTAATACTGAGCATCAGGAAGAGGCAGTTAGCGTTCCTGGGACATGCAATGAGGAAGGAGGGCTTGGAGAACCTATACGGGCCAGATAGAGGGAAAAGAGACAGGGGAAGGCAGCGGATAACATATTTGAAGGACCTGATAAGGTGGATGAAGGAACCAGGGTTGCATGTTGCAACAGGAGAAAGGGTGCAAAGAGCCACCAGGGATAGGGAGATGTGGTTGGTTGGTTGTTTGTTTTATTTTATGGCATATCAACCTCGGCGGGTCATTTATTGCCGACTAAGTTTTATTTATTTATTGCTGCTAATACCTTTTTCTTTCAAGAATTTATTGTTGTTTTTGTATAAGTTTTGTGTCTAGTAATATTTTTTTTCGTGTATCAAGTTTCATTGGGATTCGTTTTTTTAAGGGCAGGGTCCCCAAGTCCTACCCTGTTATTTAACCCTTAACTGGAGGGAAGGGATGGATTAATACCTTTCCCGAGGGTACCAGTGCTTAAGGGTATTCAACTGGAATTCGAACATGCATCACCGATTTCTCTTTCCGAGGCGATATCCACTGCACCACAACGCACATTCGACACTAAACGCATACAGCACCTGGTATACCCAAGCGGTCACCCATCTAAGTACTGACCAGGCTCAACGTTGCTTAACTTCGGTGATCGAGCGAGAACAGGTGTATTCAAGGTGATATGGCCGTAAGCACGCACATCCGTCACTAAACGCTTACAGCACCTGGTATTCCCAAGCGGTCACCCATCTAAGTACTTACCAGGCTCAACGTTGCTTACCTTCGTGATATGGCCGTA
Source organism: Ascarosepion bandense (assembly GCA_037127315.1). Classification (NCBI taxonomy): domain Eukaryota; kingdom Metazoa; phylum Mollusca; class Cephalopoda; order Sepiida; family Sepiidae; genus Ascarosepion; species Ascarosepion bandense. The sequence goes on along the minus strand of JBBBDQ010000754.1, from coordinate 1,321,397 downwards.
AGCCGAGAGATGTGGAAAGCGCCGATCGACTACGTCCTGAAAGGACAGGACACATAAAATAAGAAGAAGATATCCCGTTAAAAAGATGAACAAACATGACGGCATAGATTTTGTCTTGCAGTTCACACCAAAGCCTATAAATCTGTAGAAGTTCGATAGCTTTGTTAACATAAACTACACACAACTGTATGTAATATTAATAACATGTAACTACTAGCAGTATAGCCCGGTGTTGCTCGGGTGTAATGAAAGCTTTAAAACCAATCCATGGTCCTGGATTTCAGAGTCTTTGGACATTGGCACGAAAGACTAAAAAGCAATAGTTGTTTCCAGTTAAAGCAAAACAGTAGACTGAAAGAAAAATGAATGGATGTAAGTCAAATTTTGATTTGCTGGTATCGATATCAAATAAGATTTTTTTGCCATAAACTGAATTTTGAAGGCTAAATAAGTCCTCTGATTAAATGGTATCATGGCAGAGACTAAGAACTACAAATGTACCTACTTAGAGCCAAAATCCGAAGTAAAAACTAAAATAAAAGGGCTGAAACAATACAGACATACAGGTAGATAAACACACGCAAACATCTTGCCTTTTATATATATATATTATCAATTTTCTGCACTATTGTACAAACTTCAACCTTGAAACTTCTGAATATCGTTTCTTATGTCTTTGTCTATGAGCGTATCAAATTTGATTCAAATCGCAGCACTCCTTCTATATTGCGATTTTTTCGATTATCGATTTTCGATATTTATCAGGGGTACTTCGGCACAAAACCTAGCTAAGAACACTTGCAGACGCTTATAGTACAACAGTGTAAATTTTCTAGAAAATTGATTCAGCCGTTTCGGAGTCTAAAGATAACGGATACATACACACAGACAAAGTTACATTTATAAATAAGTTTAGATTAGATTAATATCATGTAATCACCGAAGTTAAGCAACGTTGAGCCTGGTCAGTACTTACGTGGGTGACCACTTGGGAATACCAGGTGCTGTTAGCGTTCACGGATGTGCGTTGTGGTGCGGTGGATGTCGGCTTGGAGGGGGAAATCGGTGAGCCGAGTTCCAATTTCAGTCGAGCACACTGCACTCACTTGCGCACTAGTACCCTTGGGAAAGGTATTAATCCGTCCGTTCCCTCCAGTTATGGGTTAAATAACAGGGTAGGACTTGGGACCCTGCCCTTAAACAAATCCCAATGAGACTTGCTCCGTCAGGGAGGAAGCCCGCTCAACCCGACTAGGGTGAATGCGGTATACATAAAACATAATAAAAAAAAATTCCACCTATCTTTAGTAACTATGTATATGATGTACTCATTGCTATGTCGATGAATCTTTTAGTCCTCGTCTACCTATCGATATTGACTTTCCCATTTAATGTAATCCAGTTTGTATGCAATCCGTTCAGTGGTCACCCTTTGATCTAGACAATGGTCTTTTTCAACGTAACATCCTCTAACACGCAAGATATTGCAACAACATCTTTTGACTGTTGATAGGTTGATACTGTTCCAAAAATCAGTGATCAAATCAAAGGTTTCTTCAATGAGAATGATTTGATAATTTGCGACAATCGTTTCTCTGCTCTGTCGTTCGCTGGGTTTGTCACGCGACATGTTTCTGGATTGTCATGAAAATTCAACTTGTCTTTCCCCCGTATGTTATTATCTGGCATTTTCAACAAGTCAAGTTCTTTGAGCCCAAAGCATGTTAAATGTGATCGAACTCTATGAGCAACTACTTCGTGAAACCAGAATGAAACATGTGAATATATCACTCATACCCAGCTGCCCCTCACATGGTCCGAATAATGTGAATCCTGTAAATACTACCTCATCTCAAAAATATAGACAAATAGAATGATCTCTTATTAAACGTCGTACAAATGGCAACAAAGATGAGAACAATAGTCCGAATAATGTAAATACTGTAAATACTATCTCATCTCAGAAATATAGACAAATAGAATGATCTCTTATTAAACGTCGTACAAATGGTAACAAAGATGAGGACAATAGTACGAATAATGTAAATACTGTAAATACTACCTCATCTCAGAAATATAGACAAATAGAATGATCTCTTATTAAACGTCGTACAAATAGCAACAAAGATGAGGACAATAGTACGAATAATGTAAATACTGTAAATACTACCTCATCTCAGAAATATAGACAAATAGAATGATCTCTTATTAAACGTCGTACAAATAGCAACAAAGATTAGTACAATAGTTCGAATAATATAAATACTGTAAATACTACCTCATCTTAGAAATATAGACAAATACGAAAGCTTAATGACAATTGCAGGAAATTGTGTTAATATCATTATTTATGGAAAGTTCGTTACAATTAATGACATAATATTGTTTTAGGATTTTATTATTGTGTTTCTTTTTATCACAACCATTTTGTTAAATGATGGTATGTTTCAAATTATTTTCCTATTTCACTCTCTAAACATTTTCGTGTTAGTGGTTTATTTCTCTTTTGATCAGAGTAGCATCTTCTATGGAAATCTTTAGTCAGTCTCGTTATGTGAGAAACTGATGACCATAATGTCCAGTTTTCTCTAAATTTATAATAAATATTCTTCCGATCCTTGCTTTCCGGCCTATGAGAAATACTCTGCAGTATAATTTCAGTCTTTAGGAACTATATCAAACCGTCTCATCGTTTAACTATTGGCCTCCTACCCATTTCTAGGCAAATTACTCTTCTTTTTCTATGTGCCCTGTCCCTTCAGCACATAGGCAATCATGGCTTCCCACGTCTCCCTATCCCTGGTAGCTCTTAGCACCCTTTCTCCTGTAACACAATCCGAACCCCTCTCTGCCATCAAATATCTCAAGCCTATAAATCTAAAATATAAATGTATAGAAACTAGGATAGGCCACAAAATGAGGGATCAGTTTACATATTGATTATAATATATATTTGATCCCCCACTTTATACCCACATTATAGTTTCCTATAAACAGTTGGTGTATATCTTCTTCTAAGTGCCTTTTCCTTTCCGGAAGTAGTCGATCATGGCTTTCCACGTCTCTCTCTTCTTGGTGGCTCATAGCACACCTTCTCCTGTTACACCATGCATCCCTCGTTCCATCACCCACCTGATTAGGTCCTTCAAATATGTTATCCGCTGCTTCCCTCTGTCTCCTTTTCCCTCTATCTGGCCTGTTAGTATCAGGTTCTCCAAGTCTTCCTTCCTCATTGCATGTCTCAGGAACTTTAGCTGTCTCTTCCTGATGCTCAGTATTAATTTCCTTTTAGTTTTCATTATTTCAAACACCCCATCATTTCTCACACGTTCGATAGGCGTTGATAAACTCTTAGTTGTTCAAGCATCTCCCCACGCAGCGTTTTATTTTATATATATATATATAATTTCTGTCATCATTTGCACAAGTTTCTAATTGCTAAAGTAACAAATGCTTCACCTCGTGACTAGACATATTCAATTTTGGGGCTATTTAATTGTGAGAGAAGACGTCTATGAATAAAATGTACCCTAACTTAAATGAATTTTTCATCTTTAGCAATTTCAAAATTAAACATTAATAAAAATACTATGAACAGACTTTCATAATAAGAAAATACATTCCTTTAAACATAGACAGCTACATACGTTTTCTTTGCTACATTAGCCAGTGCTGAGGAAACATTTAGTCAGTTAAGTGCCACACGCTTTAGTCGATCAACTTTCAAAATGACTGACTGGGCAGGACATTTTCTATCCTGCTATTTAAATTATGAAGGGAGAAGAGACGGATTGTATTAATAATTAGTAATTAGTGGGGGATCAATTTATTACTTAATAACAATAGGAAACCTACCCCCACTTTATGCCCAGTAGAAGCTTCACTTATGTTTCTAACAATCATCTTCATTCAGTCAGTTAAGTCTCATACGTGATACACGCTTTGAACGATCATGTCTCGAAAGAGACATGACTGACTGGGCAGAACATTTTCTATCCTGCTATTTAAAGTATAGCTGAAGGCAGAAGAGACGGATTGTATTAAAAGTTAGAAATAAGTAGGGGATCAGTTTTATACTTCATAGCAATAGAAAAACTATCCCCCACTTTATGCACAGTCGAAGCTTTACTTATGTTCCTAACTATTACCTTCATTCAGTCAGTTAAGTATCATACATGATACATGCTTTGGGCGATCATGTGTCGAAATGGACATGACTGACTGGTCAGAACATTTTCTATCCAGCTATTTAAAGTAAAACTGAATGTAGAATGACGGATTGTATTAATAATTAGTAATTAGTTGGGGGGTCAGTTTATTACTTCCTAACAATAGAAAACCGTTCCCTATTTTATGCCCTGTAGATGCTTTACTTGCGTTCCCAAATTTTATCTTCATTCAGTCAATTAAGTGCCATCCGTGATACACGCTTAGATTTCAAGGAAACAAGAATTGATTTAAATAGTACTAGCAATATAACCCGAAATAGAAAAATGAATGGATGTAAGTCAAATTTTGGTTTCCTGGTATCGATATCAAATAAGTATTTTCCGTCGTAAACTGAATTTTGAAGGCTAAATAAGTCCTCTGATTAAATGGTATCATGGCTGAGACTAAGAACTACAATTATACCTATTAGAGCCAAACCCGAAGCAAAAACTAAAATAAAATGTCTGAAAAAATACAGACATACAGGCAGATAGACACACACACACACGAACATCTTGCCTTTTATATAATTATATATATATATATATATATATATATATATATATATATATATTATCGATTTTCTACAGTATTGTAAGAAAGGCAACCTTGAAATTTCTGAATATCGTTTCTCATATCTTTGTCTATGAGTGTACGAAATTTGATTAAAATCGGACCACTCCTACTATAACTCGATTTTTTCGATATCGATTTTCGAAATTTATCTGGTGTATCTCGACACAAACCCTGGCTAAGAACACTCACAAACGCTTATAGTACAACTGTGTAAATTTTCAAGAAAATCGGTTCAGCCGTTTCGGAGTGTATAGGTAACGGACACAGACACCCAGAGACACAGACAGACAAAGTTCCATTTATAAATAAGTTTAGATTAGATCTGTAAAAAGAACAACAGATAATTACTAAGTACTACTAATATTAACTCAATAAATATAAAAAAATAGACAAGCTATTGACAGTTTAATCAAATGTTCCAGATTATGTTATTATGGAATTACGTGTTACCATTATTAATTTCACCCCCTTATACATACATACGGAGCTCAATTTGATCTCAATTAAACACACACGGAGACCTACCAAAGCCTATCTGGAACATACTTGTCGTCAACGCAAACACCACAGCATCATCCGCATGCAAAAAAGTCTAAAAACAATGGGGGTTTTATTATTAAAATCGGAAAACCCAACACATAATAATATCAACTACGAACACGCTAACAACATGCTTACCGTGTTCATAATACATCCTACTATTCTTCATTATACATAACGCCATATACATTCTGTTACACATGAATCCATCAAAATGACCTACAGCGCTCGGATAAACAAAACATTTGGACAATTTCTATAAAATTTATATCATCAAGTGAAAAAATGATAAGATCACATGAAAAATTACATAAAAAAACTCTTAACCATCACACCTTACCTAGTGCGCCATTTTTAGTGAAACTTGCATAAAAGAATGATTGCTGCACAAATATATATATATATATATACATATATATATATATATATATATATATATATATATTGATATATTGATCTCTTCTTACTTTTCTGCTCTGCTTACGTACTTACGTACTTACTCTTCTCCGGTTTTTTCTTTGGGCTACGTACTTTGACTGATGTTCATGTGCTCAGCTCTTTTTATTTTTTACAACCGTTTTTTCCTTCCGCGTATATATTCGGAGGGTTTTCGAAATGAGTATAGTGATAAGGTTGCACACACACACACACACACACACACACACACACACACACACACACAAATCTATATGTATATACATATTTATATATCCATATATATGTATGTATATATATATATGATATGTAAACGTTTCACTATATATATATATATATATATATATAGTTTATCACTATACTATATATATATATATATAGCTTTAGATATGTATATATATATATATATATATATATATATATTCACCCTCCAAATTTTATCTGAATTTACAGATAAATTATATATATATATATATATATATATATATATATATATATATAATAAATAGACAAAACTTGTCTATATTAATTAATGAAACGTGCTCATCATATATATATATATATATGCACACGTCTCTAGCTTTGAGTGTGTTGTTGTGTGATACGCTTTACTAATAAATTATATATCTGCAAAAAATGTTTTTTTTTATTATTTGTGCAGATTTGCCTATTTTTGCTATATTTATAATTTTCAGTTTCTGCAATTTTTCAATTTGTTTATTTATTCACACCCGAGAATAATTCCTCTTTGTTTTGGGCATGACTAATATTTCTTTTCTTAAAGGAAACTGGAACACAAAGAAAATGAGGTGGAGTGAAACATGATTTTGGCATTTAAAGAAGTGACGTCTCAAAAAGTCTCAAAATTGAACAATACGTTGGTGAATTTCAATAAAAAAAATTGCTTTGAAGAAGAAGCGAAATATTCAAAATATAAAATGGCCGCCAAAAGTCACACACGTCGGATGCAGTAGGAAGGAAGAATGACGGCTGGATGAGAAAGATATTTCTGGAGCGACTATCATAATTAATTCAGGTAACACTGGTGCTTTCTGATGACTTTATGCCATGGAAGTAGAAACTAATTAGACAAAAATTTATACCATAATGAACTTTACAAAAATATAGTACATTTTTCATATGTACTTCGACGTATACTATTTAAAATAACTGCACAATTCTAAAGCTTTCCATTAATTTTGATATTATTTCGATATTGTAGAATAACATGTTCGGTCAGGATCAGAGTGTAGTATCTGTTCTCAGGTACTTACTTCCTGTTTGCCGACCGGGAAGCAATGACCAGCTTCGACAAGCAATGATCAGTTTGACAAGCAATGACCAGGTTTGTACCCAGTTACCGCATAAGCGGGGGCTGAGTAATCTTTGACCAATGGCCTGAGCGTACGCGCTCAGGTTCCCCACGTAAAAACTAATCTGGAAACAATGACTAGCTAAGACCAGCTTTGTAGCCAGTTACTTCCAAGGCAGGGTAATCGTTGAGCAATGGCCTGAGCATACGCGCTCAGTTTTCCCACGTTAAAAACCTACCTTGTGTCACAAGTTGGAGCTTCAATGAATTTTTAATAGATTTCGTCTGACCATGAAGTTTGTTATTCACAATGAGTAACCTGTTTTTCTACACATTGTGCCTAGAACAGAAAACTTTAAAATAAAAAAAAATTAATCGCAGTAACATTAGTTGTCTTTAAAGAAACTTGTATAAAAGAAGGATTACTGCCCAAAATAAAATTGTTATATATATATATATATATATATATATATATATATAATTATTCTTCGACCAACCTATAGTTGGTAAGAAATTAATTTATATGGACTAGGTTTGATTGGTGATAAAGACGTGGATCGCTGCTAATACATCTGGTTGTTTTTAGATCCGAGACACCATCTCAAGGAAGATTGTCAACCAAGGTTCAAACCATAAGATCAGTTAAATGCCATACGTGATACACGCTTTGGGCGATCATGTCTCGAAACAGATATGACTGACTTGGCAATAGATTATTCCGCAGTAGGTTGCCATTGCTTTCTGCGGTAGATTGGTTGCCAGCCAAAGCTATAGAACCCAATCTGTCCTATTATTTAATTCATAACTGGAAGGAAGATATGGATTAGTACTCTTCGCAAGACTATAGAACATAGTCTTTCTTGCTATTTTCCCATAGCTGAAAGAGAAGAGTAGAAGTATTACAGTAGGAGTATTAGCACGTAAGTAAATTGACTCAATTGACTACAATTCGAAGTCTGCTCTCGGATTTTTATTTCTAAACCAATTTACAATATTTATTAAATAAATTAATTAAATAAATTAGAATAATTTATTATATATATATTATTATATAGAATAATTTATTTAATTAATTAAGAATAGGATACTTTAAACTTATTTCTATGACGACACATACTTATGATCTCCTTCCATTTATTTAGGAATATATTGTGGTATTTAAATTTCACAATTTTATTTTTTTCTCTCAAACATATATTACATCTGTCTCTTAAGCTATTAGGGGTCCTAGCCTTGCCTATGAGCTTCTATCTTATCCCTGGATTTAAGTTATTATCTTTTAATTAATTTTCGGGAATAGGGTTGCTTGATATATTAAATTAGGGTTGGTTAAAGAGTACCTGTGTGTTATAAAGCCGTTGCTTCCAAATTTCCGCTTAAATTCCGATATAAACATTGCATTTCTCCTTATTTTCCTTCGGGTAGATGGTGGCTGGATAGATTACATTTTCAGATCTACATTTAACCTCAATCGGATATTTATTTCTAGATCTACAAATACAGAGGGTATAATTCTATTTTCTGTAATGGATTCACTACACTTCTTCAAGATTTGGTTATTGTGGGAGCTAATAGTGTTCTACATATTATCAGTACACGAATAACTAATCTTGATAGTTTTTCTCTTGAATATTTTACTCAGGGGATTATTTCCATGAAAATGTTTACTTATTAATTTAACAAAGATCTTACCAATGTTAATAGTTGATAGTCTACAAAACGGGGGTATAAATCATATAATCTTCCTGTTCCTATGTTTAACTTTAGCCTTTTGCGATTCCGGATTTGTTATTGGGTGTAAAATAAGTTAATTTATCTTTATATCGGTTTTTCTGGAGGGTCGTATTATATAGTTTTTGTTATTCTTAAATTGTAATTAATATTAAATATTATTTACAATAAATCCAATTCACCACCGACACGATAATAAGAATAAAGAACAAATAGGAAACCTTGTCAATCTAACATGTTTCACTTTACCAAAGTTTCCTCGGATAAAGAAAGAAAATAGAAAAACGTCAGTGAAATTTTCAATTTTGTTAGGATCGATTCCCATTGGTCAGTCATGTATCATGTGCATTGAAACGGATTTAATATATATATATATATATATGCATGTATAGCTCACATTAACACACATCACCCGGCAATACATACCAACATATAAAGATAAAAGTCAACCCGATATTAATAAAACAAACGGACCCATCCCAACTAAACAAGCACCCATTAACGACTACACGTAAAATAAATAAATTACACAATAAAAAACAAAAAAATCAACCAATCAAAAACAAGATGTAAAATATTATCTAACCAATTAGAAACAAGACCACTTCCACAATATCACAGTACATTTATAACACCAGATAAAAACAGCAGATATAAACAAGAGAAAAAGGAACATCATAACTGTGTCCTCACGAAACTTCGAATTCGGCATAAATCTGCTTTTTAAAGAAACAAACATTTTTGCCTATATATATATATATATATATATATATATAGGATAATAATAACTACTAAGACTCTATAAGAATGCACTGCGTAAATTTATGCCAATATAAACTTTCGAAAAAACCATTAACAAACAGAACCTTTAGAATCCGGCGTACTAAGTCGTCGGATAAATGGGGAGAAAAAAAAGAAACCAGCGGAACAAGAACAAAACATTCAAGATTCCGCAGTAAAGAAAAAAAAGCCCAAACGGAACCAAACACAAGAAACATTGCTTAATACGAAAGTACTAAAATACGATAGTAGAGCAAAAACACACGAAAAATCTGAAGTGAGCCAAAACCTACCGCGCTTTCACACTACGGATCATCAGAGAAAATGGCTCCATTTTCCCTGACGATCCGTAGTGTGAAACCGCGGTAGGTTTTAGCTCACTTCAGATTTTTCGTGTATATATATATATATATATGTATGTATGTATGTATGTGTGTGTGTGTGTGTGTGTGTGTGTGAAAGGTATTTTAGTGCCACTGTTTTGCAGGGGGTTACATAGGAGGTAATTTATGAGAATGAGTCACAGGTTATAGGAGGTGTTAGGATGTTAGGAAGTGGGTGAAAGAAGGATGAGAATACTGATGAGAGTGGAGTGGACAGAGAAAGGATCCTGAGAGAGAGAGAGAGGATGCAAGTTAGTGAAATAAAAGATGACTATTAACTTTACATTTAAATTATTGGAGATTGTAGCTGTCGGAGAAGCAAGTAAACGGAAGCGAATTCCACAGGCGGAAGTTGCGAGTAACGAAGCTGTTGGATTAGAATCTGCGTTTACAAATTTATTGGTTTCACAGTAAGAAGGGTGAGACCTAGTTGCTAATCTTTTGGCTCGTGTAAATTCGTATATAATGGGTGCCATTGAGCTAATTTCATCGGAGCAAAAGTCGTGAAAATAATTATTGAAGAGACAAAGGGAGACTACATTGGGCCTATGAGAAATGACTTTATCCGGGGTGCCAAGTCGGGATCGATTGAAGAGAACCAATGGAACGAGTGGGATTTAAGTCTCAACTTCCCGGCTGGAATGAAAGCTTCGATGCCAGCCTTAGCACAAGAAGGTACCTCAGCCGCACAGTCTCCAACGTGAAGACTATATATATATATATATATATATATATATATATATATATATATATATACATACATATATACATACATACATACATACATACATACATATATATATATACATACATACATACATATATATACATATATATATATATATATATATATATATATATATATATATATATATATTGGAATCTCCGATAAAAGTGATTTAAAGGATACTATATTTATAGCTAAGGTGCTGCTCATATGAAACAGAGGGCGTGTTTAATTAAAAGTAAAGACTTGGATCAACCACAAGTAGTGACAATTCCTTTCATGTTTCAAAACAATCTTAAGGCCATGTGTATTTTGTTTATGCACGTCTATTTACATATGCATCTCAGTAATCGTTAGTAAAGCTAATATCAACTTCCAAGACGATCACAAATTACTAAATGAACCATCAGAATTTATTTCAAAATCACTTACGTAAAAATCGAAAACTAACACAAATCCCTTTTAGAACAGCTACATTAAAATACAAAATATATGAGCTATACCTGCCAAAATTATTACGCTAGCCCAGTCTTTTAAAAGAAATGATAGATTTTTTTTTACTATTTTTAGAATTTATTGCTAAATAAAAATAGAATGGTTCTTTTATTGTTATTACTTTGAAAAATTTTACAAGGCAAGGAAGCAAAAATGAACTCGTCCGAATCACCCTAAATTTTCTTCATTCTTTCATTGATGAAATTGCAATATAGGTAATTATTGAATATTTATAAATTAGCTTGATGCACATGTTATTGTGCAATATTAACAAAACACGCATTCTATTTTCATTTACAATTATTCCTTTGGCAATGAAATACACCATTTTTTTAAATACTGGGGTGACTTAATAATTATGGCCTGTAATGTACATCTCTGGTAATGTGACATTTTTAGACAATCCGATATTTTAAGCAAAACAAATGATGTAATCGACACTGAAAATAATCCAAATAAATAATATAATAAATAAATGATTAATAAAGACTTCACATATAAAATAAGTTAATTTAATAATAATAATTATTACAAATCAATATTAATAATAATAAACAACATAATATTAGGAAGTAATTAATATGAAACGCAAAAGATTTGATTCTAACTTGGCATCCTGACTTCAATCACTTCCTCACCGAAAGAATTTAGTCTTCTTCTGTCCAATCTTCAAATATTTCTTAGCAACTGCTCTAATTATCTACTTTCACTGGTGCCCTCACCATAGGTGAACTGATGGTACGGAATCATAAACAAAGAGCTGTAATGATATCAGTTGATAAAATGGACAGCAGATGTAAAAATCATGATCAGGATATTAATTTACGAAGTTACTTCAAGTAAAAGGATATGAAAGCAATCCACAACAACACGGGAAATATTATATTCTGTTATGTGTAAATATTTGATAAGATGTTCGATTATGTCTCTTTCTAAGGTCCTGTCTTTTACTTCTTTTTTAGCCGTTATCATTTGTCTATTGGTCAAAGATTTCATTCGATGTTTCAGGTATTTCTCACTTTTAATATCTCCATGACTTCTTTCCTCATGATGATATATATATATATATATATATATATCATCATCATCATCATCATCATATATCAGAAAGGATAGCTCTCTCTCTCTCTCTCTCTCTTCTCTCTCTCTCTCTCTCTCTTCCTTCCTCTCTCTCTCTCTCTCTCTCTGTCTGGTGAAAGTATGAATCCCCTTCTGCTTATTATTTCTTTTTAAGATTTTTCACGTTTCTTTCCTGACATTTTTACCATACAACGATAGAAACCCATAACATTCGTTTTAAGGTTCATTTTTCATCTATGAAGAGATTGTCCTGCATTACGAGGAATTAGTAAATAAATGTGTTATAGAGAGTTCTAGCGAACTTGTTTGCAAGGGAATTTTCCTGCTACTAACATTTTTCTTATTTTCTAGGAAACACATATTACTATTGCAGTGCACGCCCTCGGATTAATATGCCACAACTCCACAGATTTTTATCATTACCAAAGCAAGATCAGATTAAAAACATACTACTGATCCTATATCGTGTTCTATACTGCTGTAATATTTGGTATATACTGCAGCTGCTGCTAGTGTTAAAACAACAAACGTCTTGACTAATAAACAATAAATATTAACATATATTTCTATTCTCTTCGGAGACTTCTGTGTATAGAGGAGTGGTCAGAAGTAGGCACGCATCTACGAGAAAGTTGATCGCTGGTTTTGTCTTGTCTTCTTTGCTTTTTGTCATTTGTCTCTTATATAGGCCGAAATTCGGTCAATTGCGTCATATTTTTTCCCAGGAATATTGTTTATAATCTCGAATTATTATTCTAGTTTTGGCCACTGCTATCAATGTTTTATATTCTCTGACTAAGCTGTTTATCGAAACACAGACACATTTCTTCAATGTAATAATATCTATTTTAGTATAAATATATTTCTGTTTCCATATGTCTTTAAAACAATTTCACCTGTCACACAGAGTCCGCATTCTCTGACTTTTCACGACAATATTTATTTTCTTTTATGTTTCGCTACCTTGCGTTTATCAATCAAACAATATTTGTCCAATGTAAATACAATTCTGAGAAAAATTATACAGAGGAGTCAGAGAATATATAACACTCACTCGCTGGTCTTGGTAGAATTCAGAAACGTCTACGCGGCTTGTGAGTGATTGCTTTCCATTCTACAACCCCTTTCTCACAAACGAAAATTTGCAAGCCTCACGTGGCTCTGTCGATATTTTCAAGACAGGATTTCTGACGAACTACATTCCTTAGTACAAAAAATGAGAACAATTCGAACAATATATATATTTTGTGGATTATTATAAATCTTGAATTTTTATTTATATATTATTTTTTTTATAATCATATCGCCCCAAGCAAGGAAAATTATGAGAAAGAGTGACAGTTTATAGAAGTTGTCAGGAAGTGGGTAAAAGAAGGATGAGAATACTGATGAGAGTGGACTGGATGGAGAAAGGAGCATGGGAGAGAGGTTGCAGGTTAGTGAGATAGGAGATGGCTATTGACTTCACATTTAAATTCTACAAGATTTTAGCCGTCGGGAAAGCAAATAAATGGAAGGGAATTCCACAGGCGGGAAGTGCGAGAAAAGAAGCTGATGAAGTAGAATATAAACAATTGTAAGAACAAGAGCTTCGTTATTCAAACAAGCCACATATCAACTGTTAAAAAAGAAACAGGCATTTAAACCATGCTTTGTTTCTTATATATAAAGTAAGTTTTCTATTGTAGCAGAAAAATCGAGAATACTGATTTTCCAGTTGATAAACATTCCTTTTAACCTAATCTGCTCTTGTGATATAGAAACTTTAGTTGTGTAAATATAACCAAGAATAAAACATTGAAATAATATATATATATATATATATATATATATATATATATATAGTGATTTTCATTGAAAAAAATTCTCCCTTATATTACTATATGGCATGTTAATGATTTCAATTGCATGTGGAAAATAGAAAGAAATAATTTGAATGATGCATGGTCATCGATTTCAATGATGGATTTATTTTCACTTGGGGCAAATGCGTAGTTTAAAACAAAAAAGAAAATTCATCTACTACGAGATCATCTCGAGTGGAACAAATTTCCGTTCAAATTTTATGCTTTCTGGATTGAAAATTCAATTCTTTACTGATTTTCAAGTTGATAAAAAAGAGCGGTCTTTTAATCAGCCAGGCCAAATCGTTCATTAATGCAAAATTTTAGCTTGTTTGCCAATGTACGCCACTAGAGGAAAGATTTCCCGGGAAAGTTAGCTGAAGTAAATGCTAAAACAAGAAGACCAAAGAAATCGGGAAAAGTCAGCACGCCTTCCGGCAAAAAAAAAAAGCCAGCTTTATAAGTTATTTCAAGTATTTCCTTTCATTTCTGAATCTCTCTTATTCAGACTGTCTACTTATCGTGAAGATCATTAATTAGATGTCGAAAAACATTCACTCTATATAACCAATCAATCATCGAATGATTCGGAATAGATTGCCTTTATCAGACACCCGCATGAGCATGAACAGATATATATAATAATAAAAATGTACTTTTAAGGTAGGCAATATTTACAGATAAAAGTATTACATGTGTGAGATGGGGCGCACGTAAATATAAAAAAAAGAAATGAGGTCGCAAAAAGGAACGGCCGTCTGTGGTATGCTTGAAGGTAATCTTCTGGTCGAACTTCAGGAATTGAAACATGAAACAGGCAGTCTCTACTTGGTGGCACCCACAGTGTTCAATTTTTATATATATATATATATATATATATATATATATATATATATATAAAAGAGATAATAACTATACTCGTGTTAAAAAACCTTCCACGTATCTACGTAGAAGGGAAAAAATGGTTTTAAAAAAGAAAGAGCTAAGTAATTGAAAATCAGTCAAAAGAGTTCGGATCGAGTCAGCACGTAGACCCCCACCCCCGATACGAGTAATCAACTAACAAAAAATCGCTCAATACTTAGGTATATATATATATATATATATATATATATATATATATTAGAACATGTACATAATTATTCTATATATATCCGCTACGAACGTACGCTCGTTTCAGCATTGAAACTTCAATGCATCATCAGGCAGTGTGTAAAGTACTGGAAATCCTTTTTCTTTATATTTATTTAGTTTTATTCGAGGTGTTGATGGAGTTAGTGATAGGGGAATAGGTCTTTGACTGTTGGAATCTTTGGAGAGTGTTTTGTTAAAGGTGTTTGTGGGGGTTAGTGATAGGGGAATAAGTCTGTGAGCGTTTGAATTTTTTGGAGACGGTGTTTCTTAAGTGGTTGATTAATGAGATTCTTTGATTTCTAGACAGTTGCAGTACTTTACACACTGCCTGATGAGATATTGAAGTTTCAATGTCAAAAGGAACGTACCTTTGTATCGAATATATATAGAATAATTATGTACATGTTCTGAAATATAATTTATGATAAATATTCACAGCTCTATATATTACATATGTTTTGGACCTTGTTAGAATTCTTCGTTCTGTATTCACTCGGATATATATATATATATATATATATATATATATATATATATATAAAGTCAACATATATATTTATATATATATATATGTATATATAAAGTGAACATATATATATATATATACGTTCACTTTATATATATATATATATATATGTATGTATAAAGTGCATATATATATATATATATATATATATATATATATATATATGTTGTTTAATTCTTTAGTTTTTAGTCATGAAATCATACCATTGCACATTTATATTAAAAAGTGTTCAATACAATTATAAACAACTTTCAAGAATGTTTTTAGAATTTTCATTTTTAACTGAATGATTTTGTCTTCTATATGCATCTGAAATGATAGGAATTTTATTTTTTTGCTTTATTATAATTTTTTTCTAAACACCAATAACGTATCGTGACCGTGTTCATATTTGATGTTGTTGAATTTTGGCCTCTTCTTTTTAATAATAATGTTTCTATTCATTATATCGTTTCTATTTTACATGTGCATGAGGCTATTACATTTGTATTTTCTATGAGTAGATTACGGGTGGAGATTCCATGTAGTTTTAATTGCGTGCTTATTGAGCTATTCTCAGAGAGTTGCAACTTTGAACTTCTTGAATGATATGTATTGATCTGTTCATGGTAATTATTCATGAATTTAGTCTTTTATCTTCAATCTTGCCGAATCTTGTTCCTTTATTGTGTTTTTTAACAACTTACTCCTAAAATGTTTTCATGTACTTTCACTGCATGTAACTTTTTTCGGTGTAATTGCATTATCGTCTTACTTGGGATAAAACAATTAAAAATATGAAAATATTTAACGATTTAATTTGACAAAGTTTCCGAAATAAAAATAGAGAGACCTGGTTAGATAGATAGATAGATAGATAGATAGATAGATAGATAGATTGCGCTAGACAGATATAAAGAGACTGAAAAAAGATAGATAGATAGATAGATAGAAACAGAGTGAAATTTATATATATATATATATATATATATATATATAGATAGATAGATAGATAGATAGATAGATAGAAACAGAGTGAAATTTATATATATATATATATATATATATATATATATATATATAAATATATAAAAGATAGATAGATAGATAGATAGATAGATAGATAGAAACAGTGAAATTTATATATATATATATATATATATATATATATAGATAGATAGATAGATAGAAACAGAGTGATAGATAGATAGATAGATAGATAGATAGATAGATAGATAGAAACAGAGTGATAGATAGATAGATAGATAGATAGATAGATAGATAGATAGATAGATAGAAACAGAGTGATAGATAGATAGATAGATAGATAGATAGATAGATAGATAGATTGATTGCTAGACAGATATAAAGAGACTGAAAAAAGATAGATAGATAGATAGATAGATAGAAACAGAGTGTTTATATATATATATATATATATATATATATATATATATATAAAATAAAAGATAGATAGATAGATAGATAGATAGATAGAAACAGAGTGAAATTTATATATATATATATATATATATATATATATATATATATATAGATAGATAGATAGATAGATAGATAGATAGAAACAGAGTGAAATTTATATATATATATATATATATATATATATAAATATATAAAAGATAGATAGATAGATAGATAGAAACAGAGTGAAATTTATATATATATATATATATATATAATAGATAGATAGATAGATAGATAGATAGATAGATAGATAGATAGATAGAAACAGAGTGATAGATAGATAGATAGATAGATAGATAGATAGATAGATAGATAGATAGATAGATAGATAACCTGCACTGACTGCATATATTTCCGAATTTATAAACCCAAGACTGTTTCCACTTGCTCTCTTTTTAGTCTTCTCAAACGACTCGTCAACTCCATATCTTGATATCTTTCACTTCCACAAATGTCGGTTGCCCTCACATGGAAAACCGATATCTTTGATGTGTGGCCATTTATTTCGCAGCGCATGAACTTAGTTTCAACTGGAATTATAAAATGAAGCCCTTTGTAAGTTGTGAACAAAAATTTTGCTCGAGAATATAAGGGAAAATAGAGCGAATAATGGCAAAGGCTGGAGGCTCAGAGAAAGAAACCAATGGAAAAAAATGGCTGCCTTCGAACTTTATGATTTCTGTAAAAGCGCATCGCTTAGATGTGCTAAAGAAAAACACCCTTACAAACTCTAAATTAAACGCACATCATACAGACACAGGAGCCTTTGCATGTACAGAGACACAGCAACATAATATATACGCACAAAGGCGAAAACAAACACAGTCGAATATAGACTTTCATACACTTACACTCTCATATACAGTACTGTGCAAAAGTATTAGGACAAGAACTATTTTATCTTTTATGAGGCATATTGACAGAAAATAATGTAATTAAATTAACTTGATATGATTTACTCAACAAATGCTTTAACAAGACAAATACTTGTTACATAATAAATTTAATATATAGTATAATAACCATTTGCTTTGATCACAGCCATCACTCTGTCAGGCATTGAAGTCACAAGCTTCTTCAATGTATCTAATAATATCTCCTGCCAAGCAGCTTGTATTTGTTCCCAAAGTGTGTCTTGCGAAGTAACATCAAATTTACTAATATTTTATCCGAAATATTCCATAGATGTTGAAAAGTATTGAGATCAGGGCCAATTCAAATTCCGAAGCCTTCCTTCCTCTTCCTGTTTAGTTAAATAATTCTTAAAAAGTTTTGGATTATCACCCACTACCAGTAATGTGCAAAATGGTTTGAACTTGGGTGATTTTAAACTTTATTTTGATGCCTCATAAAAGATAAAATAGTTCTTGTCTTAACACTTTTGCACAGTACTGTACGTGTACGCAAGTCATACATATATATACACCATTACTTCTTTTTCTTCTTCTTCTTCTTCTTGTTCTATATGCCCTGTCCTTTCAGGATGTAGACGATTATGGTTTTCCATGTTTCCCTATCCCCGGTGGCTCTTAGCACGCTTTCTCCTGTTACACCAAGCATCCCTCGCTCCGTCATCCACCTGGTCAGGCCCTTCAAATATGTTACCGGCTGATTTTCCATGTCCTTTTTTCCCTCTATCTGTCCTGTTAGTATCAGGCTTTCCAAGCCATCCCTTCTCTTTGCATGTCCCAGAAACTTTAGCTGTCTTTTCCTGATGCTCAATATTATTTTTCTTTTCGCTTCCATCCTTTTCAGAACCTCATCATTGCTCACATGCTCAGTCCATGATATCCGCAGCATCCTTCAGTAGAATCACATTTCAATTGCTTCAAGGTTTTCCTTCATCTTTGATTATAAAAATAATTACAGAAAATATTATATATATATATATATATATATATATATATATATATATATATATTGTCCAGCATTAAACCAATTCTGGTCTCACTGTGATTCCGAAATTACTTCTACTTTATTACTTCAAATGTATGATTACATGAATATTCTTTTTTTTTTTTAAATATTTTCTCATTATATTTCTTAGAATTTGTACGAAAGTTTATTTTTGGTTTCGCATTCTACAAATCCATAATTAACATCGTATACGAAAATGGTTGCTCCCCTGATACCTACAATTTCCAAAGGTTTAAATGCAATGTCGATTGCCATCTTCTATCTCCTTGACTCTCAGTTCTCTCTTACTGTTTCTTCAACATACCCTGTCATGTCTTCTTTTTTTTTTCTTTTCTTTTCTCTCATCTTGTAGTAACCACCCTGCGCATCGGTAGTTCTACTGCCTTGCTTGGGGTGAAATGATTATAAAAAATTAAAAATACAATACGCTTCTATAAAGGCTTGAAGTTGCTGCTTTTTTACCATATTTTTAAGACTTTCTTGTTACAGAATTGCTCCATCTCTGAAATTCTCAGCACCATTCTATAGATATCCATTTTTGTTAGCTACAAAATTTTCATCATCCTCGCATAAACTATGCGGCATTCATGGCATTAATAAAAGGATTGATAATAAACAATGATCCACAACTTCAAGTTGATAGACGTTGTTTTTCTTTTATGTACTGTATCCTTTCAGAACATAGGCGATCATGGCCTTCCACATCTTCCTATTCCTTGTTAGACGCCTTATGTTATCTCACCCAATTCTCTTTCTAACATCAATCTGCTCAAGTCTATCAAATATAATTTTGCATTGCTTTCCCTGGTCTCTCTTTACTTCTGTCCGCCCCGTGAGCATCAGAATCTCCAACACCTCCTTCCTCATAACATGCCCGCAAATTATGTCGTGTATGTTCCTGGTTATGTATGAGTTTCTTTCTTGTGTCCATCCTCTCCAACCCTCGTTGTCGCTCAGATGTTCTGTCCATGGTTTACTCAGCATCCTTCTGTAGAACCAGATTTCTGTTGCTTGAAATGAGTATTCCTCTTCTATGTGCCCTGTCCCTTCAAAACGTAGGCGATCATGGCTTTCTACGTCTCCCTATTCCTGGTGGCTCTTAGCACTCCTTCCTCTGTTACACCATGCAACCCTCGTTCCATCATCCACCTGATTAGGTCCTTAAAATGTTATTCACTATCTGGCCTGTTAGTATCAAGTTCTTCAATCCCTATTTCCTCATTGCATGTCCCAGGAACTTCAGCTGTCTCTTTCTGATGCTCAGTATTAATTTCCTTTTCATTTCCGTCATTTCCAAAACCTCATCATTGCTCATATGCTCGATCCATGATATCCACAGCATCCTTCTGTAGAACCAAATTTCAGTTGTTTCAAGTCTTTTCTTTATTTTAGATTATATTGTCCATCATTCACTTCCGTATTCAAGAACTGACAACGCATAGCAATCCAGTACTGTCTTCTTTGATTCTATGTCATTTTTGTTTAAAAATATAAATAGTTTTAAATTCGATTTTCTATAAGACTTATTCGTTACTCATATATTCACGCATTGTTTTCTCAGTAAAATCAAAGAATTTTCCCCTTCATCTATGTTCAACATTCAATACTCTACGTGAGATTACATCGCAGTTCAACACACTTGTTTGTATCTAACGTTTTTTCTTGTTTCCCGAATCTATTATATCAACTACTCTGTGGGTTATAATATCATTGTGAAAATGATCCTTTTGATGCCTACATTTTATGTGCAAACCCAGGACTGGATCAGAGAATGAATACAGATTATTTCTTTCCCCAGACTGGTTGATACTTTCGCTCAGAGAGCTTACTATTTAACCTAAAGTTCATAGTTGTAATATGTGGATTCATACATTTCCCAAAGTTACTTGAGTAAAAGAAAATATCAGGTAAATGATCTATAATGTTTCTTCTTCTTCTTCTTCTTCTTCTATGTGCCTTGTCCATTCAGGACGTTGGCGATCATTGTTCTCCACGTCTCCCTATCCTTGTGGCTCTTAGTATGTTTGCTCCTGTTACTCCTCGCAGCCCCCGTTCCGTCATCCACCTGATCAGACCCTGCAAATATGTTATCCGCTGCCTTTCTCTGTCTCTCTTTCCTTCTATCTGGCCAGTCAGTATCAGGTTCTCCAAGCTCTCCTTCCTCATTGCGTGTCCCAGGAACTTCAGTTGTCTCTTCCTGATGCTCAGTATTAATTTCCTTTTTGTTGCCATTCTTTCGAACACCTAATCGTTGCTTGCATGCTCAGTCCACGATATCCGCAGCATCCTTCTGTAGAACCACATTTCCGCTGTTTCCAGTTTTGTTCTCATTTTCGATGATATTGTCCAGCATTCACTGCCGTATTGAAGAACTAACATCACATAGCAATCCAGCACTCTTTTCTTTGTTTCTAGTGAATTTTTTCTGTGTGTTAGTACTTTACTCAACTTCTGGAACGCGTCCTTTGCCATGCCAATTCGCCTTCGGATCTCTGTGTCGCACTTTCCATCTCCTGTAAAAATTTGTTTGTTATTTCTTATTTATTAGAAACAGGTATGCAACAAATTTGGCATGCACTTAGTCCTCAAACTAATCCCCGTTGGCACCGAGAACTGTTTGTCAGTATGCGTCAGTTTGTGTAATGTCATGTCGGTATAATTCATGTGCTTTAGACGTAAAGAAGAATGTGAGTGAAAGTCTCATGTCGGCCTTATTTCCGAAGAATTTCCCAATAATTTGCTTTTCCAGGAAATGAAAAAAGTAAAGTTGATGACACTCTGTCTCTTAGCCAAGTTATTATATGATATCCATGTCCATCCGTGCTATCTGAATCCTGGTATCGAAGAACAGTAAACCCTTTTGATTAATCAATGCTAGCTTCCAATTCAGCGTCTTCTGCACACGTTGCATCTATGGAAAGTTTATCTCCGGAGTGATAGTTTTACCCGTTGTTAACATCTCAGAGTGCACCAGGTACAGAGGATGATATTGAGTCGAGATATACGTGGTCTTATTGTCTGAGACACTAAATCTGATGATGATAACCAGGGTTTAGTATGCTTGGGTGTGTCAAAGAGGGCCCACTCTTCAACACTGATGAGCATCCAATTAAATAAGGGTAACCTGTCTTTCCGAGAAAGCAACGAGAAACAGGCTGTCACTCGTTGTTTCTTGTTGATTTTTGGGGAACTAACTTGCTTAATTTATATATCTTTCCTATGAAATGCGAGTGAAGTCTAACTGTTTCAGCCCAAACCTGGTAGACTTCCGCAAGCTCACGACAGATTTGGCTGTTCTTGTCTAATATAGCTGCATACAGGTCCTCATAGAGAAACAGTGGCCGGTCACTGCGGAGTTCTTCACAAAGTAACATACCTCGCAACCCGAACTTTTGGAAATAATTTCTGTCGGTGGGTTCACGGCATTATCCTCACGTCTTGACACGGCACATAGAAGAAGAAGAGAAGAAAAGGAGAAGAAGAAGAGGAGAAGAAGAAGAGAAGAAGGAGAGGAGAAAAAGAAGATGAGGAAGAACAAAATAGAAATGGATGAGAAGAAGAAGAAGAGAAAAAGAGAAGAAGAGGAGAAAAAGAGAAGAATAAGAGAAAAAAGAAGGAAGAGAAGAAGAGGAAGAAAAAGAAGAAAAAGAAAAAGAAAAGAAGAGGAGAAAAAGAAGACGAAGAGAAGAAGAAGAAAAAGAGGAAGAAAAAGAGGAAGACGAGAAGAAGAAGAAGAAGAAGAAGAAGAAGAAGAAGAAGAAGAGGAGAGAAGAAGAAGAAGAAGAAGAAGAACAAAAAGAAGAGGAGAAAAAAGAAGGAGGAGAAGAAGAGGAAGAAGAGAAAAAATAAGAAGAGGAGCAGAAAAGAGAAAAAGAAGAAGAGAAGAAGAAGAGAAGTAGAAAAAGAGAAGAAGAAGAAGAAGAAGAGGAGGAGAGGGAGAGAAGATAAGAAGAAGATAAGAAGAAAAACAGGAAGAAAAAGAAGAAAAGGAGGAAGAAGAGAAGAAGAAGAACTTTTTGGCGAGCTAATACGAACGAACCAAGCATTAAACAATATTGTAAATCTTAAAGACACACAGAATATATTTCGCTGGAATTTGTTCAATGAAAAATCTATGTCCTCCAAGAACTCTATGGTAGCTGTTTGACCACTTTATAATTGCCAACTACATTTGTGCCATAGAAGAAGTTTCTGCTGATATATCTCGAATAATGTGAAAGAAGAGATGGAATTTTTGCCATTCCTCAAGGGCAGTATCAGTGTTATTATGATGTTAAATGAGTATAATAGATAGATTTGTGAAAACCCTCCACTTTGAGTTTGAGTTTGAGTTGGAGCTTTGTTAAACGGCCTATCAACCTTTGTAGGTTATTTAATGCCAAAACTGTGGGGTATTAATGTATTATTTTTTAATGTTCGGTTATAGTAAGAAGGTTGATTTGATCAGATTTTAATGAAATTTTTTGTTTTTATTCTTTTGTATTTTAGCAAACGGAAAATGTCTACTGATTTTGTATTTAAAAATATTTTGCTGAGAATTTTTTTTCTTCAAAAATCTATTATGGTAATATTCTTTTCTTAAAAAACATATTGTTGTTAATTTTTTTCAAAAATTTAAATATTTTTATTAAAGTGTATTTTTTATAATTTCATATTTTTTTTACCCCAGTTTGGGGTTTACTATTGCCCACAACTAGGACACTAACAGGTGCTACCACTCCGGTTCAAAGTGAACCTGAAAACAACGGATCTGGGGTGGTTCCATGCTCCTCAAAACCTCCCAATCAGAAGCCTCACTACCGGAAGCAATTTACTGTCTTTACAGAAAAAAACTATATAAATATAAACACACATTTTCATTTTTTTCCATGCACAGGTTTTTTTACAAACACAGATTCTCATAATCAGATAAATACAACATAAAAATAAATCATCTCTCTCTTACGCTCATATAAATATATCTGCACAATAAAAAAACACTTTCAATTATCTCACTGATTGATAGTTTCATTCCCCTACATGCACAGTTGATTTTTACTTTATTTTACTTGATAATTCTTCTCATATAAATTCTATGCCCTGTCAGGACATAAATAATCATGGGACACCAAAGCCCCTAGTTCTTTCATTATCTGCATTCTACACCGACGAATCTAAGTCACTGGTAACCCCACCACAAGAATTTACTCGTGTAACCAGACTGGCAACAAGGACCCACCCATTTACAGTTAAATCAACCAAATGCCCCCAAAACTTCTACTCCCACAGATTCTTTTCTCGCACATTCCGCCTGTGGAACTTCCTTTCATATACTTGCTTTCCTGTTGCTACAATCTCTAGAAATTTAAATGCAATGTCAGTTTCCATCTCTTATCCACTTGACTCCAGTCCTTTCTACATCACCCCGTATATCTTGTTCTTTTCTTTTCTCTCTACCTTCGTAACAGTCTTCACACCTGTTTTCCCATCCTTCTCGTGCCCTTTCTCTGACACACCCTGTAATTGGATTGACTTCCTCTTCACCCACCTCCTGTCTAAACTTTTACTCTCTTAAGTACCCCCCTGCGCATCAGTGGCGGTACCGCCTTCCTTGGGATGAAACGATTAAAAAACTTTCCCATAATTGTTGCGATTATAGTGTAGTAATTTCCCAACGTTATCTTCTCTTAGTGTGGTTACCATTTAAGCCTAGTTTACCTTCTTATTTAAAATGCAATGTCTCTTCAGAATATAAAGAGACCTCACTCTACACAGAGTTCATTTATTTATCGTAATTACAATAAAATAATATCAATCTGCTATCTTCTTTAAACTCTTTTATTTTCATCTTGAAAGTCCAGCTTTTCCGCAGTTTCTTTTAAACCCATGTTAACCAAGAAATAAATAATTCATAACCCGTTATATACGTATCAATAAACATAATTAGCTATGCCCTAATCCTCATAAACACTGTTGTGAGTGGGATTATATTGATCTCTAGTGAAAGAAGAATCCGTTTGTCTTTGTTTAGGGTTTATATCCAAACTCCTAGACAAAATAGGCCATCGCCTCAGACTTTTCCCCTCCCTCGGGAAGAGGCTGAGATTATTGCCCGTCACCAGGGACGTTCTTTAAAGGGAAGTGCCGAGGGGCGTTGAAAATTATTTCACGGTACTGCTGATAATCCTACATTAAAAAACTGACCTGGTGTCATTTCTGTCACTTAGTGGGAACAACGGAAAATCTCGATATTGCTGTCTAGCAGTTCAGCACCAGCAACGGTTATCTACCTCACGTAGCTGGTGAGTGTTGTATTTTGTTGATGTTAGAAAGATTACTATTTCATTTTCCGTCCGCCAATTTGGTTTTTTATCATACTGTAACCTTTTTAGGTTAGAAATTAAATTGAACCGAAGCGCAAAAAATCCATGAAGCTATTTTTTAAAAAAGCCACAACGTGAATATTTTAACTGACATTTTGATATTTCACGATTTTATAAACAAAAAATAAAAAATAAAATAAAATAAAACAAAATCGCACGCTTTTCTAAGATCAAAGCAAAAACTGAAGAAATAATATGATTTATTTGTATTTTCCTTTTTTAGTAATTAATAACACGTTTCGTCAGGGTGTGCTGAAAATAATTATCGAAAGATTCCTTTTTGTTATTACATCAGAACTGACACATTCTTGGGAAGGACACTGGTTTTATCCTGTTGTTTCCTCCACGGATATGAATTTAATTTTGTTCTTTCAAATTGGTTGCCTTAAACGCGGAGGAATAAAACAGATTCGTTCTGCTCATAAGGACATCTTGTTTTCTTTTTAATCAATTCGACTAATCAAGGAGAGAAAACCACGAAGAAACAAGAGCTAAACAGGTGAAAAACAGAATCAGAAAATTTTAGAAAGAAACCGGAAACCAAATCCCAATTAGAAAGCAAGGGATGAAATACAACTCATGTTCAAAATGGTGGAATGGAATGCGAACTGAACAACAGGGGAATATTTCTACTTTTGCCAAATTGTCATATTTATTTACCGTCGCAGTGCCACAATTATTAGGCCACCCCAGGTTTTAAAACAAATAATGTATTTCATACTATTTTTAGTATTTATTGCCAAGTATTTATTGTCAGTATTTATTACAAATTGAATAATTCTAAATGAAATTAGAATGGTTCATTTGCTATTATTACTTTGCAAAATTTTACAAGGCAAATAGCGACAATTTACTCATCGCACATTGTAGATTTGTTCTCTCTCTCTCTCTTTCTCTGTATATATATATATATATATATATATATATATATATATATATATATATATACTACCGGCCATAATTATTAGGCCACCCTAGGTTTAAAAAAAATGATGTATTTCATACTATTTTAGTATTTATTGCCAAGTGGATAATTTTTAAATGAAAATAGATTTAATCTTTTCTTACTTTGCAAAATGTTACAAGGCAGCCAGGCAGCCTTTGCTTCGGCCAGCCAAAAAGAAGAAGAGACTAGCATGGGGAAAAGATCACAAAAAGAGGATAACAGAGCAGTTCATTTCATTGGTGCAGTATTAACAAAAGAACAATTCTATTCTTTAAAAAGTAAAACAATGATGTATTTCGTATTAGTTTTTGTATTTATTGTCAAGTGGATAATTCTAAATGAAAATAGAATAGTTCTTTTGTTATTATTACTTTGTATAATTTTACAAGGCAGCCAGGAAGTCTTTGCTTTGGCCAGCCTATAAGCAGAAGAGACTAGCATAGGGAAGAGAGCACAAAAATTGGACACCAGCACAGTGCATTTGATGCCTATGTTATGGTGCAATATTAAGAAAAGAACCATTCTATTTTCACTTAGAATTATCCACTTGGCAATAAATGCTAAAAATAGTATGAAATACATCATTTAAAAAGAAAAACTTGGGTGGCCTAATAATTATGGCCGGAGTACATATATATATATATATATATATATATATATATATATATATATGTCTGTGTGTGTGTGTGTGTGTGTGTGTGTGTGTGTGTGTGTGTGTCATATCTAAAAAAATCGAATAATATACAAGAATTATGTCCGCGTCACTCACTCAGTAATGAATTAGAGAACTCTGGCTATTGGCCGTGTATAATGATAATATACACGCTAAAAAGTCTGCCTTCTCGTACCAAGCGCCCATAGCCCAATTCGGTCTGGTTTCAATCCAGGGTTAAAACCATCGAAGTCTAATCGTACTGACCAGCTGTGATACAGTGAAACAGATCTGTCTGCGGATGACTCCCCCTTTACCCCAGGGCCTTCTCCATTTAGAACAGAACAATGTCGCTGAGATGATGTGGAATTTCTGTTAGAGATCTCATGTCGAAATGTGCATCCGACACCTTTGAATTTAGAAAATTTTCTCTAATTTATATTGGCTCTGTATTCTTAATACTTTGAGCTCTCCACCTGCATCATTTTTTAATATTAAAATTTTTAAAATATTAATTAGGATCAGGTACTTGGAATTTACCTTCCTACTCTTCCACTTCGGATTAAAGAAAAACAATATATACATATATATATATATATATATATATATATATGTATATATATATATATATATATATATATATATTGATCATCTCAGCCAAAGGAAAGGCATTCTACTGCCATTGTTGCGCAGGGGGTTACATAGGGGAAAATGATGAGAAAGAGGGGTTAGTAATAGGGAATGTCAGTAGGAGGGTAATAGAGAGATGAGGATACCGAGTAAGGGGTGGAGTAGATGAAAAAAGAGCTTGAGAGAATGGATGCCAGTTAGTGTGATGGGAGATGTCTATTGACCTTACATTTAAATTTCTGGAGATGGTAGCTGTCGGGGAAGCAAGTATATGGAAGGGAATTCCACAGGTGGGAAGTGCGAGAAAGAAAGCTGTTAGAATATATTAATAATATTTATTGTATATTATTCGGCTTTTAGATGTCATAGAGTCAAGATGATAAAATATTATATACATATATAATATTATATATATATATATATATATATATATATATATAAATATTCAGTTAGATAGGTGTGAGTTTGGGACCCTGGTGTTCATGCACTTGCGATCGCAAAAGCATGAAAACCAGAGTCACAAACTCACACTTATCCAACTGAATATGTCAGCGCTATGACTGATATTGAGCGCTTTCAAATAAGTACTTCGAATATATTATACATAAATAATTGAATATATATAAGAAATTATATATATACATATATACATATACACATTTATATTTATATAAGTACACATTTCATATATATATATATATATATATATATATATATATATATATATAATTTGAAGTTCTCACCTCCCCAGCAGACAAGGCTGAATGCTTTGCCCGTAGATTCTCCACCAATTCGGCACTGGACTCGTTAGGAATACCTACACACGACTTCCCACCCAGAACTAAGGCTCAACTAAATAACGTCCACATTACACTCTCGCTGGTCTCCAAGATAATTGCACAACTTGACCCACACAAAGCGAGCCGCGGTGACGGAATCCCAATCATAGTACTGAAGAAATGTGCCCCAGAACTCTCCTCTGTCCTCTCTAAACTCTATAACCTCTGCCTATCTGCTTCCTGTTTTCCTGCCTGCTGGAAGTCCTCCTGTGTAGTTCCTATATTTACGAATTCTGGCGAACCCTCAGATCCCGACAATTACCGTCCTATTAGTCTCTTTCCGATCTTCGGTAAAGTTTTCGAAGCCATTATCAACGCCGAGGTGATTAAGCACCTCACGGACCACAGGTTTCTCTCTGACAAACAGTACGGGTTTCGCTTCACCAGGTCTACTGCTGATATGCTAACGACCATTACCGAGTACATATACCGGGCACTTGACAAGAATGGCGAAGCCCGAAACGTTGCCTTGGATATCTCCAAAGCGAGGGTATCTCCAAAGCCAGGGTCTGGCACGCTGGCTTCTTATGCAAACTGCGGTGCTACTGGATAACTGGACACCTGTTTGACCTCATCCATTCATTCCTCTCTAACCGCACATTGAAGGTAGTATTAAATGAGCATGCCTCCCAAAACTAGCATATGAACGCGGGCGTCCCTCAAGCTTCTATCCTAGGTTCCACGCTCTTTCTGATGTACATTAATGATCTCCCCGACGCCATTAGATCCCAAGTAAGCATGTACGCCGATGACACAACAATCTACTCTCGCCTCGACCAAAAACCAGGTGTGGGCTACAAAGCAAACCTCGCTGCCGAGCTTGAAAAGGACCTCCAATCCGTAGTGTCCTGGGGTAGGAAATGCCTAGTAAATTTCAATGCTTCTAAAACGAAGCTGTTATCAACTAACCACCATAGACAATCGCATCTACCTCCCATTAGCATGGGACAGGCTGGCCTCCCAGAGAGTAAAACACTACGCCTTCTTGACCTTACACTTTTGGGGGACCTCAAATGAAATGACTATATTGAATCCCTTGCCAAATCTGCCGCTATAAAAATCGGCTCTCTGTGCAGGGCCCGGAAGTTTTTCCCACCTGAATCTATCCTGCACATATACAAATTTACCATCCGCCCGTGTATTGAAAACTGCTGCCTTATATAGTCGGGTGCCCTTGCTGCTGTCTTTGGGCTTCTTGACAAAATCAAAGGAGGATCTGTAACGTGGTTGATACTGACTTGGCAGACCGGCTGCAACCACTCTCTCACCGGCGTGATGTGGCTTACCTGTGCCTCTTCTACAAGTAATTTCATGGCTTCTACTCCGATGAACTTAGATCACTGGTGCCGCCTAAGCACGAATTTGCACGAGATACTGGATTAGCAACAAGGTCTCACCGTTTTACAGTTAAACAGATAAGATGTAACCCTAAATACTACTCCAACAGCTTGTTTTCTCGCGCTTTCCGCCTGTGGAATTCCCTTCCACAAGTCTGCTTTCCCGACAGCTACAATTTCCAGGTGTTTAAATGTAGGGTCAATAGACGCCTCCTATCCAACTAACTCCAAATTATTCTCAGAACACTCTCATCTACCCAACCCTCATCCTCGGTATCCTTACCTGCCTATCACTCACCATCTGACATTTCCTATATTTAACCATTCTCGGTATCCTTACCCGCCTATCACCCACCCTCTGACATTTCCTATATTTAACCATCCTTTCTCCACTCTATGTAGCTCCCTGCACAATAGTGGCAGTGACATGCCTTGCTCGGGGTGAAACACTTATAAAAAAATTTATATATAATATTTGTTGTATATGTTTAGGCCTTTACATCTCATACATAGAAGATGAGACAAGATTGTATATATAATATTAATATAAGATTGTATATAATTTATATATATATATATATATACATATATATATATATATATATATATACATATATATATATTTATATTTATATGTGTTTGTTTGTGTGTGTGTGTGTGTGATCTAAAGACCAAAATGTATAACAAAATTATTTTTGTATTATATATATATATCTGTACATATATAAAATTTTTGTATATTATTCGACATTTAGATATCCAAGAATCAAGACAAGAAAAGATCTCATAATATATATATATATATATATATATATATATATAAACATATTTCCTCAGGAAGGATATTGTTTTACCTTTTCATCTTGCTTCTATGAAATCTAAAGGCCAAATAATATATAAGAATTATTATTATTTTTATTTTTGTTATTATTGTTTGTAACTGTAATAATACTAATAATTTTTATATCTCCAATTCTTTTTATCAGCCTAGTAAACACATATTTTTATTTCTCATTCATTTTATGCATATATATATATGTGTGTGTGTGTGTGTGTGTGTGTGTGCGTCAGTGCATACATATATATATATATATATATATATATATATATATATATATTAATTTTGTACAAGGTATGCACGCAGATATACCGATATAGACTTTATGAATATCCGTTTGTCGAGTTTGTTTTTTAAACAGTGAAGCCCTTCTTTGCTTCCCCCGTGTCCTTTAAACGCATCCAACGATCGTTCCCGATTGATGCGATAATCCTAATAAAGAATTTTCATTGACGAGCTTCACTGTCCAAATCAAAGTATTTCTGAAATATTCATCGACTAATCCTTTGAAATATCTATACCAAACGTAAAATAAAATATAAACAGAGTAGCCTTTAGAACAAATGTACAATCCCAGAACAAATATTACGTAGATGAGTAAAACCCCTCGCAAACACCCTTCTTTAAACGATCCTGCTTTGTAAAGCAACGGTAAGAGGAAGCAAATGAAATTGCGAAAGAGAAAGAGAAGATCAGAGACGCAGTTTCATGTTATCATCAAGTTGTTCCCAAATATGTTTTTTTTAAATTTCATTTTCACTCCAGAAAATTGTTTTCTTGAACAATTCGACTTTGAAAATTGTGTGAATGGAATATTTCTTCATTCGTAATGAAAATGTAAAGTTTTCACTTTAGTTTTTTATATTAAAATATGGTAACAAGCAAATGTATTAAACGAAAACCTTTAGTAAATATCCTTTTCGACTAAACTTAAATTATTTTTTATAAGTTATTTGTTGCATTTTGAATAGATGATTGTTCGGACAGATTAGATTTGTAATGCATCACGTTATCAAAGATTTTGCCGAAAATATTCAGCTGAATAGTTGATGAAAATATTGCTTAAAACTTATTATGTTCCATGGGTGGTTTTCGATCTAAAAAGTCAACTTTACACTCGTAAAATCACATCACGCGCTGATGAAAATGAAATAAAAATCACTTTAACAAATAATTCTGTACGTGTTAGAAAGCATTAAATTTTTTTTTAAAATAATTTAATTTCTTGTTAATAATAAAATAACCGTTTCAATAATCTTGGAATTATTTCGAACTTATATAGGTGTCATAATAGACACCAGGTTTCGAGCAAGTACCCTCTTGTCATCGTCCGTTGTCCATAGATAGGCTGATATGGATTAAAATCACATCACGCGCTGATGAAAATGAAATAAAAAACACTTTAACAAATAATTCTGTACGTGTTAGAAAGCATTAATTTTTTTTTTAAATAATTTAATTTCTTGTTAATAATAAAATAACCGTTTCAATAATCTTGGAATTATTTCGAACTTATATAGGTGTCATAATAGACACAAAGTTTCGAGCAAGTACCCTCTGGTCATCGTTCGTTGTCCATAGATATGCTGATATGGATTATCTCGTTGATTATTGCAAATATCCTGTTAAATCAATTATCGTCCTTTCATGTTGGACTTTTGTTACTCTCACGACCAATCCAAGGATCGAATTCATGACCACTTGATGATATTAACACATGTATAACCAACTACTATATACTCTACGCTACCGTCTCGAAGGTGCATGTGTTAATATCTTCTAGAGGTCATGAGTTCGATCCTTGGACTTGGTCGTGAGAGTACCAAAAATCCAACATGAAAGGACAATAATTAATTTGTCATGTATTTTTGGAGACTTTTATATTCACTCTCAGGTGAATGTTAGTCGGTTTGTGCTACTTGTCATAATTTATATTTATTTCTGAGATGAGTAATTTTCAATTATTTCGAACTTTTTTCTCATCTTGGTTGACATAGGTGTTATAATAGATAAAACGTTTCGACCAAGTACACTCTAGTCATCATCAGGTGTCCAAATAACAAAAGTTCGAAATGATTCCAAGATTATTGAAAATTATTCATCTCAGAAATAAATAAAAATTATAAATGTTTTGAATATAAACTTTTGTTTTTATTAAGTCTGGGGCCTTTTACCATCATGCGATGCTGTTTTTTAGCGAATGAGTAGGGGTAACTAAGTGACAGCACGATATAAACAGCATTAAATGTATTCCCAATGATTGTTATATTTTTAATAACAAAAAAGTTTGATGGGATGATGTGCATATTACATTATTACAGTAACAAAGAATATATTGTGTATATTTAGTAATATTATATACTAGCAGAATATCCCATCGTTGCTCGGGTGTAATGAAAGCTTTAAAAGTAATCCATGTTCATGGAACTTAAACTCAGCCTAAAGAATATTTGTGTGAAGTTTGGTGAGAATCGGATAAAAATTGTGGATTTGTATAAGGACATACAAAGAGATAAACAGACACACACACAAACATCTTGCCTCATATATATATATATATATATATATATATATATATATATATATATATTATCGATTTTCTGCACTATTGTAAGAACTGCAACCTTGAAACTTCTGAATATTGTTTCTTATGTCTTTGCCTATGAGTGTATCAAATCTGATTAAAATGGAACCACTCCTTCTATAACCCGATTTTTCGATTATCGATTTTCGATATTTATCGGGGATACCTCGACACAAAACAGATCTAAGAACACTGGCAGAAGCTTACAATAAAACAGTGTAAATTTTCAAAAAAACGGCTCAGCCGGTTCGGAGTCTATAGGTAACGGACACACATACACATATACACACACACAGACAAAGTTCCATTTATAAATAACTAGCAGTATAGCCCGGCGTGGCTCGAGTGTAATGAAACTAATTCATGAAACTAATTCTTGATCCTGGAGCTCAGACTCTTTGGATGTTGCGACGAAAGACTAAAAAGCAATAGTTGTTTCCAGTTAAAGCGAAACCGTAGACTGAAAGAAAAATGAATGGTTGTAAGTCAAATTTTCATTTCCTGGTATCGATATCAAATAAGTTTTTTTCGAGGTAAAATGAATTTTGAAGTCTAAATAAATGCTCAGAGTAAATAGTATCATGGCTGAGACTAAGAACTACAATTATACCTACTTAGAGCCAAACCCGAAGCAAAAACTAAAATAAAAGGGCTGAAAAAATTACAGACATACAGGCAGATAAACAGACACACACAAATATCTTGCCTTTTATATATATATATATTATCGATTTTCTGTACTATTGTAAGAACTGCAACATTGAAACTTTCTTATGTCTTTATCTAGGAGTGTATCAAACTCGATTAAAATCGGACCACTCCTTCTATAACGCGACTTTTTCGATTATCGATTTATCGGTGGTACCTCGACACAAAACCTGGCTAAGAACACTCGCAGACGCTTATATTACAACTGTGTAAATTTTCAAGAAAATCGGTTCAGCCGTTTTGGAGTCTATAGGTAATGATACACACAGACACAGACAAAGTTCCATTTATAAATGAGTTTAGATAGATTTTAGATATGGAATAAAATAAAAGTCAAAAGTGCAATATCTTGTCTTACTTGTTCTCACAAAAATATTAGGGACATTTTGCAGAACATTAGGGTGCCTGAGAACCCCATTTGATAAATGTTCTTCTAGGTAGTAACCCCATTTACATTATTCACATTGTTCACACTGTTGTCCTCATGTTTGTTGCCATGTTTACGACGTTTCAGTCGTTGTATGCTTCGATCGTTTTCGGATGAAGGGCAGTAGCTGATGCTAAAATACACCGGGCACAGAGAAAATTGCCCGGATTTATTAGTTGACAATGTGATGACATCATCAGTGTTATTCGTTTCCAGTAAACTCTGATTTTTGCGGATGTTTTTGGTTATTCCGATGGAAATTAGGCACAGAACACGAACGAAAGCAAGAAATCGGGTTCGGACTTTCTGAGTATTATCAGTCTTTTCTCCCAAAATTAATAAATAGATTATTACTGCGTTCATTCCTGTTATTTTCTTCGTTTTTCTTTCTTTCTTTCTTTCTTTCTTTCTTTCTTTCTTTCTTTCTTTGTGAATTGTTCAGTTTGATTTTTGATGAAGACATTTTTCTTTGCCCGGATTTTCACTATGATTGCACGGATCGGCCCGGACCCGTACCCGTTGTACTCGGTAGTCAGATACGGCCATGTTCGGATGGTTAGAATTTCGAACTAAACCTTTTATTTTATTCACCGGAATAGATTAATCCAGTTCCATGTGTCATGCTTCTTCCAG
Source organism: Ascarosepion bandense (assembly GCA_037127315.1). NCBI lineage: Eukaryota > Metazoa > Mollusca > Cephalopoda > Sepiida > Sepiidae > Ascarosepion > Ascarosepion bandense. Next base: position 1,286,288 of record JBBBDQ010000754.1, on the reverse strand, counting down.
ATGACACGAGTTAGATCTCGTGGTCGGCTGGATCCAGTGATTTAAACCAAAGAGCTGTGAGTTCAATATTTGGCTGCAGCAAAGGCGAACAAAAGCTTGAGTTGAATTAATCGTAGTTAACTATGACATCTGGGAGTAGCATGACTATGGAACAAGAACAATATGCTCTAGTGAACGAAATAACGGGTTACGTTTGAACTTCAAATCAACTGAATAAGGTCAGATCGTACAACGGCTGAAACGTCCTAATTATTGCAGTAAATATGAAGACAACAACGGAAACAATGAAAATCATGCATATAATTACAATACCTAATCTCAGAAGAATGAAAAAAAATATTGACAACATTTAGTTACTTATTAAATTACTGGAAAATTCTAAAATAATTGATCAGATAATTTGTACAATATATAGAAACCGCAAACTTCAGAATAGTAAAAGTGTTGTTTTAGCCATAATGCCCATTTCAAAATGCTTAAGGTCATTCGTAGGCATAAAAGTTATGTATTAGAAATTATTTTCATGGAAGGCGATGATGCTGCAAAATTTTACAGGAGTTTGCATGTTTATAGTGTACATTTGATATCTGTAAATATGAATCGATAGAGTTAATAGCCGCCGTAAAAGAAATTAATAAAGAGTAATAATTTAAGTTCTATAGTGGTCGGTAGAGAAATGAATGATCTGTTCTCGCCGATTGCTTCACGCGGAAACCGGAACACTGCTTCACTCGGAACTCTGTTCCCTGCGCACCGTAAACAAAAGCACTTTCTCTCGAACACCGATGTAGTTTCAGACACCGCACTCTCCTGAAACAAAAAGTTGGCTTTTTATGCGTCTTCAGTCTCGGGCAAGAAACCGAGATCTCTCGCTCGTGACAGCCTCGCTTTCACCGATGACGCATGCGCCGTGTCATTTCAAAACTTCCTCGCGGTTCCCTGGTGTCGACAAACGCATGTGCAAACAATTCGCCTTCTCTTCGGCGAGGTAAGTCTCCACCATAAGTTCTACGCATAGGGTAATGCTGAACACCATGGTGCCTTCATCACTGTTGACGAAACTATTGCAAAACTTCGAAAGCTGTTAGTATGATTTTTAGTTTAGTTCAGACTCTTTGCTACTGAAAGATTTGACGAAAATGTGTTAGCATAAAGCTGGAATATACCACAGTGGACCTTTGCATGGTTGCTGACCAAGAACATATGGCATTGTACCACAAGAATTGCTAGAAGAGGTGAACTCTACGTTCATTATAGCAAAACATGAACAACGCGCCTCGCTTAGACACATCAAAAAGCCTATTCTGGTGTGCTTGCAGGAAGTCTGATAGCCACTGTGTTTTGAAAGCAGAATGGAATTGAATCAGTTTAATCTCATTTTTACCACAATTAGTTTTGACGTTCATGTGAGTATAATACAAACTGTAGACAGTGACCTTTCGAAGCTGTATTTGAACCAAAGAGAAAGGCCTTTTAATTTTGACAATGCAATTGTTTCCTAGTATTTAATGAACATAAAAACATGGCAAAATTAATTCCGTTAACAGTTTTAAGACGTTTCTAAACAATCATTAGAATAAGGATATGACATTCCTCGATAATAATGTGTTTTTACCGATTTAATATATTGTTGGGGCCTCATATGCATTGAAATTTAGGTTTAAATTGTTCACATGGTACAAAGCCATTCCCCAAAGAATTTCTTAACTAAATTCCTGCATTCCAACAATCATTTTATAGGGTTGAAATCAATTATGAAATTACCAAATGGAAACTAGAATAAAGTGGTCAAAGCATTATTTGTATTTATAAAAGTGTATTAACAAATAAAAAGAATTACATACTTTGTACAGACGTTGAATGTGTCTGATTAAAATGTCTTTCATTCTCTTCATAGGATTGTGTTACAGCAATTGGGATAAGTTGTAAAGTTCTTTGTCACTGAAAGATTTATCAGTGTCATATGTAAGTTGTGTTAAAAATAATATTGTTAGAAGATTGGTGGAAATTTCTGAGTCCGTTGATAAGTTCATCTTTTTAAAGTTTAGAAGAATGATTAGTAAGAGAAAGTGAGTGGGTTTTACATGTTGTGCGTGTTAAGATTCTTGTGCCAACTGGCAAAATATACGCGGCAAATCGTTTAAATAGGCATTCAAAACATTCTTACCATTGGGCGGTAAAATTGTGGATAACTTACCTTGTTTCTGATTGGTTAACTTAAACCAACCAGCGAACAGCTTACGTTTATTCGAATCTATACAGTTAGAACAAAATTGATTACATATGTAGGCATAAATGTGAATATGAGTGTGTGTATGTATCTGTATATGTGTGCATGTGTCACATATAATTAGAGTTGTTTCATTGATATTATGATGTAAAAAAGCTGCATCTGGTATTTTTTTATAATCGTTTCACCCCAAGGAAGGCTATACCGTCACTAGTCCTCAGGGGATGAAAATGAGAGAAGAAAAAGAAGGAAGAGGGAACCGGGAATGCAGAAGAAAAGCCAAGAGAAAGTTTGAAATCAAGAAGATAGAAAATAGCAATTGACGTTGTACTTAAACGTTGGGAGATTGTAGCTATCGGAGAAGCAAGTTTATCGAAGAGGGTTCCATGGGCGGGAAGCGCGAGAAAAGAAACTGTGGGGTAGAAAAGGTGGTTATATTTGGCCATTTTGACGGTACATGAGTGTTAACTAGTTGCCAGTCTTGTAGTATAAGCAAATTCATGTGATCGGTACACCAGGAAAAAAATAATTGGCGCAGAAGCCGTGATAATTTTTGTAAAATCAACAGAGTGAAGCCATATCCCGTCGGTGAGAAAAAGACTGAAGTCAAGAATCCAGATCAGGTTCGATTTCATTGCAGATCCTTTTTTGGATTTTGTCAAAAACATCGAAGTGAATGGCAGGACCACTTTCCAGATATGGCAAGAGTAGTCAATAAACGTACGAATGTTAGATTGATAAATATGCAAGATTAACATTTAGTAGCGAACACAAAATAACATTATTTGAAAAACAGAAAACTCTGTTAACGTTTCGAGTTAAGAACTGATATCCATGTTAGTGTATTTCGTAGACTTCTAATATTAAATGTGTTCTTCTTTAAAGAAATTCCTTCATTCTTTTGTCACAGACAGTTATAATTAGAATCAGAACGTTTTACTGATTCCAGCACAGAGATAGGCTAGTTACGACACGTATAATAAATAGATAAACGTCATTATTATAATTGCGAAAAAAAAACCCCCAAAAAACAATAGTACAGATACTAACTAGTATCCGGACTTATATGTAGTCCACGATATCGGTATTGCTTTCAGTTCTCTGTTCATTATATATATATATATATATATATATATATATATATATATATATATATATATAGTCATCCACATACAAGTCTGTTTCGGTGTATCAGTGTTCATCAGTGTGGCTAGACGCATCCACTTGCTTCTGGCCGGGATCGAAACTCGACCGATTTTCTGTCAATTGAAGTCGCTACTCCCTCAGTCATCGACACATGGAATCAGAGAAGGGAAATTTTAACGTGTTGTATATAAGCAGTGTATACACACACCAGTCACCGAGAGAACTCGATTCATTTCTCAAGAGTCACGCATATAGCAGAAGTGGAAACTGTTTTTAAAATTTTCTTCTCCAGAGAGCTCAATCATAATGAGAGCATAATATATATATATATATATATATATATATATATATATATATATATACGCATCGCTCAGTCAGTGAAATGAATTAGAACGCTCTATCTATTGGGCGC